>JAKLNL010000026.1:206544-425264 GCA_022814505.1 Talaromyces liani
GTTGGTAGACAGACGAAACAAGTTGGTAGACAGACGAAACAAGTTGGTAGACAGACGAAACAAGTTGGTAGACAGACGAAACAAGTTGGTAGACAGACAAAACAACGATAGCACAACTCACCAGTTGCAATTCAGTCCTTTGATCTCGCCACGCAAATCATGAGAATTCAAGAGTAACGGATGTTGTCCCAACGAGTCACACCAGGAATTAAACCACGAGACAGGAGCATCATGAATGTACGATGGCATCGTAACAAATCTCAAATGATGTAAAGACGCGTCGAAATAGATCCCTCTAGATATTTGTTAGCTGCCACCAGTAGATAAGACAGACTCAGTACTTACGCAACTCGGTATTCTTCCAGCAGAGTTCGCAATCTCCAGTACCCTACCTCATCACAGATGAATCGATGCACAGTTTCATCGCGACTGGGTGGATTCTTGATGGTGTCTTTGATAGTTTCCAAGCTCACTTGCTTGTATTCTTCTGGCGGTTCAGACTCCATAGTAGCTAAGAGAGGACGAGGGGCAGAAGTAGAACAAAGGTATATAGTAAGTGAGTGATGAGTGAGAGTGTCCAAGACAGAAGGAGAGGGTCAAGTGAGGAAGGAACAAGAGTTGAGGAAAGAGCAAGTGATTCCCAATTTAGGCAGAAGTGAGCTTGTAGTGATGGAAGATGTTTGCATGGTTTGTTTTTGAAGTGGGGCACGAAGCCAATCAGCAGCTGTGATCTCGCCTCGACGACGCTGTATGACGGGGGAGCAGTCTAGTGAAATTTACAAGTCCCTTTAGGGTTGCAGACGCGACACCAGCTCGGCGAAAGTTCTCAATAGTACGAGAGTCCGGGGTCCATATCGAGCTCTCCGCCAGCGCGGAATCGCCGAAAGAAGGCGAAAAGAGCAAAAAGAGTCGATAAACGAGTCGCGAAAATGGAGTCGATGGATCCTTACCACGTTGTGTGGCGAGGTTAGTGTAAACGATGCTCCTATCTGGGCCTTGCCGTGCCTTGATGTAGGGTCTAGTGACTGTTAGCGCTGAGTTTGTTCCACTTAGTATCACTAAATGCTTCCAGCTTGGCCGTGGAAGAAATCTTATTTAGACAATCATAAAAAGTGGCTCAATCTGCCAATGGCCCGATGTTGCAGGAGTCTATCGGAATTGCCAGCCCTAATTAAGGATGCTTTCTGTGACTGGGCAGGTACCAAGATGTAGTGCGATAAACAAAATTGTAGTTGAAATCAATTGCTATGGAGCCCTTACTTGCTAGTTACCGATATGCTACCTACAGACGAAATGCTGACTGACATGTTGAATACCAAGGAGCAATGCATCTATAACCGACGCCAACGAAAATCAAAACTTGACAGACGTATAGACGGAGAGCTATCGCCAATCTGCCCATCAATCCAATCCACTATCGACATCACTGACCTTGTACTGCACTTGCCAGAACGGCAGTGGCCCGGAGTGCTGTTGTATTCCCCTTATGGAACATGGTATTACCGGTCATCACTCCCGGGGTTCCTGTGGGCAATGAATCGTCTTTTCTGACGCCCAAGCCCAATTGGCCTAGACTGTACAGATCGCATATTTGCCCAGCGGCGCGTTCGCCACTCCAATAAGCACCAGTTGTCGTACCCAATCCTACAAATGGCGCAGTATGCTCGCCAGCAAACCACACTCCACGATCGGGTCCCATGCCAAGCCGCATCGCTTCAATGTCCTTGTCCCCAGCTTCCAACCCAACCTGGAAGTTTGCATAGGAGCCATTGCCGGCATAGTCATCGGATATCCATTTGGATGCTTGAAAAGCAGTGGGCTTACATGCGTCGGACGAGGTGGAATATCCAGGAAGAGAGGAATAGAATGGTCGCACAAAGTTATCGAGGAACTCGTAGTACTCGAGTGATGATTCATCCATGTCTTTGATGGTGTTGACAACATACGCGGAAGTGGGCCCGTATATATAGAATAGGAGTGTTGGATGCGCGCAATTTGGTGGAAGCGCTGCCAATGAAACGCACTGCATGTTCCAGCTTCCTTCCTTTGAAGGGGCTTCAACATACGTCGGCTCCAGCCACTGTGTAAAGGCCGGTGGATACTTGTCGCTATCACTATCGGGCATAAAGTCGGGGCCATTGGTAACTGTGATTCCGGTGCCGCTTGCCGATTTGTGCTCGGTAGGTATATGCCAAAAGGCACGTGGGAAGGTTACGTAGATCTTCTCCAGTCGACCGTATGATATATTGTCGATTGCAGACGATAAACGTAACGGTAACGACGGACTGAAAACAGATTTGTTCTTCTTCAGCCAGCCCAGAGGACAAGTGACAATAACATCGTCGAATTGATACTTTTTCCCAGCCTCCGTTACGACGGTGATGTGGCGGTCACTGCTGGTATCCCTGTTGGCTGCTTCTATTTGAACAACAGGTGAGTTCAAGTGAAGATCCGCCTGTTTTAATGCTGACTTTGAAATGTGGTCGAGGATATTCTTGTATGTAGACGCCACGAACAAATTCGCTAAACAAATTAGTCTCTCCCCGAATGGAAATGGGTGCTGAAGATAACTTACTCCCTTCAATGCATTCTTCTAAACAGAAGAACTTCATGCTCTGTCGTTCAACAGGCTCTCCGACATAGGCACCCCAAAATTTGGAGAATTCCTTGCAGGCGGCTTTTTCCTCCTCGGTGAAATTCGTCTTCTCGAGCTGCTTACAGCAGTAGTCGAACAAACTCATACTGGCAGGGATTGAGTCCTTATTCTTGGTGCTGAATACAAATCCTTCATCAACGGTAGTCCACATCCACTCAGCCAACTTCATGGTAGTAGCTTCGTCGAGCAACTTTCCATTTGTATCATATATCGTCTCACGCCCATCCCATTCACAGGTGGTCGTATTCGATATCCTGCTAATTTGATCAATTGGGTTGCCTTCTGTTCCGTGGATCCAGTTTGCGCCTCTTTACAAGCGGTTAGCTTTCTGCAATGCGGAGGGTTTCTAGTGCGACTCACAAATCCACCAGATTCCCACCAACTTCAACTTGCGTTATCTGTGGTAAACCGTCAGCCACCTTCTTCAAAGACAGAACCTGCAAGATCTATCATATCTCAAGAGCAGGATAATCATGACCGTACCCTTCCGCCAATACGATTCCTCGCTTCCAAAATGGTCACCTTTGCACCATTTTGGGCGAGAATATCAGCGCATCTTAGCCCAGATACACCGGCTCCGATAATGCCAACATGTGGAGTCTTCCCCATGAGAGCTATTTGATATTTGCGTGCAGATAGCGGAAGTTTTCGACCGACAGCAGCTGGATGTAGAGTCGACTTGTGTCGCTGAGCACTCGCGTACTGTAACCAGCTCGCTAGCTGAGCCAACTGATTAGCTTTGCACTCCATGATTGTATGCGTATGTGTTCTGAAGACAAATAGACGCGATGATTTGGTATAGTATGAATCTTCTGTAAAGTAATGATTTCCGGATAGGGCCTTTTGAAGTCGTAGAAGAAAATAGAAGTCCTAGGACAGATTCACTGCTGAGGAAATGGCAGCGCAAACGGCCGTGTGTAACGCTTTCCCATGACCATCTTCATCCTGAATCCGAAAATCGTCATCTTCACGCTTGGCATGCGGGATCGAGATGAAACAGGCAAGTACAGCCATGAAGTGATGCAGTATGCAGCATCATCAACCCGACTCGACCTGTTCACCTCCTCACAGGCGGCGCTGGCGGCTACGGCGACAAGGCAGGCTCTCTAATCATCTATCCCATTCGATGCCTCGTCGAGATATGACGCCGATCTGGACTCCAGCCGCGAGCTCTCGTACATGCACAATTGATGGATTGGGTATAGGGAGGCAAGGAAAAAGCAAAAACACCGAGCGTGCCACTCACATTTTGTGATACGGACTGATAAGGGACGGCCTTGTGACGTTCCCCGCTTGGCAGGATGAGCCGGCAGAGTCGTGCGATGGGGAATAGAAATTTGGCGATGGAAATGTGATGATAAACAGCGAGGGATAGTCAAGCTGTGATTGATATATAATATTGTACACGAGAAACGAAGCATGGAAGAAACAAGAGATGACTCTCTCCGGGGAAGAGGGAAAAAGACGCTCCTTCCTTATCAGCAAGCTCGGCCCGGCGATAGCAACGGCGCGCCACCCATGCTGCCCGATATTCCGCTGTGATTCGCTGTGTTCTGTTATCATCATTCTTATTATGAATCCGCACTCCCACTGATCGTCTGAGCGTACTGTTACAATAGAACACAGTTCGGGAAACCCTTATTCAATCAGGCGAAAAATATATAGATCACATTACGACGGATGTCTTTAGTACTCTTTACAGACCCCGGGACTCAATAGAATATCGATGTGTGGGGCTAGATCGTAGCTCGCGGGAAGACTATACTGTATATAGCTAGCGCTATTATTCTGCCACCGCCTTGCCCCTGACTCTCGCCGGGAATCGCTCTTTGGAGTACTCAATCATGAACTCCTTTACTCCGTTGAGCTTACCTAGGGACGACTTGGATTGCTCAATCGAGTCTTTTGCCTGGGATTCCAGCGTATTCTATCTGCAATATATCTATCCCATCGCTCGCATCCGACTTCAAGATAGCTTCTATTCCTAACCTTCCCTGTTCCAATCTCTTGCTGATTGCAAAAATGTCAACATGACACTCTCGGCGTCCAGTGCCAGGAGCCCCCTCAAACGTCAAGTATATCTATCAATCAACCCCTTGGAATCTGCCAAAGACACGCACATTCTCGTCTCTGCCACTCATACATAACATCCGCAACACCACGCCGCAAATATGCTTGAAGAGGGAGAAACTTCAAATCCCCACTAGATCACTATCATCATCACCAGTCAGCTCTATCGACTCTAAACGTACTCCATCCGTGCCCTTCAACTGGAATGAAGCCGACGTAATCGAAGAAAACATGCTCGTTGACGGCTTTCGGACATGGGGCATGCACCTACAAGAGCGAATCTGATTGGCAGGAGTTCATGCGTCGTTTTCTCGGTCATGTTAGAGATACACTCGAGTACCATGACGGTCTCGATATGCTTGGTTCGTTTGTGCCTACTGTTATGGACGACAAGAAGCGGTTCGACGGCGTGACTCCAGCAATTGTGCGAGATTATTTCAAGCAGTGGGCGCGTGTTGCGTGTGAAACTGAGCAAGGTGTTATATTTGATCGTACCCAGTCAGCGTATTCGGCGCGGTATAAACTGTGCATCATGGTTGATGACGAAGCATTGCAATCCGTATTAGACATTCCATCCGATGATGTGATGGGTTGGATTCATGCTAGCCATGTCATTCTAATTGACGGCAGATGGAGGCCGTACTTCCTGAGTGAGGAGGAGTTAGGGGGATGTTTAAGCCCGCCGCCAGAAAATAATTTTGAGCCAGGGCATGGGTGCACGCTGGAAGACGTGGGCTGGATAAAAGTGCACTATCATCAGGCGCAGATAATGGCTTCTAGTTATATGTGAGATGACGGTGGCTGGGACAGGGAATATAGGCGTCCACCAGAGATTGGTTTCTACTGCTGATCTGGCATAGTTTGAGTCACAAGACAATCTATCTTACTAGCCGCTTAATCATCTTTAAAAGATGTATAGCTACCACATGACTCTTCCCGCCGAAGTGGATCATCTTGCGCCGGATGAGAAACACCGACACAAACAGCCTATCCAACGTTGAGGAACTCTCAGTCCAGCCCAGTAGCCGCTGCTGATCCCATCGTAGTTTCAGAGGCAGTAACAGTAGAAGGAGGCATTGCAGAGTCCACTCCGATGCAGATGGCATGGCGGTCATTACCGTAGAGGTTTGCGTAAAGAGCCGCATCACAATCGGGAGCGAGCCAGGGGTTCCATAACAACATTTCGGCTGCTGTGATAATTGAGGTCTAACAAAATGTCTTCGCATTGATGGTCTAAAAATGTCTTAGCGTTTGATAGCTGTATATGGTTTTTTTCTTTCTGGAACATACCGCCTTTCAAGTAGCCAAAGACTTCCGTGAAGCAATTGCAGTTCGACACTGTAGTGGATTCGATGGCGCTAATTGTCAAACAGTATGACTCGCTGGTAAAGTCACTGCTGTCGCCGATTACCATTTTTGGTTTGAGCCATAGCAATATAGAAAGGGCATTTGGGGGTCATTATAAATAGGGTCACTTACGGTAGCTATCATCTAGTACGACACAGAAGTGCAAGGTACATGTGGCGATGTTAGAGTCCAGACTAGGATTCCATGCTAGGAAGTTGTCGATTGTGACGTCGTATATGCGTGCGATAGATTTGCAGGAATTGTGGTTAAGTGTGGAATCTTCATAGTCTCTATATCTTATACAGTCCGTGAGGGTGTCCGGCGCAGTCGGGTAGTGCTTTGGTGTCCAGATCGATTCCAGATCGCCGTTGGTGGTGGGTACAAGCGTGTAGGTGTCCTCGTCTACAATCTAATAATCCATGCTACTATTAGCTAGCCATATTGTATCAATTGAGCGGAATCACTTACGGTGTACCATCCGCCACATAAGACATCGGAAGTATTTGTTGGTGCAGGCACTACGGTGGTGGTAATAGTTGTGTTGAGAGCCATGGAGATACCCGACATGTCCGTGGTATGGTGGAGATGACCTATGTGTTATGACTACCATAAACTCTTGAATGGTGAAGGAAAAATAGAATTGCAGCTAGGATCTCATGCTAGAAATTGCAGTTATTCAATTGTTGATGGGAACCCCTGAAATTTCTTTGTCCAGGGCCACATTCTGCATGTAGTCAAGCGCGCTTAGGAGAATTGCTAGATCCTTACTAGCGATGACTTTTTCTTCCTGCATACACAATGCAGAAAACGAATTGCTAGCCTATCTTGAAGTCTTGCAGCTACCGCATGTAGGTTTCACATCGTGGTAGACACAGAGTTGATTTCAATGTTGACAGCTGGACATCGTTGTAGCCGACTGGCTACTTCCAAGGCCAAGCTATTCAGCAAGCATTCAGAGCACAGTTACTCGGTGATTAGGCTATTGATTAGAGGATCATAGTATTGGCCAGTGGTACTATCCGGGGATTCTGCAAAACCTTTTGATAATCAGATACATACAAAAAGACCACTGTGTCGAAGAGGTATATACATGCAAGTTATTATGCATAATAGGGCTCCCTGTAGTCACGTCAATGACTACGCTCCCAAAGATTCTGCTATCTTGACGCCAGCAGTCCGGCCGGAGAAGATACATCCACCAAGAAAAGTCCCTTCAAGAGAGCTGTATCCATGAACGCCTCCCCCACCAAACCCAGCAACTTCTCCAGCGGCGTATAGATTGGGAAATAACTCGCCGCCAGGACGAAGAACATTCGCGTCAAGGTTTGTCTCGAGTCCGCCGAGGGTCTTGCGAGTCAAAAGATTCAGTCTGACGGCAATGAGAGGTCCATGACGAGGATCCAGGATCTTGTGAAGCTTAGAAATCCTCGAGAGTCTTTCGGGCCAGTAGTTCTGTGCATTGCGTATCAGCATGACCTGCGCATCTTTCGAGTACTTGTTTTCAACTTGGGCGTCCCTGATCTCGATTTCTCGTTTGATCTGCTCGATGTCTAGTGACGGCCCTCCCTTTTGTTCGGCAAGTTTGTTCATCCTATTGACCAGATTGGTCAAAGAATCCTCAACCACAAAATCTACTCCATGGTCCAAGAAGGCTTGAACCGGTTCTGTAGGGGAAGAACTAAAGAATCGTTGTTGCAGCGTCTTCCAAATGCTCTTGCTGGTCAAATCTGGATTTTGTTCCGATCCGGACAAAGCAAACTCGCTGGCCACGATCGTCCTGTTGAGAACAAACCAGGTATAGTCATAACCGGTAGCACAAATATGTTTGAGGGTGGCCAAGGTGTCACATCCAGGATAGAGAAATGGCGGTAGCCTTTTTCCAGTCGCATCCAACCACAGTGACGAGGGTCCAGGTATAATTCGAATTCCATGCTCCGGCCAGATAGAGTTCCAATTTTGCAATCCTTCAGTGTAGTGCCACATCCGGTCGCTGTTGACGATATTAGCTCCTGCTTGTTCTGCAATCCCAATCATTCGGCCGTCGACATATGCAGGGACACCTATGACGAACGACCCTGGTACTTTAGGCCCTAGACGGTCGACCGGCCAGTTCTTCTTCACCAATTCAACGTTGCCACCAATTCCGCCGGATGTGATCAAGACTTTGGCCCCTTTGAGCTCGAAGCTGTCAATGGCCTTTCGGCTGCTCTCAACGCCTCGCAAAGTATCGGACGGCTCCAATATCTGTCCCCGAACGCCGACTGCGGCACCGGTTTGCTCATCAACGACAAGCTGATCAACCTTGTGCCTGAACTTGAATTCTACCAATCCTTTCTTGGCCGCCTCTCGAACTGGCTTCTCGAAAGCTTCGACGACTGCTAGACCTGCACCCCAGGTGACATGAAATCTGGGGACGGAATTTCCATGACCACTTGCATTCCCACTACCCCGTTCTGCCCAGCCAACACTCGAAAACGACATACCAAAACTCTTCGCATAGGCTTCTAGCTCATCGGTGGCAAAGTTGACAAATGCTTCTGCCCATTGTCTAGGCCAAAAGTCGGTGTCGCGGTCAAATTGAGCGGAATTGAACCAATCTTGCATCGCGAGCTCTCGACTATCTTTGATACCTAGGCGGCGTTGGGAAGCGGAATTGACGCAGAACAGGCCACCTAATGACCAGAATGCTTGTCCTCCCAGATTGGCTTCATTTTCTTGGTCCACGATGATTGTGTGAACTCCACGCCGCGACAGCTCTGTTGCTGCAACGAGGCCGGCAAGACCTCCGCCAACAATGATAACTGGGGATCTGTCGTTCGTCATTGTAAAATTAAAGTAATTTCATTGTAATTCATGCGTATCAATGATAATTCGTTGTATGCAACCTTCAAGTGTGCTTATGTACTTCCAAGGTTGTTGAAATGGATGGTGCCTAGGTAAGTACTTGCCCTAGACGAATCACATGAATATATATTTCAACAGT
This sequence comes from Talaromyces liani, assembly GCA_022814505.1. Taxonomy (NCBI): domain Eukaryota; kingdom Fungi; phylum Ascomycota; class Eurotiomycetes; order Eurotiales; family Trichocomaceae; genus Talaromyces; species Talaromyces liani. Next base: position 215,601 of record JAKLNL010000026.1, read on the forward strand.
GACCCTCTGTGGAAGTCCGTCATGCAACAGCCGATTTTAATTGGAAATAAAGCCCCCGAAGGAGCCATTGACTGGTATAAATAGGACAAATATAGGCTCAAGCTAAGCATTTTCAAGCACACGCAATGTGATGTGACGGGGGATGGCATGAGATGATGCCCTCGGGTGTCGGCTTTTGCCTAGGTATTACTCCGCAGAAGCAATCTGAGTCAGCGTGTGTGATTGGTCTTGGTGATATCAACTAGTACTAGATGGTACGGCAAATGGAACATGGTAGTGTAAGTATTACAGACCTGGGGTAGTAGTTATTTTGTTCTCTTTGTATCCCCATGTGGATGGCTTGACTCAAACATTGGTCTTGACAGCCCCATTATCTGCAGGGGTGGGACGAAAACCGCACGACGATGAATCTAGATACCTCTACATCATATTAAGTAGTTTAGTACAACATGCGGTTGAATTGAAGATTGTTGGTAGCAGATACTAGCTATGTACAAGACGGAAAGTGACCTGTCACTCCGTAAATCGATGCAAACATACACGAGAACCCAAATAAACACAGATTGTTGGAGACATCCCCGTGACACCTCACTAAACTCCATATCCAACACAGGCAAACCCAGAATGAAAATACCGAATAAAGAATCATATGCACGAATGGCCTCTCTCGTATCGGGTATCAAGACACGATGCATTCCGTAACGCCATTGCTAAGTAACATCTGCACTTTGAATGAAAAAGAGTAATTCAAATACACAAAATAGAAGCCAAAGCCTCGCAATTGAAGGTCGACACATGCGCGAATAGGTGGCTGATAAAGGTTCGCTCGAAGTCGACAAGTGGTGGAGTGTTGCAAATGAACGCCTGGCTTTCGACTAATCTTCCCAGATAGTCTCCAGATCCAGGTCTTGCCGTCGCTCTGCTCCACAGACACTCCAGCGCTTCCGTTTGTCATTTCTCGACCCGTAGCCTCTGGCGTTTCCAGACGGAGAATTCTCTGCTGTAGAACGGCGCCGTAAGCTATCAGCATCAGTCGCTTCGGCAGCTAGTTTCAATCGAGCCATTTCTTCCAACTCGAGTACTTCTGCTTCGGCGTCCGCTTCCGCATCTGGGATATCGGGGATCGTTTCTAGAGAAGATATGCTGGGACTGCGTGAGCGAAGACTGGTCGGCGTAGACGGCATCGAGGAGGCAGACGATATGGATAGTCCAGGATACGACTCGTTGAACTTTGTGGCCATCATGATGGGAGAGGAATGAACAGAGCCCGGACTGCTGGTAGTGTTGGTCGTGATGCTTGAGAGATTGCTGTGTAGTGATGATGAAGAAGGTCGTCGACCAGGTCGAGAAACAGGGGTATGCATCGAAGGAGAAAATGGCGAGTAGGTCGGTTGCGATTCCGTCGATGGTGATGGTGTAGCCTGAGGTAACTCGAGTTCGGCGTGTTCGGAAATGGTCTCTGAAATATTCAACGAGCTCACGCTCAAGGTCCGCATGTCATCCGCAGCACGTAGCGGACTATGTCTTCGAATTGATTGCTCCAGAGGACTCGGAGGTCTAGCAAAGCTTGCAGGATAAATATAGCGACCGCGAGAATCGAGTCCAGGCGACGAATGGGCTCTAGTCATCTGCGTCGGAAATGGGCTTGCAAGAGAACGAGATCGTGCATGTGTTCGTGACAGAGGCGAGCGATTTCGGACCGGCGGTAAAGGGGTGGTAAACAAAGGAGGTACTGAAAGAAGATCCTCGCTTGGAGAATTTGCTTTTGTCGAGTGTGCGCTTCCCACTGGCAGCGGCGAACGAGCCGGGCTGGGTGGGAGCCGTATTTGTTCCGGGGTTACAAATGATTCAGTCATCATGATGGCCTTAGTAAAGCTGTCCGCCGGAGGAAAAAGTCGAGCGCATGCTGCATCGAGATTTTGCAAGACAGGCGCACCTGTGTTTGTTTGTTGCCTTGCCCGTTGTTGTTGATTCTGGCAACAAGATCAGCCCAACCAGCAAGTTGAACCGAGACGCCGGCTGGAAAGTGACAACAGCACACCCCAGCTGATCAGTAAGTCATCACAGACAAATGTCGGTTGGATGCATGCCACGGCGCTGGCAGTTGGGCACGGAACGGTGCGGTGTCTGAGATAGCGAAGCGAAAGAGTGAGTGGTAGTTGAAGGAGAGAAAGTAGACAGTCGTGGTTGCAGCAAAAGATTGAAGACAGTCGGTCAGACTTAGTTAGTGGCTGTAATTACCCCGTACTGGGCAGGACCGTCTGGGGCGGGGGCGGTTTGTCTCAGGCGGATTAAGCGCGTAATATAAGAGAGCTCTGGTAAGGCCGGGTAATTAATTACGGACAATACCTACATGGAAGGCGCGGCCAGTGACACAAGCTCCTTCCTTTCCAAGCTTGCTTCTTCTTCTTCTTCTTCTTCTTCTACTCTCTGAGTCCTCCATTACAATCACGAGGCAAGATCAAGACTCCTTCTTCTTCTTCCTTCCATACTTGTCTAGAATGCTCCAAGTCCGTATCATCGACTACGTAGTACGTTCTGGACCGCTCGGCACGACCGCCATTCCGCTTGCGGCGTTCCCTGGGATCCGCTCCTATGAACCACTCCTACCAGCATCTAAAACTGAAAAACTAATTTGAGGTATATGATCGGATTGCTGAGAATTATTATGTGCTGTACTGCTATTGATTCCCGTTCTCTTCCGCTTTCTTGCCTGCCTTCTTCCGTACATACGTCTCTCGAACAGGGTCGCCTTCGTCGCTATAGACCACCCATTCGCCAATTCCATATTCTGCAGGAGCTTTCCTTTTGCCGCGTCCACCACCCCCGATGATCAGATTCCCAGGACGGTAGTTGGGGTCGGCCTTCAGACGACGAATGGCTGACACATGGATTTCTGCACCCTCGGGAATATCGCGAACTTCGCCGCAAGGCAGCGGCCAGCGGATAGGTTTCCACGATCCATCAGGCTGCAGGTCCATACGTCGAAACGGCAGATATTCCATGATGCGCCAAGAGAACACCGAACTCCACGGAAGTCCTGCGCCGTATTCCAGGCAGTCATGCAGTACTCCTTTTGTGCTGGAGTGCTCAAGAGCATAAAGGAAACGATGTAGTGCTCTACTTGTATTGCGTTCGTTCTCGTTCTCGGGCAATTTGATTGTTGATATTCCATTGCCGTTTACACTGGGACCATGACTCTCATCCTGACACCAATCCGGTTCTTGGTCATAAACGTGGATGGGAGAGTAATTCTCAACATACTCTTCACAGCACTCAAACTGTTTCATTTTCCTGTGGTCAAAATTCAAACCTGCTTTCTGTGCCTCCTGGACCATCCAGACCAATGGCGCATGGCTCAAAGCCCAGGATTCACCCTTGTCGAGTCTCCATCCACCCCCAATATCAGCGTGTCCACCTGGAAACCAGACTTCTCTAATATCCTGCTCCTTTTCGTCGTCCTCCCCGAGTTTACGTGGGATCTGCAGTGAAGTAACGTCGCTGTGTGTCGACGTACCATCATCGACAGGAACGTTGATCTCCGGGACATCCAAGTTCGGATGACTCATTTTTCGATTCGAAAACGGCGAAGGTGCGCGGTAGCGATCAATGTTTTGTGTACTGCCAGCGCTGGACCCGCGTGGTGTCCGGTAGACAGACTCGCCCTCTTCACGACCCCGATGAGCGGTGAACTTTTCCTCTTCCTGTTCCGCTTTCTCCAGGTCGACACCTATACCATCGTTGTTTAGAGTAATCTTAGGGACCGCTTCTGGTTTTTCGCGATTAAGGTGAAGGTGATGCATATGATCTCGCAGGTAATGGTCATGATGTTTATGGCTCGCATGCCATGGCTTTGACTCTGAAATCAGATCTTGGCGGAATTTGGCCCGTCTTTCATCAATACCGACCGCATGGCGAATCACGAGAGCAGAACTGCGGGCTGTATATGGGAATTTGCTCCGTTGCATCCAGGCAGATTCAAATCGGGGAACACTGTTGACTGTATCGAAAAGTCCCATGAAGCGGATTCGACTGATGGGGCGACTAAACGTTTCACGGAAAGCTTTCATATAGTTGAAGAGTCTCCTCTTCTCTTCTTGGTCCTGCTCGGTTTGACCTCGCCTCTGTTGCCACTTGGCAAATGTCTTCCATGCGAAGCGAATCAACTCCTCGTTTCCAGCCTCCAATAGACCGATATAATCCAGCATTTCGGCCAGAAAGCGCGCGATGTACGAGCCACGGCTGAAACCGAAAAAGTAGATATCATCGCCGGGAACGTAGTATCGCATGAGAAACTTGTATCCGCCCATGACATGCTGATCGAACGAGGACCCTATGGCAGAATCTTTGGCTTTCAGATAAGCCGAGCGAATGCGATGAATGGTGCCAGTGCTCGAGAGAGAAGTTGAGGTCACATACGTGCCAATTCCTGGTTGATAGTAGTGGAACTGAGTACCGCGATTGCGATCGAGCATCTAACACAGTGATCAGTAGACATGCTCAGGGTTTCTGCATCGTGGGGAAAACTTACTCGAAAGATCTTTAAGACATTGCTATCCGACTCGTCTCCCGAGAACTTGTTGCCCGTGCCATCAAAGCAGAGCACGAAGGTCTTCGGAGCCTGTTGCGGCCCGATGGTCGGCTCCATCCTGAGGTTTGTAGAATAATTGTGGTGCTTTATCCGCGTTTCCGATTGTATTCCATGGATACCTGGTGTTACCTGGGGTATATATACAACCCGGCGTCGATGCGCTGACAGTTAAGAGGCGCCAGTCGACGTCATATATCAAGAACTTCAGCCAGCAATAACAAGTTTAGGATCATGCTGCACCATTGCAGTAGGGGGACGTTCGTATACCGACGGCTGAGTTTCGCGCACGAAGCTATTTTTCTTGTCTTCTCGGCAATGGTGGTTCAAGTGACAACCAATGCGGAGACAATACTCGGCTCTCCTTACGGGTGGTGTGTTCTTCAGTCGCAACAAATTGATGGTCAAAAGGTCACAACGTGTTTGGGTTAAAGAGCAAGATTTTCCTTCTCATGCCTCGCTCTGTTGACAGATACGCTGATCATGACTGTGTGGCCCCTGCACTGTCCCCTCCGATTCAGATTCGGTTACTCAAGATGCACGGCTCGCATTAGCACGATTGGCCTAAAGTGCTCGAGAGTCAAGAGGCTACGGCGGTGGATACAGCAAGCGCTGAATACCGCGAACAGCAACTTAGAATGGATTGCCCTGTTTTGGAACAAACCTCGGACATCCCTCCCTTAGCATCGTCGGGGTTTTTTATTCACTACGTATCTTCTGGTAGCCTACCACAGTGGAGATGGAGGAGCACTATCGAATAAGCTACTGGTGCCTCGTGCTTGTCACTCAAAACTCAATGTCTCAATGACTGGAATCAAAGAGAATATTGTGTGATGGATCAAGTTTTGGCAGGTTGAAGCCAGAGGAATAAATATGGGAGAGGGGCGATGGGGAATTGCGGCCCGCGTCGAGTGGAGCGATCTACTACTGTAGGTGTTCCTCAATTTTGGCCCTCTTGTGTGGTATCGTTGCCGTAAATACACGTTCTCAAGGTAAAAACACATACTGAGAGTGTGTATCCTGCCGTACAGTTACACCATCCGGAAGTTGCATAGCTCTAAGCTTATTCTCTTCCGTTTCCGGAGATCTCGCGAACTGGCAAACTCGGACTAAGAGTTAGGCTTATATTACGAGAGTCTTAAGACCCAGTCAAGTCAACTCAATCTCTTGCACATTGTGTCCACGAGTTGGTTTGCCTGGGTTTACGAGAAGCGCATTTGTAAATCTACTAAATCAGAAGCAGACTGGAGGCTACTGATCATCCATTTCTGGTTGCACAGACGCAAAACATCATCACTGCACAGCGTGTCAGCTGTCCCGACTGGCATTCCGGATGTCAATGTTGAATGGCCAGTTCTTCGAGCGACGATCCATATTTCCTCTTACCAATGCCATGACCATGGCACGGAGTACTAAAACTCTCGATACCACACCACCTCGGGCGATATGGGGCATCCGATGAAGATCTAGCAAAGCAAGCGGGATGAAGGGCAATGGCCTATGACAGGTTGAACTCGTGCGGAATACTCCGTGTGGACTTGAGTGTGGAAGGTCCACTTGGCTAGGCATGGCGCTGGGATTGAGTTGACTCAGTTCGATCCGTAGATAAAATGATATGAATTACTTAGTATGGAGTACTGCCCTTCCTTCCATGAGGCGACATCTGATCTGTTCCTCGCTTCATCCACCGTCTTCTTCTGTACTTCTGCTCCATCAATTTCTTTTTCTACAATCAATCAATTCCATTGCTCTACTACTCTGTACGTATTCACGAACCCTTGTGAAACCGACGACGACACCCCACTGGTTTACCCTGAAGAACCCGGCTAATAAGCGGAGGAATGTCGCGATGATCCTACGAAGAACGGACTAGACTCACTACGCTACCCATCGATCGGCTAGAGTTCGCCCATCATGCATGATCCTGAGCGCTAAGATGCTCTTTTGAGCCATTTTAGTTAGCCCTTTAGTTAGCGTTACGGAGTCTTATCCTTAGTGTTACGTTAGTCTGGTTTACTTTTCGACTTCTGGGTGAACCACTCGACAAATTCGACAAATTGAACCCGCTGCAGGCCGGTTTCTTGCGCGTGGCGGGCTGAAAAACAAACCAGATGCACCTGAAGCGAAGCGAAGTACGTACGGAGTGTTTGACAACTGGCGTCGTCTGGCCCAGTCCTTGTCAACCCTCCGACCAATCAAGACGCACAGGCTAAGCGACAGCTCTTTCTCCGGCCAGTTTCCTGTCATGATCTGAACAAGCCATTGGAGCTGGATCGTCGGAAGTATCTCCTATCGAGCTCGAGATGTGGATACACTGGATCCATCATCCTTGCAATTTCATCTCCAACCCGTGATGTGATATCGTCTTCAACTACGGCTCAGCAATCCAGCGGGTAGTTCCATACGGCATAATTGCGTACGATGGCTTTAGAATCCAGCTTACGGAGTACTCGCAACGCACATTGATTGCATGCTATGCACAACTTGCGTACTTTGTACAGGGTCTTGAGTCTTGACACGTTGTTTTATGCAACAGGGCCCTTGCGTCTTTATCGTCTCGATTGGCGGTGAAGTCGGAACTCGGTGCCCTCAAACGACTGTCGATTGCCTAGGTCTACGTATTTCTTTTTCTTAGCTTTCTGTATCCCACGCCGCCAGATTCAGACCGGACTCGACTTTTTGCTTGCGGGTCCACTGCCGTGATTGATCATCTTTGCAAAGAGACTTTCTTTCGTCACCTGGCAACCTCTGACAATTGTGGAGTTGATAGTCTGAAAGAGTCTGAATTCGACAAGACAAGCCTCCGCAAATCAAAAAAAGCAGCAGACTCGGTCACTAAACAAGGCAAGCCTTCGTGTTCAGTCCACCGAACTTCGAAGAGAAGCTAGTCATACTTGAGTAACTTTCCCAGATAGGTAGGCGGGGTCAGCTTATGCACAAGCCATGTCACTCTTTGGTGCTTGCTGAATCCCCAAAACGCGGCGTTCCCATCGATCGACCCCTGCTCCACCATTGATGAGATATTAGTTTGGCCGTATTGGCCACTAGTGAACCCGAGATGGAGCGCCAATTGATGCTCGAATCGTTCGAATCGCTGGACTGTGGAGATCTAGTCTCCTAAATCTGTGAACAACATAGGCAAGGGCTACTCGGCTCGACGAAGGAGAATTGAGAGCTTTCAGATCTGGGATCACCAGCAGGACCGTGACATCATGTTACCGCCAATCGCCTTGATAGTCGCAATGAGTAAGTGAAGCTCTAGCTCTGGCTGCTCTGCTCTGTACTCCGCACTTGGTAAATGCACGTATGTAGTAACAGCTTCCATACAGCTCCTACTTGGACCTTGTAGCATTCATAGCTCTCTGTGGCTGCCTGTTTACCTCGGGTCCACTACGTACGATCTGAGTTTCTCTTAAATACTTCTGATCCTCCACTTTGCGCGATTGCTTGCTGCATTGAACGTTGTTTTGTGACACCCTCTGATTTTATCTTTTTATCTTTTTGCTTCTTCCTCTCGTTACGTGCATGTCTTCAAGATGCGCAGGTTTTCTTCCGTATTCAAGAAGAAGGATGACTCCAAGGTCAAGGAGAATGGCCAGACCAGCGAAAAGGTGAATGGCAAGCGACACTCCAAGGCCGTCTCAGCCTCTGCTCCGGCTGCTGAGCCGGAAGACCACAGCAAAGCCCGGAGCGAAGTCTCTGCTATCTTCGAGAGATACGCCCAAGTAATTCACGCATCTCGCGAGCCATTGCCTACTCAAAGCGGCGATGGCACCTATCTGGAACATGGCCATGATCACTCTACCAGCCTGTTTTCCGATCTCCGATCATTGGGATTCAAAGACTATGGTACTCTTGTTGATGTCATCAAAAACAAGGCGTCTGGCGGATTAGTGGATGACAAGACCATGTTGATGGAACGCATCATCCAGCTCGTCAGCGGACTTCCGTCTAATTCGGAGAGGAGGACGGAGCTCACAAATGCGTTCCTTGACGAGCTTTGGGACTCCCTTCCCCATCCACCTCTTTCGTAACACTCCCTAAGCTAGGCAATCGACGCACCATACTAATAGTCATAGATTCGTCGGACCCAAGTTCGAATACCGATCCGCCGATGGCTCATGGAACAATCCAACAATCCCATGGCTAGGAGCTGCCAACACCGAATACTCCCGCTCAATCGCGCCATTGACTATTCAACCGAGTGGCCTTCCAGATGCAGGTCTCGTCTTCGACAGTATCATGGCCAGAGAAAAATTCACGCCACACCCCAACAAAGTTTCCAGTGTCTTCTTCGCCTGGGCCTCCCTCATCATTCACGGTAAGCAGGGCTCGGTAATGCGACGGCTTAAATAGCCTGGTTCTAACGACACATAGACATTTTTCAGACCGATTACAGAAATCCTCACATTTCTCAGACTTCCGCCTATCTGGATTTGTCCATTCTTTACGGTGACAACCAAGATGACCAGAACCAGATGCGTACTTTCAAGGATGGAAAGATCAAACCCGACTCTTTCTCGGAGCCGCGTCTCCTGGCATTCCCTGCTATGTGCAACGTTCTCATGGTTATGTTGAGCAGGTGAGAATTGTCCGGTCCAGTAATGCGCTGAAATTGTTGACTAAGTTGCGCGTGTAGATTCCACAACAACGTCGTCGAGCAGATCGCCCAAATCAACGAGAATGGCAGATTCAACAAACCCCGCCCAGGCCTTTCCCCTGAGCAGACCGAAGCCGCATGGAAGAAATACGATGAGGATCTTTTCCAGACTGGTCGATTGTAAGTCACAACTCAATCACATCATGCTCAGCTCTAATCGTCTTTAGAATCACTTGCGGTCTGTATATTAACATCACTCTGTACGATTACTTGCGCACAATCGTCAACCTGAACAGGACCAACAGTACCTGGTGCTTGGATCCCCGTGCTAGAATGCAGGGTACTCATGTCACTCCCTCCGGTCTTGGAAACCAGTGTTCGGTGGAATTCAACCTTGCTTACCGCTGGCACTCGGCTACCAGTTACAATGATGAGAAATGGACAGAGGAAGTCTACAAGGACTTGTTCGGTAAACCAGCCGAAGACGTCTCCATGGTCGAACTTCTCATGGGACTCAACAAATACGAGCAGAGCATTGACAAGGATCCCTCTAAACGTACTTTCGCCAACCTCCAACGTCAAGCTGATGGAACTTTTAAGGATGATGACCTTGTTAAGATTATGACGAGTGCCGTTGAGGACGTCGCTGGTAAGTTTGCGCAGGTTTGCGCTTCTGCACGTTGTCTGACATCAGTTAGGGTCTTTCGGGGCTCGCAATGTTCCCAAGTGTATGCGATCCATTGAAATTCTTGGTATCGAACAAGCTCGTAAATGGAACGTCGGTTCCCTGAACGAGTTCCGTAAGTTCTTCAAATTGAAACCATACGAAACCTTTGAGGAAATCAACTCGGACCCATACGTTGCGGACCAGCTTCGCCACCTTTATGAACACCCTGACTACGTTGAGCTGTACCCCGGTATCGTTGCCGAAGAAGCTAAGGAGCCTATGGCTCCTGGTGTCGGCATCGCGCCTACTTATACCATCTCTCGTGCCGTGTTGTCCGATGCCGTGGCCCTCGTCCGCGGTGATCGTTTCTATACTACCGACCAAACTCCACGAAATCTTACAAACTGGGGTTGGCAGGAAAGTGGTCATGACTTGAACATTAACCAGGGCTGTGTGTTCTACAAGCTTGCTTTCCGCGCGTTCCCCAACCATTTCAAGTCCGATTCGATTTACGCACATTATCCTATGACCATCCCCGAAGAGAACAAGGTCATCATGAAGAACCTGGGACGTGAAGCTGACTACAGTTGGGACCCGCCGACTTTCAATGCTCCCCGTGTTGAATTGAAGACATACCAAGCTGCCGAGACCGTCCTCAACGATACTCGTAACTTCCGTGTTACTTGGGGTGACGCCAGTGCTTGGGTGTTTGGCGAGAAGACCGGCTTCGACTACATGCTCTCTGGGGACACACCTTTCCACGCTCAGCAACGTGAACTGCTCGAGAGGTCGCTTTACCAAGAAGGATGGGACTCTCGGCTTAAGGAATTTTATGAGCAAATCACCCTGCAGTTGCTTCACGACAAGTCTTACACACTTGCTGGCACTAAGCAGGTTGATCTCACTCGAGAGTAAGTTGATCACATCGAACTACGATTGCGAATGCCTCTAATCAATCTTGTTAGTGTTGGAAACCTCGCCACCGTGCACTTTGCTGCACACCTGTTTGGACTCCCATTGAAGACCAAGGGTAACCCCCGAGGAATATTTACTGAGCATGAGCTATACATGGCCAATGCTGTCATTTTCCAAGCCATTTTCTTCGATTATGATTTGATGCGCTCTTATCCTCTGCGCCAGGCTGCTCGTGCCGTTGCCAAGAAGATTGGAGAGATGGTCGAACTCAATGTCAAGTCCATTGGCTCAAACGGCATCATTTCTCACTTCATTGATGGCTTGCGCAAGCAAGATAACCCCTTGTCCGACTACGGTGAGAAGGTGGTGAAGAAGCTGCTTGACAGCGGCCTCAATGCGCATGAAGTCACCTGGACTCAGATCCTCCCAGCTGTTGTGTCTATGGTACCTAAGTTGGGTCAAGTCGTAAGTTTTCGTTGAACCCACTCTTTTTCAATAATACTAACGAATGTCGTAGTTTACGCAAGTCATCGACTTCTACTTGTCCGATGCAGGAAAAGCCTACTTGCCCGAGATCAACCGCTTGGCCAAGTTGAACACACCCGAGTCCGACCAAGCGCTCACTCATTACGTCCTCGAAGCTATTCGCCTCAACGGAACATACGGTGCCTACCGCGAAGCTCAGCGAGACGTCACCGTCAATGACGGTGGTAATGAGATCTGTGTCAACAAGGGTGCCAAGGTGTTTGTCAGCTTCAACAGCGCCTCGCGCGACCCAGCAGTCTTCCCTGAACCTGAAAAGGTTCTCCTTGATCGCCCCGTGGAATCATATGTCCACTACGGCATTGGACCTCACTCTTGCCTTGGCCAGGATGCCAGCCTTATTGCTTTGACCTCCATGCTTCGCGTTGTCGGTCGTCTGGATAACCTCCGTCGTGCCCGTGGTACCCAGGGTCTTTTGAAGAAGATCCCTCGTGAAGGTGGTTCTTACCACTACCTCCGCGAAGATGGCGGTAGCTTCACTCCTTTCCCAGCCAGTAAGCCATCTCCTCTCCACGTGACCATTGAACAATTTCCTAACCACCTCGCAGCCTTCAAAGTCGAATGGGATAGCGAACTTCCCCCGCTGAAGAACCGTGGAAGCTGGTAAAGAGAATAAAACAAGACAAATGCGGTTTGGTGTTTTGATAAGATTTTTGGCCGTTCATTATAAAATGATACCTGGACAGATGCTGCAGATGCTTTGATTAGTCGAGATTTACCGGTTTGATCCACGCCGTACATGAGTGGAAAGTAATATAGTCGAATAAACAACGTTGTAACTGAATTCACATCCTCAGATCTTGAATACTGAAGTGGTCGCTGTCCGTTTGTGAACAAAATTGTAATTCCCGTGACGCCTATAAATGCTGGTATATATCTCATATGTACACCGATATAAGTGAATGAAAATCACCGTATCTCAATTCTCACGAAGAATACGAATCTTCCCATGAGCCTTCCATTCCGTCTTGTACTCATTCAGAATCGTCTCGCCACGGGGCTCATCGTTCGACCGTTTTCGCTGGAGCTTCACTCTTCTCACTCGGGACACTGCTCTGAGAAGCAGGTGGTATGGAAGTCTCTTTGTTCGGGCTATTGTTGGCCACAGGAGTCACTGATCTATTTATTTTCACTTCGTCAGAACGACCGTCCTCGTCCCTGTTGCTAAAAGTAGATGCGGAATCATATTTACGGATTCATTGTTCGTCGTTCGGCATTGAGTTGTTGGATGGCAGGGTGAAACGTGTAGTATCCTATCGTAAACAAGGAAGTAGTGGTTAGAAGACGAGTTTCTGAGCTATAATTGCTGGGAAGACAGTGGATGGAGGTGGTCGGCCATTCATACCTGTGAATATACCCAGTCCGATGGCGACTGTTGCCGGGACGAGGCCGCGCAATCCACTCATTGCGATTATTCAATTCCTGGCACGATTTCAGAAATTGTAATCGCATGAGATCAAAGCATCATATGAGGAAATAGAGGGCTTATGCGAAGCTCAGTAAATGACTGGAAGAATAATCAGAAGGTAGTCCAACTGCCGAGCTTGAAATTGTTCGGTGCCTGAAAGCTGATCTTTGATGCCTTAGCGCCTGAGGCATCCAAAAGCTAATTAATTATTGAACATCAGACGGCGCGTCTTCCTTCCCCACAAACATCCAGACGCGTCTCACTCGGTGATTCGACAACTCCTCACTTTTGTCATACCACACACAACCGGCTTCGATAACCTTGTCCAAGTACTGTACGATGTTTTAGTCTTCTCCTCGATGATTTATGGTTAACGGTCCGAGAAATGGGTGACTGGTCTGGACGTACGAGTACAAATGAATACATGGCGGAACAAGGGTTACGTCCCGGACTCAGATGAAGACGAGGATTTCGAAAGCCAGGAATCGAGGAAGGGATACGTCGAAGGGTACAATACTCGGTTGGAGGATATTGATGGCGATGAATTGCAGCTGGCTGTGTCTGACGGAGAAAACAACAACAAGGTCGAAGATGACAAGGGCACCCAGGAACAAGAGCAGCATTCACAGTCGGTGGAGCTGAATTTGAATGATGGAGATAACAACAACGACGATGATGATAATGACCACGAGCAAAGCCATCATTCACAATCGGTGTACCTAAGGTCGAATAATAAATCGGACACTGCACTCCCTACTGAAAACGGCCCTACATCAGCGGAGTCTGCTTCAGCGAACGCACTTCTGCCCACAGAAGATGACGGTGTTTCATCTGATGATGAACTTCAGGTTATTAGTGTTGTATCAAACAAACCGGCGGCCGTCCGTACCACCAACTCCTCAGATATTTCAAACGATGCGTTGATTTCAGATGATGAACAAGATTCTCCGCTTTCTTCGGTTCCATCGATAATAGTCTCACCAGAGTCAAGCCAACAAGTTCACCAAACGCATGAAGACCAAGACTCTCAACCACAACAACCCATTTCCCCCCAGACAGAGAACCTTGTGGAAGAAGACGCAATATCGCAAACTTTGACAAGTACTATTCTAGCATTGGACACGGAAGTTCAGCCCCAACGACGATCACTGCGTGAAAGAAAAGAGATACAAAAACATCCGTACCTTATAGAAGATGCCAAATATCAATCCCTTGTCAGACAGGCAGGGCTCAAACCAGTCCGTATGGTTACCGCAGACTCTGCTGCTCATACACGCCCTCAAGAAGAAAGCCAGGAAACTATAATTAGTGCGCCTGAACCCCCGAGCAGTCCAGCCAGCGAATTTATTTTTCCGCCGTCTTCTCCTCCGGACCCCTACAAATCACCAACTTCAGTTAGACGACAGCGGACACCTAAAGATAAGTCCCAATCGGTGCACGACAATGTCCGACCTCATTCGCACAAAAGGAGAAAGTTGTTCCATGACAGCCAGGTAAAAAAGCATAAACAACAAACTTCATCATTCAGTGTTGTCATTCAGAAGGCAGATACTTCCGTCAGCACCAAGACAACACAACCCGTTCACGCTCCACCATCACCACCTCGCTCAGGAAGCGTGTCTTCCGCTACTCATTTGGGCAAAGATGGATTCCGTTTCCCCCGAGGCTTCACTCCTCCTACAAAGACATCTGACACAACTATACAATCAGTCTCGATGGATGCTGGTGACCTTACGATTGACGATGAGTTCCAGAGCGATACACCCCTGGACGCTGACGACGATCATATATCTTCACAAAGTTCAGACGAAGACAATGAACCCGAGGAAACTGTACCGGAAGTACCAGATATCGCAGTTAAACAATATCAACGTAGAATCAAAGGCGTTCTTCCAGCGTCATGGTTAACGTTGGACCTTAAGAACAAGAGCGAAAAGACCGGCAATTCATCATTGGACAGACATCAACGACATTTGCTCGCTACACGTCCTGAACCGCAGAAGGGAGTGGCGAGACCAATTTCTCGACCACGGAGTACTGCTCTCGAGTCGCCCACACCGCGCAAGACTTTCTCATTCCTGGAAAACTCGTCTGACGCTGATGACGACCTTGATGCTCCTACTGCCGTTGAAATTCCGGTTGCTCCAGAGAGTCTCAAGACTTCGGTCGATTTGAGGGACTTCTACGATCTCCCCAATGATATTATGGATGGAGATATCCCTGAAGATGATGGACTCGAAGAGATGTTCTCCCCTGTACGCCGGTCATCTGCCGGCCACGGCAGATCACACTCGAGCATCCCGAAAACATATAAGAGAAAGCAAATCTCTTACAAAAACAATCAACCACAGAAGAGTCGTCCACTTCGGCAGATGCGTCTTGACGACAGTACTCCTCGCCCTCCTAAACGCAAAGTTCGAAAACCACGAGTACCAAATTTAAGTATTCTTGATGCTCCAGATGTCGCGCTCCGATCCCGTAAAGAGCAACCTCAGTTTCTACGGGTCGCAACCAGGCAAGCACGATCGCGGAAAGACCAGGGCAGATCAAGTCCAAGCAGAAAGGTGTTCAACATGGCCACGCGAGAAGAGACGAAAGAGACAAATAAGGCTTTGTGGGATTGGAAGAAGGGATCTATGAAGCAAGCAAAGCTGTCGATGACCAGCAGTCCGAGAAGCGCTCGTCAACCTCTCCTGAGTCTCTCAACAAATAGACCAAATCGTATCGATCGCAATCATACAAGTACTCTGCCTCAGCACTCAGCTACGGAGGATCGACCGCGATTCTTGGAAGAGCTTGATTTGACATCGGAAAATACACCACTTGCACCGACAGCTGTTCCTCCCGTTAAGAGCCGAGTCATCTCGACGGCTCCGAAGCAATCAAAGCTCGTTAGAAGAAACGTCATCAATAGGAAACATGCTATCACTTCGCTACAGAGGGACGCCGCACGGCCTGTGGAATCCGAGATCGTTGGTGGTGAAGCTGCCATTTCTCCTTATGCCTTCTCAGCTTCTCTGGCCGCGCTACGCAAAGATCGAAAGCGAACATTCACTCTAGACCGTTACATTTCCGCATTGAATTCATCTGCTCGAAAGCCAGCTCAGTCTTCTCGATCTGTCGTCCAGACTATATCTGAAAATCTAGAAAATCCGCAGCCAGCACGAAAGAAGCTGCCGCGAAAACGAGCCCCGGTTCGCGCAGAAGTGATTGATGTTGATCCCATGCCGCAAATAACAGCTTCTTTGGAACCGGCAAGAAGCGTATATACTACTTCAGTTGACGATACCAGTCGTTCGAGCAATACTTTATACGGGTTTAGGAATTATAGAGCCTTTCCTGTCGATTTTAACATCTTGCCTATTCGCAAAGGGACATTTTTTCACAATTCTACTTTTATCGGTGAAGGTGGTCTCTCACGTTCACTGAATATTAACAAACGGGATATGGATCAAGATGCAGGCTTTGCAGTCATTGACTTGGGCGATCAAGTTTTCCGCTGGGGTCCTTGGACTGAGGAGGTGTCTTCCGAATTTGGCGTGATCATCAACTTGTTAAAGAATGACATTGAGAAATATGGTTCATTGCCGGAGGCTTCTCCCGATTTTGATACCGTTCGAGGTTTCGTTTCAGTGATTAGATGGATCAACGACAATTTGCACTTCATTGACCCGATCGATCGAGTATCCTTCATCGAGCGTGTCGAACTTTTGATTTGTGATTTGCGGGATCATCTTGCAACGGCATCTCGCGCGAATCAGAGTGGATGGAAGGATCACTTGAGGCTGGCAAGCCTCAATTTGGTTCTTGCCAATCAAATACGACAAGTTGCATCTCACGAGTTGGTGAATCTCTCAATGCGAGAAGGCGCTTTGACTCTAGTCAAGACGATTTCCCGCCAGCTTCTTTCTTTAGTGTACACCAACCACGGACTACAGAACATTCGCCAACTCTATGAGAAGAACCAGTATACCGAATTTCATGAATCTGGAATTCGCTATGGTTACCCCGCGGTCGAAGCTCATGTCGTTGTTTTTCAGATCTTACATTCGTCCCAAGAATTCCAAGGATGGTTTAATGACTTGGCGTTGTCATCATTTGCCGATAGGGCATCTTCCTCAAACGTTCAACATCTAGAAGAGGTTTGGGAGGCAGTCTTCACCACACTTCCACTCGACGAGATCGACGAATTCGGACTTGGTCGCCCTGGTCTTCGGTTTCAAGATAAGTACGACCATTGGCCTATAGTTCAGACATTGATTTCGAAGGTTCTGGATTCATATTACCTTGATCCGGATCAGCCTACATTCTATATCAACTATTGCCGCGTTATTTTTCAAAGATGTCTTCTTCTCATGGTCTCCTTTGGTTGGCGCAATTGCAAGGGAGTTTTAGAAACATTGTTCGACTTCTATGCCAAAAACATGATGTACAATCTCAAAACCGAGCAGAGCTTTGGATCTCCATCATTCCTCGAATCGCTAGACACAAATCCTACTATTGAGATAGAGCCTGGTGACTCATCGTTCCATCTCTTTCTCAAAATACTTGGCAGTGGCCTTCGCTACCTCTCTCAAGTCCACGATAAGAAGACGATGCGAAACATTGCATGGCGTCTTCTCCCTAACCATGGGCGAGTTTATCCGAAGGAAAAGCCTCTGGCTCATGAGGACCTTGATGCCTTGAGAAATCACCACGACCTTCTTTGTACCCTTTATTGGGCTGTTCCAGATATTTGTCGACCGAGACTTCAGACAATCCGCAATCTGATTGATCCTGCAACATCTCATCTGGAAACAACTAACCTGAGCATTCGCTCGTGGAGGAGACTCGTACAGTTCAAGCTTTCAACCAATGAAGAAGATGCTGGTTTGCGGCATTTTGCGGATTGGTATAGATCTTTCGCTTCCGAGGTGATCAGACAACACCAGCTTGCAAAAACCGAAGTTGAGGCGCAAGCAAAGAATCAAATGCGATTCTCGAAGCAGGACGTCGAGACTACTGTATTACATAATCAACGTCAGATTGAAGCGTTGATTTCTTCGACTATCGCAGCCATGAATTCGGCCATTCAATCATCGAGATCCTTCAGTCAAGCTTGCCTTCTCGTGGAGGGGTTTCCTATTGCTAAGCTGTTTGAATTGTTTGATCCAGTTAATTCGAGAGTCAACCCAATCATCTGTGATAGTCTGCAGCTCGTTATCAGATTTCTTGCGAAGGACTCACCTCTCATCAATACCACAGTACCAACACCAAATGATGACAGCCAGGAATATGGCGACTGGTCCGGTCTTGAAGAAGTTTTTGATGATGGCGTCACCGAACCTCCGGCACCTGCTACGACTTTCCCGTATCTGCAAGAAGTTATTCGGCCGTGTGTCTCTCACCTGCTTTCGAATTGTTTCGGTGAAGACAGGTCTCCAGAAGATTCCTTGCTCCTAAAAGTGACAGAATGCTGGTCGGCTCTGGCGCACGCTTCAGTAAGAAGTGGACTGGAGCACTGGGATAGCTACCTTAACCCTTATAGCGGCAACTCCTGGACAGCCCTTCGAATGACTCCGCAGACCAAAAAGTTTGGACCTCAGTTTCTCGCGACTTGTATAGAGAACGATAATCAATTCTTCTCGGAATGTAGACTACAGATTATGACAATGTGGGTATCATGTCTCGTGGAGAGAACGTCGGCACTCAAATTTCAACACCGTCTCACGGAAGTGCTTCTCAATGAAGATCAGACACCACTGTTGAAAAATTTACCCTTCCATCGAGGGACGGATGGTCGATATCATATTACGTTGTCTGAGTTGACAGAAAGACGAATTCCATTGATTTCCAGCCTATTGTCGAATATGCGCGAGCATCTACAAACTCAAGATAACTCTGGCTCTGCAAACACAAAGGCAATCGATGAGTACAGAGAACTTGTTATGGCTATGATGGCAGCGATGAAGACAAATTATCAAGAGCTCTGCCAGTCCGGAAAGGCCGCGCAAGGACAATACGTTGAGTTCGTGCATGATATAATCAGCTTCATGCAGCAGCACACGCAATCAATCTGCCCTCTTGATCGATATTTCACAGACCCGTCCACGTTTCCCCTTCCACCTGGTGACCCGGGGCTTGTTGTGGCAAAATTGAAAGGCTATGGTGTTCGGCTACCTGCAGCAAAAGCTGCGAAGGAGTTGATAAACTTTATGCAGGGCGTGTGCGAATCAGCGGCGCTAGACGGCAGACAAAATACTCTCGTTGATCAGCTCCTTGAGAGTATGAGTGAGATGTATGAGTCTGGCAACACAGCGAATCCAACGCTCCGATCGTTCCTATTCAATTGTTTGTTTCCCGCATATATTGAGTGTGCACTGAGCAACGCTGCTGCTTGGATTCTTGTCCTACCGATCATGCAGGCGACGTCTCGAGCCACCAATGATTTGCTCTACGATATTGACATCAATGATCCTGATTGCATCGAATCAGTGAACAGCATGTTCGGCGCCATCCTACGAGCTATCAAACATGTCATTCAGGTCTTTCTTAACCATGCAGATTACACCGAAGAGCCTCGTGCATTACTAATCGTCAAGTCGTGTGTCGAAATGATTTCTGCAATGGTCCCGATTCTCGATTATATCAACAGAAACGATCATTCCGACGATCACAACATGTCCATACTTGAAACGTTACACGGATACACAGCCTTCATTGTGGAGAAACTATTTGACCCGTCTACTGTCATGGAAGACCAGGATGAAATGCCTCCCAGAGAGCTAGCTGACAATAACCACGTGAATACTCTCTTTCTAGAATCACGCACATATACGATACGTCAGGTCCAAACATACCTCCGCACCAACTGGTCAAAGCACGACGGTCGATATTTCGTTCGTCGCGGCCGAGAGTCGAAAGAGATTACAGGTGGAATCATCAAGTCGAAAGAGGTTGTTGACGTTCATTACGCAAAGTCCTCATTGGTTGAAGCGGCGAATATATTTCTACATCGTTGGGAGTCGTTCCACCAGTCTGATTTACGCAATCATTCTAATACTTTTGGGGAACCGAACGTCTACGATGCTTTAGGAGATGGGTTTAATGACCTGTTGTTATAATAATCTTATATTTTGATGCTGCAAAAGCGTTGCATGGATGGCGTTTCTTGTTTGTTAACTGTTTATGACCATATTAGACAACTGCACACTGAGATGTGCAATGAACCAACTATATACAAGAATTATTTCAACAAGCGGCGTACCTAGGCTTATTTGAATGATAGTAGCGTCTATAGGCGCATTCGTACTTATGACTTCATGTAAACATCTGTCGATCTTGTATGCATACAGGATTCCAAGGTTGTCGCCGAATTAGGACATCTGGAAACTTCCGGCTCTTGCCCTAACTCGTTTCTCATCCCATATCGTAAGAATATCAGATCGAAGAGATGTTGGTGCAAGGTTTTTGGGCGACTCTTACGACTCTTATGGTAGCAAAGTAAAAGTAGCTGCAGGTAATAAAGGGTTACTCAAGCACGATAAAAGCAAACTGCTACACTACCTAGGTATCCAAACACTCACCATATAAAGGGTGATCAGTAGCTTCATACGGATCAACCAGAGCCCTCAATTGATTCGGCATCGTGCTACTAAACCTGACATAATCGGCCTCACCCTCGACGCATTTGAAATCAAAGAGTAGCTTTGCTTCGCAATTTTGCTTGTTGTTGTGTGTCAGATATATAAGTGACCCCTGTGAACCGGCAAAGGAGCTGGGAGTACAGATGAATATTGTCTCTCGAGTGCCAGTTCTTATGTAGTCTGGTAAGACGCCGTCTATGGAACCGATTTTTATCTTGGGATCTGCGTCGTAGAGGTCTGAGTCGAGCTGGTTGTCTATTGTGAGGATGGTGCGGTAGGCGATTGGCATCGTCGGGTTGGTATTTCCAGCTAGAGCTTCGCTTCTCAGGATGGAGATGATAACTCAAATCTTATGATTGAGTTCGCTTTAAAGCTTACTATTTTGATATACTTGTAATCAATGGCATACACAGTTGCTTTCGTAAGTGATGCTTAGATTGCGTAATATATAGGAAATTCTATCCGATGGCAAAAGCATCAATAAAAACCTTCAAAATGCATGGAACATAGGTTATCGCGCTTGGAATCATGGGCCCCAGAAAATACCAAAATGATGGAGTAAAAATAATAAACACAGAAGTGGAAAATTAGTCAAAATTAAGCGTCTTATGGAGTTATTTGCTTAAATTTTGGATCGGTTGGCGAAAACGCTTGCCACATCCTTTTTCATATCATACCTGCGAATTGATGTTAGTACCTAGGCACGATAAAAATTGCCAGTGTTTGAAAATTGGGTAAGGTAGAAACTTACGAGTTCATTTCCTCAATAGTCAACTTGTTAGACTCGTCTTGTACGGTATATTTCTCATTGTTCGTATTGCTCGAGAACCCTATAATCACATGTTAGAACGAATACTGTAGGTATGAAGTTCTTGTCGGAATAGTCAAGTCCATACCAATGCGCTCATAAATATTCTCCCTGGCTCTTTGTGAAGCTGCCTGAACTCTGGTGGCCCGAGGCTTGCGAATCTTCTCATATACTTCTAGAGCTTCACGGATGTCGCCACGGAAATGCTCCTTGCTGAAAACGAGACCGAGACAAGCTGCGTCTTCAATAGCCATGCAGGCTCCTTGACTTTGATCCGGCATCATCTTTGATAAAAGTCAGTATCAACTTTTATTTTTGTATCATGATGAAATTGGTCTTACGGGATGTGCAGCGTCTCCCATCACACAAACAACCCCCTTCTGCCACCACTCATAGGGCTTATGTACCCACAATCTCCAAGGCCGAATATCCTTGCCAATGCTAAGATGCTTGAACACGTTGCGGTCCAGATCCGGGTACGGGGCTAACAATTCCTCAACGGTAGCCTCCTCATCCCATTTCTGGGTAGCATAGTCTCCCTTTTCTCTAGGGAAGAAGCAGTAGTAAGAAAGCAGTTTACCGCCGTTGCAAGGAGAGAGGACAATTTTGTTGGGTGTGCCGTGTCCTCCCCAATATTCAATAGCACTGTTCTGAGAGTAGTCAATGAGGCCAAGGGCAACTGCTTCCTCTGTCGTGACGTTGGTGTGTAGACAGCTCGAGGTGGAAGGCTTCTTTTCGGGGTGGATGTCTATCAAACCACGTACGACGGAGCCAATTCCATCAGCGCCAATGACAACGTCATGTTGAGCGGTATTGCCGTTCTCGAATGTTATAACGCCCGATGCAGTATCAATGTTCACGCACTTTAATTTGGTTGTCAGCCATGCGTCCCGAATATCCCTCCTTGTGGAAACTTTCATGGATTTGGGTCTAAGAACTAACCTTGTGGTTGACAATCAACTTGACCGGTGTTCCTTCGCCTGCCTTTCCAACAGCGCTTTCCATCAACATGGCATGCATATACTGTCGGTGAAACATATTATAAACCTAGGACAATATCCGTCAGTTGCTATCGATCTATATCAACCGTAGTCCCAAACAGTAGATACTCACGTGTCCCCATTTCTCCTCATAGTCTGCCAAATCAAAAACGTTCATCGGCTCACCGGTTGCCCAGTCTCGGTTGATAAGTTTGCGCAAAATAACTGGATCTCCCATCTTGACATTAACCCCCCATTCATGGAGCCATCGAGTACCGTTGGCGGCGCACGAGATAGAAGCACCGACTTCACCGGCAAAATCCGCACGCTCGTAAATAGTGACTGTATGGCCGGCGCGCCGAAGGGAGATACTCGCTGCAAGACCGCCAATACCACCTCCAATAATGGCGATGGATAGAGGCTGCCAAGCTGCCGGCTCTGTTTTGGATATCATCTTGTGGACGGAGGAGCTATATGGTAGGGGGTAGGAGGCTTTGGTTGACAGGCGGACAAAGATAATATGAATAGAAGCTGCCGCTTTGATGAAAGATGTTGTAGCTATGACAGATGCTTTGATCGTGAATATATTTCGAGGCAGTCACATGCCTATAAATAACTGACAAAGTGTCGCATGTCGAGATAAGATATGAGGCTCGTGAAACGAATATTTCCTCTTTAGGCAAGTATGTTACCCGTGTCCCGGACCGCGCACTACACCATATCGGAGTTTTCGCAAAGATAGGCCAACTGAAGAGATAAGTAGATTCAATTTGATTCGTTTAGTTTAGTTCTGTCAATATTTCTGTGCCGGTCCAACTTCAGATAGCAATTGTTGACTACCTAGGTATCATGTGGGTTCTACTGTGAGCGTGGCTCTGCTGTAAAAGTGGGCAGACCATTGAGACTCAGTTCGGTACGGATATGGATAGATGTAAATAAGAAAACCAGTTTGTTCATTATCCGACTGCTAGGTAGGAAGATAAACTATGTATAATATGAAGGACAGACCGTCAAATGCCATCAAGTAGTAACCCGAAAGGCTCGTAGTCCATCGAAAAACCTCCACCATCATCGAAAGGCAATACACTAAAACCATCGAGATCAACACCGGCTGCAATATCTGAATCTGACTCATCCACTCTTTCCATAGTACTATCTTCTGCGCTCATCGCAGATATTGATAGCCGAGATATTTGTGGATTCGACTGCGGTAGTTGCTCCCATGTACCGGCATAATCTCCCCCATTAGTCGATCGTCCCTGACGATCATGGTGCGGCTCCATGTTAGTGGTCGGCCCAATATCTAGAACGCAGTCGATATATCTATCTGCAATTTTCTGCCTTGCAGATGAGGTTTGCTGCCGATGCTTGACGATTGCCTCGGCAAAAGATGTCAATATCTCATCGTATTGCTTTGCTTGAGGGCTGAGATTTGCAAGATTCTGGAGGACGTGCCTCGCACTTTGAAATGCTGATTCAGTTTCGTTGCGGGACTCCACATCGTCATATGCAAAGAGCGAGAATCCAAGAATTAGACCGGCAGCGAACACCCAGGCTCTATAGACCGGATTAAGTCAGCTGTTCAATCAATATAGATGGGATTCAAATTAGCTTACTTCATAATACACATGTTTCTCAAGAGGAGTCCTGATAACATGGCTTTCTCGCACATGTTTGCCATATAAGTGGCAGCACTGATACATACGTGAGCGAGTTGAGGACTCGTCCGCTGCTGACCGGCTGTTCCAGTTGTAGTGGGAGATGTAGAATCCGGTGTGATAATAGACGACTCTTTTAGTCGAGACATCAAATGTGATATCAAAAATGAACGAGTCGTCAAAATTACTGCGAAATAGTATATGCAGCTGACATGAATATTACCAACGGCCGTTTCACGAGTCACTTCTAGCTCGTTATCAAAGGATATTTGCCGAAAGTCACGAGGCAAGCCTTGAATCCACTGTCGTAGACGCTGAAGGAATGCTTCGGCCGTTGTGATGTTGAAATTGTTATTGGCTTTCTTCAGATCTTGGACAATATCTTCGAGCAACACTGATCCGTTATAGGCAGCGGAAACCGCGATCTCATGAGGATTTGACCCTTCTCTTCGTGTCATGTCATCATGATTTGAAGGTACTGAACTTGCTGGCCGCCCGAGGAGGAAGCTAACTACAAGATCAAACACTCGAAGTGACTTGTATGTTCGCCAGCTATGCACATGGCTGGCTATTAGTTGTGAAATCTTTATCAACTAACGCGGAACATCCGGGTCGGGCTTACCGAGTCTTACTTTCATCCCTTGACAATCCTCGGGCCTGCGTTCCTATATGCAATCCTAGGGCCGCAGCCGCCTTGGAAGCAACACCCAAGTACATATATGCCGCATTGCGATGACATGCCCCAAGCATATAGAACGCCATGAGAAGAAATGCACGGAGCATATTAATGCTAGGATCTCTAAGCATGCCCTCGAAAGCATATTGCTGGCCCATGGAGAAATATTTCGTAGCATATTGGAAATCGGAGATATTTGATCCGCGGCACTGACCCCCTACAGCTATCACGAGATATAGCACTGCCATTTCTTCCCTGTTGATCCTTCTTCCAGAAGAAGATGCTTCAATCTGGAGAAGTTTCAATATGTCATCTTTTTCGAATAGGTCGAAGAAGCCGCTGCTCTGTGAGTGATAATTCAGATGGGACCCGTGGAGTGTTTAAATTAATAGATCTTACCACTTCAAAGTATGTTTGAATTAATTCTTTTTTTGTGGCTAGACTTTCCTCGAAGGCGATATTGCGATTTGAGTTTGTTTCTGCCTCAAGCATGACATTTAGGGGACCGTTTTCTGTGAAAGAAGAAGGGCCCATATATTGCTTCATAATACCGCGTAGGAATTGCAAGAATGACAGCGATGATGTCTCTCCAATATAGACTATTCATTTGATTTAGCTCGTCGAACATATAGTTAGGTGTTTGTGGACTTGAGGCTATTCTACCTTTTTCACCTTTTGAGCTCAGCAGCAATCTACTTTCAGTGCACTCCGGCGACTGCACTGAAGGGTCCTCCAATATCGAACTTGTAAGCTCGATATCGCCATCCGCTTCTGGGCTTCTGTTGGTGGATTCATTAAGAGTCCTGGCGCGTACGGAAGCAGGTGGTCCATTTGCAGGGCTACTAAAAGATGCAAACCTCACCTCACCGGTTCGGCGAGCCCTTGGTAGCCGTCGCCTCTGTGTTTCGACATACGTGCAGGCTGCAGATCGATCACGGCGTACGCAAGAGATACATGGGGTCTGCGAGTCGCATCGTATCTTGGACGCTTGACACGGCAAACAGGCTTTGGAGGTACGCTGGCGGTCCTCTGGCCGGACTTTAGGACGGGGCATCTCTGGGATCCACTTGGATCATCTCATTCTGTTCAGATCTAAGCCTTCTAAGGGCTGTCGACGGGTCGTGAATATATAGTTCGGGTATGTACTGACGGAAAAGCGAGCGTGGAGGAGGGGAGATAAGCTCGAGATAAGAGCGGAGATGCTCCGAGATACCACCGGTCGGTACCGGTCCGTATCTCTCTCTCGCTCTCTCTCTCTCTTCCTCTTCCTCGTCCTTTCTAAATTCCTACCAAAGTTCCAAACAATAAGATACTAGTAAAAGTCGCACTGTACCTATTAGCCCAGACCCGTATCCTGACATAGAACGGTGACGGATTGTGGCGGCAACGACCCCGCTTGTTAGATCGGGGCTGCCTCAGGCTCAAGCAATCCATTAACCCTAGGGTTATCGCCCAGTCTTCGTGTTATCTTCCCGGAATGGCGTCACCACTTGAAGCTCTAATCGTTGAACTGATTGAGGAAATCGTGACATGGCTTGAATTTAGTGATATTGCATCTCTGCGGCTAACAAGTCGATCTATATCGGCCAAGGCATCAACGGGGCGTTTTAGGTCCTTCTTCAAGGCCAAGACAATCGACTTGACAACAGAAAGTTTGCTACGATTTGTGGAAGCAACTAAAAAAGGACAGCCAGGATGTCTGCTACAGCACTGCGCCATCAGGAGTATCATACGAGCGGATGCTCCTGCTTCGAACGATGAGGACGGAACGGAGAATCGGCGTCTTCTAAGCAAAGCCTTTCAAAATTTTCGACAAGGGTCTTTGGGAAGATCACTTCTTTCATTGAATCTTCAGGTTGCTGTACTAGTTGACGATTCCCATGGTAACCTCATTATGCCAAAAGAATACCTCAACGGGCGAGAGGTGTGGAAAACTGCGTTGCAAACCTTCCGTGGCACAATGGCGGCTTTGCGCGAATCACAATTACCCATCACCCAGGACTTAAACATATTCGGTAATGTCAGAGGCTGCAGTCTTGGATTTGATGCATTCCTGGACGAATTTACCAATGACCTAGAAGCTACAAAGGAGGTGTTTGGGTCACTCAAAAAGTTGACAGCACGATTATCAGTGCCCCCAAATCTAGGCGAAGATCCGCAGGCCCGAGGCCTTCCTGATGCTCATATAGAAGAAAAGAGGAATGACTTTCTTCAGGAGTTTCTAGATGTGTTACCTACCATGGGGCAATTGGAAAGCCTCGACATACATTGGTACAAACTCCAAGGAGACAGCTATGCCGAACCGTCTGCACCATCTCACGAGCAACGTGACACAATCTCAGGACTCCCACGTCTCAAAGAGTGCCATCTGCGAGGCGTTTTTACCTCCGAAGAATATCTACTCCATTTTCTTTCGGCTCTCCGGCCCACAGAAGTAACACTAAGATTCATCCGCTTAACATCGGGTTCATATACTTCAGTATTTCAATATCTAACCAGCCAAGACAGTGAGGTCGCAAAATATCTTCTGGACGACTTGGTCGAGAACAAAAAAGTCGTGCACTTCAATGCGCCGGGATCACCCAAGTTCAGTTTTCTTCCACGTGGGCCAACTGTAGGGCCTAGCACCCTCTCACGCGCGGGAGCCCAATCCAAAGAGCCGATCAAGGTTCATTTTGCGGGATCAAGACCACTGGGTTCACCGGAGAGAATGCGGTGGATTAGGCACTGGGCACAAGAATTTGGAGGAGTGAGTTTAGGACGTTATGATTTTATAATGCTCAATAAGGAGCCAGAACCTACGGCAGTAGAGTATAGTATGGACGATGGATAAGCCGTTCATAGGTGCTATTCTTGATAAGTATTATAAGGAATCTAATACTACGTATGCCAACACATTAAGAAGTATAATATCGGATGCTTGTTTCGATGGTATAAGTTAGGGCTATTAATGCCCCGGATTCGGCACAGTCCCGGACCGTAACCTTTGATGCACAGCTCTGTGTAATTACCCCGGAACCTTGGAAGTAAATGACACAGATCTTGGAGTGATCTGGGGTAGTACCATTCGCTATACGATAGATCTGATATGCCGACTATATAAGCCCCCGTGAGGGGGTACGTCTTCCAAGGTTGCTCTTTCATCCAACCCAGTACAATACTTGCATTTTCCTAGTTGTTTGTTACATTTCCTGGTATAACGAAAAGATTTCCTTAAGCACAATATGTTGGGAAAGATCGCCCTAGAAGAAGCATTCGCTCTTCCTCGTTTCCAAGAACGAACAAGATGGTGGGCTTCATTGTTCGCAGTAGATGCCGAAAAGCATGCTTTCGAAATCACCGACCTCGCTGACCAGCGCATCAAATATATGGATGAGCATGGTGTAGGTTATACTATCCTGTCATACACTGCTCCGGGTGTGCAAGATATCTGGGACGCGAAGGAGGCTCATGCATTGGCTGTTGAGATCAATGATTATATTGGGCCGTTCCTCAAGCAGCACCCTGATCGGTTCGGTGCTTTTGCGTATGTCATGTCTATCTCTCTGATTGATATTATTTAAGCTGACTTCTAAAGCACACTCTCCATGCACGATCCTCAACAAGCCGCCGACGAACTCCGCCGTACAGTCACTCAGTATGGCTTCAAAGGTGCCCTGGTCAACGATACGCAGCGCTCGGGCCCTGATGGTGACGATATGATCTTTTATGACGGCCCCGAATGGGACGTATTCTGGTCAACTGTCACCGAGCTCGATGTACCTTTTTACCTCCACCCTCGTAACCCTACCGGCACGATTCACGAGAAGCTCTGGGCCAAGAGAAGCTGGCTTATCGGCCCCCCATTAAGTTTCGCTCAGGGTGTCAGTCTCCATCTTCTCGGTATGGTCACAAATGGCGTGTTTGATCGTCACCCTAAACTACAGATTATCATCGGTCATCTCGGTGAACATCTACCCTTTGATCTATGGAGAATCAACCATTGGTTCGAAGACGTCAAGAAGCCCCTGGGTCTGAAAGAGACTTGCAAAAAGACTATCAGAGATTATTTTGCGCAGAACATCTGGATTACTACTAGTGGACATTTTTCGACTCCGACGTTGCAGTATTGTATCAACGAGGTTGGTGCGGACCGTATCTTGTTCTCGATTGATTATCCCTTTGAGAGCTTCAAGGATGGCTGCGTCTGGTACGATCGGGACGTTGAATTGAACCCGACGGATTATAGGAAGATTGGAAAGGAGAATGCTCGGAAGTTGTTCAAGATTGGCGATTATAAGGATGCAGATGCGTAGAAGCAGGCGATGGGCATGTAAGGTTAGGGCTAAGCGAAAGCTTGGAACTCCAGTTCAATCGTCAGAAACCATTATCTCCATAGATTAAATCTGCATATAATTTTGACTGCAGTGTTTTTGCATGAAAAATCAATTGATGCGATCATGATTGTTTTGCTTCTATGTTTACTTCAACCTTCAGCGGTTGGTAGCAGCTAATACCCTAACGTGACACCTTGTCATAGTTTCCATTTAGATATTTACTTGCCATTTGATTCTGGAGTTGTAACGAGCTTCAAGTATGGATTTCTCACTGTAGTTCAATTATTAGTCCCTCAACTACCAGAATCTCTAGTGACGTTAGTGGGCCAGTCCACGCTCAACGGTCTCAGCCGCAGCAAGCACATACGGAAATTCATTTGGCCAAGGTTGGCTTTTAAGTCATGGGAGCCTAGATATTTCCCAATCTTTGTTGTATAGCTAGGTGCTAGTATAAATATAGTTGCTCTGAGATACAACTGAACATTTAAACGAACTTCTCCCCCGGTCTAAAATGAATTAAATCCATCACCAACTCGTCCTCCGATTCTAACACACACACACTCACATAATGGCACCAACAGTCTTCTTCGTCCCCGGCCTCTGGGAAGGCCCCTCAGTATTCAACCGCGTATCTTCTCTTCTAGCCAAGGATGGCATCAAATACGAATTCGCTACGCTGCGAAGTACCGGAACAACATCGCCCGGAAATCCCTCTATGCACGACGATATTCTCGGAATTCGTGCAGATCTCGAGCCGATAGTTGTTCGAGGGGAGGATGTCGTACTTGTATTGCACTCGGCTGGTGGATTCTTGGGCAGCGCGGCATGCGAGGGATTAGTTGCGAAACACCGTCGTGAACGAGGAGAGAAGGGTGGCGTGGTGGGAATTGTCCTTACTACTGCCGGAATCTTGGACGTGGGCCAGCCGCATCCCCCGATGGCAGCGTTTACCATTATCGAGGTAAGTTGTACACTTTCTACAAACTACAAATTATTGCAGAGAGCTAACCACAACACAAATTGAAAAGGACGGGCCGTGACCCGGAAATAGCGCTCTTTGGTGATCTGCCCGAGAGCGAGAGACCGGCGTTGTTGGCAAGCCTCAAGACGCAGCCCGCCGAAAATTGGGACAATGGCACCGTCTCGTACTGCGGCTGGAAAGATGTGCCAAGTGTGTACTTCATTTGTGAGAAGGATACTGTGATTCCCCCGCCTGTACAGGAGCTTTGTGCTGCCTTGGCCGGTAGCAGGATTGAGCGATGCAGCGCTGGCCATGTGCCTCAGCTCAGTCAGCCGGAGAGAGTCGTGGAAGTTATCAAGGGCGCTATTGCTGAATCCTCGTCATGAGAATTCACAAATATCATGAATTGATGGGATGGTGGCGTGAGCTGTTGTCAATATTGACCAATATACCCATGTTCTGAATAACTACCTATGTACCTGATTTCTCCTAACGCCCCGATATGCCCATTCCAAGAATCCAATAGTTGAACAAAATAAATCAGCTTTTGTCATTTCGAATAAATCAAACCTCTTCAATAAGCTTGCTTCCTGGAGTCACAACACCAGACAACCCTCCGAATGGACGAGAGGCCGGTTTTCCGAGCATTTCTGTCGGAATTGCTACTTTGCATCCTTCACTGGTACTGATCCAGCGTATATAGGTTGCGTCTGCTCTTTCAGGCTCAATGGCGACGTCAGGGGTAGCTTCGCCACCAAGTTCACCTACCGGCACACGGCCACGGCGTTTCGGTGCTTGTTTTTTGAGTAGACGGTTGATAGTATCCATCTGTTATGGATGTTAGATTCGATACGCAGATGAAACCACATGCAGGTTGTCATACCTTTTCTTCTTCATTTCGTTTCTCGCTCAGATTCTTTCTTCGTCGTGCCATTTCAGCCCGTCGCATAGCATGCTCTTCTGCAGTGAGATGCTTCTTGACTTGGGGTTCTATAGAAATAAAATTAGTATCTTGTTGAATGTGTTTCGTCGAGGTTCCTACCCATTGGTAATTGCAAGAAATCAGTGCCCAATGAACCTCGTTGACGTTTAGTCAATTTGGTCAAGTCTAGTGCGCTGTCGTCGTCCGAGCCTAGCCCATCATCTTCTTCCTCCTCTTCAATAACCTCCTCTTCCTCGTCCACTTCATCCTCTTCTTCACCGGCTTCGCCCATCTCCTCGTCTTGGAGCATAGTGTCTTCAGGTTCTCCTTCAGCGTCGCTGTCTAGTTCGGACAACTCCTCATTTTCATCGTCTTCATCTTCAAGTTCCATTTCTTTCTGTTCAACAGGCTTGAGTGGCTTGGATTTCGTAGTCGCCAACGCCTGCTGCTGGCGATTATTCCGCCTGGAGACTGCTGGTTGAGGTGTTTCATCATCATCCATGTCTAAGTCCCCGTCTGCATCCAGCTCTTCTTCCTCACCTGCGGCTTCTTCCGAGTCGTCGGCTTCTTCGACATCTTCATCATCTTCCTCATCCAGATCGTCGTCCTCTTCATCCTCACTGACTTCTTTCAAGTTCCGATTGCTCCTACTGCTACGCTTACCGTGGACAACAGGGTCTTCTGTAAAGATGTTGTGACGAGTAGAAGCGGAAGCAGTCGCTCGACTGCTTCGGCTGTTGGTTACTTGACGCAATTTGCTTGAAGACATCTTGACTGTGAGATGTATCGACTTGGCGCCGGGCGACGTGCCTGGCGATGAGCGTGACACAGTCACTGAAGGAGCGGGGTCAATGGTCGCGGCGGCGGCTCCTCGTGTGAGGCGACCAGACCTTGTCGACATGTTAGCATCTTGTCCATCAAGCGACGAGCGAGGAGTCGCATGAGAACGCAGCGAGCGTGTTGATGACATATTTCGATAGAAGGGATAGATAAATCGACAAGAAGAAAAAAAAAAAAAAAAAAAAAAAAACCGGTACAGGAAGTAATGCAGCGAGCCTGGTAGTAACGCTGTAGCAACGAATATCAAGAACGCAAACAAGCAACTGGCTAGATGAAGCGAACGAACAAACAAGAAGCAGGAAGAACAAAGATGTTTGTGTGGGGGTGGGCGGTGATCCGTGACCAGGACGTCAAACAGACAGAGTGAGCGATCTCATTGGCGTCGCGCTGAGTCGCAACAAGTCGAGCAATGCAAGCGAGGAGGAGGAGAGGTTGGTTGGAAGATTCCCAGTCGGAGGGGAAATCCCGTGCGCGTCTTTTGTGCCGTTGAGAAGGTCGATG
Source organism: Talaromyces liani (assembly GCA_022814505.1). Lineage (NCBI taxonomy): Eukaryota > Fungi > Ascomycota > Eurotiomycetes > Eurotiales > Trichocomaceae > Talaromyces > Talaromyces liani. The sequence goes on from JAKLNL010000026.1 coordinate 247,609, forward strand.
GGCTAGCGGCAAACCGCCCATTCGGAAGGAATAAATTGACAAGATAAGACCAGCTAGTACTGCAGGGAGTGTTCTTTCTTCCCCTGTAGGTTTTTCTTCTTTTTTCAATGTTTCTTCCCTGCAATCACTATTCAGGGATGATGCCCGATCGGAGAGAACAATCTCCCAGTCAATGGCATGCATGCAAGGTTACAGATCTCTCGATGGTGCAATCATACTTTGGATGTTTGCATACTAAGACGTCTCCTCCGTTTGATCGATTTGTTCGCTTTCTTCAGTGTGCACAAAGGGGGAAAAGAAGAAGAGAAACACGATGATGTCAAGGAGTCCGGCGGTTGTACTCGCCAGAGTCAAAGGAGGGAAAGAGATGGCCGTGTAAAGAGGAATGAAGTTGGTGTAAAAGCCAATGAAGGGAATGAATACAGGGGACAATCCATGGAGGCAGACATAGAATGAGACTATAAAAATAATAATCAGGTGGCGCTGAGTTACTTACTTGCTCGGAAGGGGCACGGCGGTTCCAACGGGGTCTGAGCTGTCCACGGTCACTGTTTCGATGAGACGGCAAAATGTCGTCGTTCTGGGCTAGTCAACTGGCGTTGTCTGGACTATGCAGGAGATGGTGATGGTAGTACAAGGCCGGAAATGACAATATTGCTTCGATCAGGCTGTCCTTTGGCTGTCACTGTTATTCCACACTTCTGAGAAGGCTGAATGGTTGATCTTTCGCGGTGGAGGCCCGGAAGGCGGTGAACTCTGAAGTCTTGATACACGACTTTATTTGTGCTTTTCAGTCGTTGATTTGCTGAAATTGTTTATTCCGCCTTGGATTATACTACATTCTCTACATTAGATACAGACAATTATTGAGCAGCAGAAAACAGCCTGTTGTTGGAGAAGTGCCTTGGTGCCTGAACAAATATCTGCACGTGATGTACTGTATGTAACGCGCTGTATCTGGTAACTTATTACGGAGCCGATTGGCCAGGATTGAAGCCGAGGCAAATGGCAGCGTAATCTGGGTAACTATCGTGAATGCTGCCATCTTACAATTAACAACTTGACAACTCACTCACCACATTCAATGAGCTTAATCAGACAGCGTTCAAGATAATAGCAATATGCCTGACAACTCTTCCAAACCCACCATTCCCGAATGGCAGCGCAAGGCCTCGTCAACCTCGTCACCAGCCGATCAGAACACCTCCGATAAGCCAGCTGAGGAAGCCACCGCAACCGAAAACGAACAGACCACCACAGCCTCTGACAGATCAGCTCTGCTAGAACAAGCAAAGACATTTCTCGCCGATCCAGAAATCCGTGATGCCACGACAGATCGCAAAATAACGTTCCTCGAATCAAAGGGTCTGACAAACGACGAAATCGACTCGTTGCTCGGAGTGAGCCGCAACGAGGATGCACCGACAGCTACAGAGACGAACGACACGACCAGCAACCAGGCGACAATTAAGAGCGACACAGCTTCTGCGACTGCCGTAGCGACCACACCGCCATCCAATGCGACATCTTTGCCACGAGACGTGCCGCCCATAATCACATATCCCGAGTTCCTCGTTAACGCCTCCGCGCAAGACAAGCCGCCGCTCATGTCCCTTCGCAGTGTGTTATATACCTTGTACGGCGCTGCGGGTTTGGGCGCGACGTTCTACGGTGCTAGTGAATTACTGGTGAAACCCATGCTGAGATCGCTGAGTGACGCCAGACACGAACTTGCCGAAACCGCATTGACCAATTTATCGACTTTGAACGAAAAGCTGGAGAAAAATGTATCCAGAATACCTGCACGTCCTCTGTCAGAGAAGCTTGTAGATGACGACGACGATGAAACGGAGTCGATCACATCAGACCCTACAGAAGTCTTCCACCGCGACATCGCAACACAAACAACCCCCGAGCTGATGAACGATAGCCCCAGTATATTCGGCACATCGCGAACTGATAAAGACGACAATCCACACAAAGTGGTAGACTCCCACAAACAAACCCTCGCCAAAATAACCTCTCACCTCCAGGACTTTGTCTCCGACCACACCACATCCGGGGAACTGGACGATACGATGCGAAACCGGATATCAGATCTACAGTCATATCTGGACGGACTCAAATACTCGTCGTTTAATTCATATCTCAACAACAATAACTTATATAACAATAGCTATAATTATTCCAGGGATACGAGTCGAGGCGCTAATCAATCCAAGGAGGAGGATGCGATTTCAGCTTTTAGGGCGGAGATTAGAGGTGTCAAGGGTGCGCTGTTGAGTGCGAGGAATTTTCCATCTGGACGGCCTGCGGGGGTTACGAGGTGATAAGTTGATGGTTGAGGTATAGTTTTACGTATTGTATATGGTTGGTTATGGATGTGTTTGCTTATGTATAGTAGCCAAAATGTTAGGGGGCAAATAATGGAAATATTGATATGACAGATTGTATCATGACTTAAATAAGACAATAATTAAACGGTACAAAAGGAGAAGGATTTTTTATCTGACAATGTATAACACAGAACTCATATTTCTTGAACCACACCCACCTAGCAAGAAGGACATATCTCATCTCATCTACTATTCAACATCTTACTCATAAAAGTTCAAAGCTCAGAGGCGATATCTAAGGAGTTGCTCGGCTCATGCTAATCAATCGTTTTACTCCGACCTATTCAACACCATATTAGCCAATTGCATTGTCACGACAAATCATTAAGGTCAGCTTACCATCCAGTTACCACATTCATCAGTCCGGTTCGTTAAAATGTCGAGATGGATGTTCTTAGCAGTCTCATAGTCCCGACCTTGTATAGCCTTCGATAACTCGACCATATCAGCGATCGTGTTAGGCTTGAGGAGGTCCTCGTTGTTGAGGTGGTCGAAGAGAATGTTTAGTCTTCTTTCGGCGTCGTCAACTTGAGCCTTGAAGGATGCTGGGGCTCGTGATTTCACGCGCTGCATATCGTTGGAGAGGATCTCGTAGATCGGAGCGGCATTGGACGGAATGTGAGATCGGTCACCGGGGGCTAAAACGTCTAGTCAGCATCGCAATCATTGCTTGTGAAGGAAATGAACTTACGGTATTTAGGTGGAGGCGGTGCTGCCTTCTTCTGTGTCTGTGATTGCGCAGTTCCTGGTCGCGATCCGGCGGCTGGTGGTGGTCCAGCAGTGGGTCCTGTTGGTGGTGGGCCGGCTTGCGTAGGAGCACCAGCGGCTGGTGCATACGGGCTTGGAGCAGCGGCATGTTGTGGAGGTGCATATGGACCACTGGGGGGAGGTCTGGTTTGCGGCGCAGCTTGAGCAGCAGGACTAGGAGCATATCGGTTCGTTGGTGGGGGGGCCGAAGGAGGTGCATTGTAAGGAGATGGACCACGTGGGATAGGTGGAGGCATGGCTAATCCAGGTACTGTAGGCGGCGACTGTGTTGTCGCTGGAGGAGCATATGCATTAAATGGCGTCGGTGGGTTGGAAGACACCGAGGATGCTCTAGGAGGGCCAACTGGAGGTGACGTGATACGAGGTGGGGGAGCAACGCCCTTTGGTGGTGGAGGAGGGGCCTTGTGTCCGCCTACAGGAGGACCAACTGGCGGCGAGCCTGGAGATACAACTGATGGCTGTTGACCAGGGAAAGGAGCCGCAACTGCAGCTGGCGTACCGCGTCGCGAGGTTGGCTTTGGAGCTCCAAATCCTTCGGGCAGATCGTTCCAGGCGGGAAGGTCAGTTCTAGTCGTGTAGGTTGAGACTTGAGGTGCAGAAGGAGACTGGCTGTATCCCCTGGGAGGCGGAGGTACTCCTCCCTGTGCAGGGGGAGGAACACCATATTGCTGTGGTGGAGGTGCAACAGGTGGCTTTGGGGCTTGAACGGGTTGATATCCACCAGTTGGCTGATAAGGATTGGCTCCAAACGAAGCATAAGGATTGGATTGTTGAGCAGGCACAACAGGTGATGGAGTGTTTGTAGGAGCGTATGGGTTGCTGACAGCTGGTGCCGGGCTGAAAGTTGGCTGAGGCGGTTGGTAAATGTTGGGCTGTGGGAGAGAACTTGTTCGTGCTTGCGGAATCTGGGCGGCGGCCTTGGTAGCCTTGGCAGCAACAGCTGGAGCTTTCCTTGTAGCCAGTCTGATACGGTTCCTGGCAGCCTCGGCTTCGTCGTATTTGTCCGGGACAAGTCCAAGATACCGCTCTGCAACATCAAGGCGACCATGGGAAGCTGCAACATCAGCGTACTCAATATACTTGTCGTAGAGGACACTCAACTTCCAGTCAGCGTCCTTCTGGCGATCATCGTCCTGATAGTTTGTCACTTGGCGGAAAATAGTGACTTTCTCGATGAATGCCTGCAAGGCACGGACGTGCACAGAGAAACTAGATCCCTCCTGAGCATCGTCAATACCTGCCTTTTCACCTTCCTTAAACTCCTCGAGCCAGATAGTCACGACTTTCTCCAACTTCGATCCCGCCAAATAACAGAATGAAGCATCCTTGCGAATGCTCTTATCGGAGTCGGCCTGAGCCTGCTCCTCTAGTCGGTCACCAAGGGCTTCGCAAAGGTCAGGGAACTCCTTTTCATCTGCGAAAGTGCACAACGTCGCCATTATTTCTTTCCAGTTGGAAAGATCTGCATTATGAACAACATCCCACAAGTTCTTGCCCACAATCGAGGCCAACAAACGGACGTAGTTGGGTCCCCCAGTCTGTTTTGAGAAGTACACTTCCTGTACTTTTTCAACGCATTTATCTCCACCGCAAACAGCAATCATAAATGCATCTGACAAACGATCCTCTTGGAGGGCAATGTCAAGAGCGCGTTCAAATTGTCCCAAGAACAGCGCTCTTGTAATCGACTTGTCGGCTTCTGACTCGCTTCCAGTGTAGATGCTGAATGGGTTGTTAGTCCGCGCGCCCTTGGAAGCAGCCAAGTCGGTCAAGAAATTATCGGATTCTCCGGAAGTATCAAAAATGGATTGAAGACGTTTATGCTTTTTCTTCGACTCTGCCGATGCCGGTGAGAGTTCACCATTTGTCTCATCCTTGATATCCAGCTTGCCCACTTCTTCTGCGACATCATTTGCATCATCGGAGAATCCAAGGTAAGCTGCGATATTCTTGCGTGGATTTTCCGAGAGCAGATTTTCGATGGCTTTCCAGTCGGCTTTCTCCTCCTCGGTCGATGCATTTTCGATGTGCGACTGGCAAATACTCTTGAGGTTGCCTTCTTTCAAAGCTGCTTCAAAGCTTTCCGCAGCAGTACCAACGGTAGAGTCAACCTGGAAGGGGGTAATTCTGACTTTAGAGGTACGGCTAGTGCTATCAGTCAAACTCACGGAGACGACTCTTCCACCGAAACCGAAAGATGCTGAAACGGGCCTCTCCAGCCACTTGGGAGTTTTTGACAGGGAGAATGTGGTAGCCTGAGGTTGGTTCTGTGCACGCGCAAAGAAATCTTCTCCGTCCAACGATTGGTTCTGGGTGGCTGCGGCCTGAGCAGCCTCCTTACTAGTGTTCTGAAGTGTCTGGACGGTGATCTTGCCATCGAAGGAAGCAGTAGCAAAGAAATTGGGGTTGTGTGGGTTCCATCGTGTTTGGAAAGTCCAGTTCGTGACGATCGGCAACTCTCCGTATTTCTCGCCCGTCTGAGGGTTCCAGCAAATTGTTCGGTTATCCTTGCCCGATGACAAAAGAAGTTCGGGATCTTGAGCACACCATGAGAGCGACAGGATTCCATCTTCGTGGCCTTTGAGGATCTGTAGTGAAGAAACAATGAGCTACGGTCTTGATGCCCGATTACTGAGAGACTTACTCGTTCAGGCGCATGAGAGTTTCGCAAGTCCCAGACAAGGATAACGGGATCTGATTCCGAGGGGATAGATGTCACCAATTTCGTTGGCTACTCTCGTTAGCCAATTGATTCGCAGTTGCGAACAGGGTATAATCCAAACCTTTTCAGGGTCCCAAGCCACAGCGCTGACGGGTTTCCGGTTATAGTTGGTAAGGGTAAGGCTCTCTTTCTTTGTCTTGACATCCCAGACAGTGACAAAACCACCGCTGGTACCTGTCACCAAAATATGCGCGACCTTTTTGTTCCAATCCAAGCATTCGATGTCGTCGGCACGAGCGGCGTTTCCGAGACGGAACGGGTTCTCGACGTTGTTCAAGTCCGTGACGAAGAGCTATCAATGCTGTTAGTAAGATGTCATAGCCGTGCAGTGACGCTAGAGAAAGACATACCTCTCCTTTCATGCCACCAGTAGCGAGGAGGTTCGAATGTTTCGGGTTGAACTGTAAAGCTTTGATGGCACCGTTGTGCTTTTGTGGTGACGCTACCAATGCATCGCTTCTAGCCATTAGCATTATTCCTAGCATCTTCAATGGCCGTTGCAAACCTTGTTCCGTTCAGAAGTTTGTCGGCATCCCAGAGTTTCAATGATCCGTTATCGAGCGCTCCGGCGACGATTCCCCGCTTGTTATCGTAATGATCGCTCCAGGCGAGATCATGGAAGCTGTTTGAGAGAAGAAATGATTAGCAAGCTGCGATTTATAACGCTGATTGACGGTGATCTAACGTACCCTGAGTCCGTGCCGACCTTGACCAAAGGCTGCAGTTCCCCGACATTCTCCTTGTCGAGTCCGAGATCCCACAACTCCAAGCTGGTCTCATTGGAGAAATCAAAATCCACAGCACCGGCCCTTGTTCCAGTCGCTAACAGGGGCGCCTGGGCACCGGGAGACCAGGCGAACGTGGCCGTTCGGGGAATCTCCCTGAGGCGCACCATGACAATGGCGGAGAGATGTGTATAGTCAGACTAATCGCGAGGGGCCCAAAGTAAACAATGGGGTCATTAGGGGGGCATAAAGGTAGAGGGATTCACCAGTCAACAGATACTATCGAATTGGCGAATAATCAGTCAGAGCCACTGAAGCTATAGACAGATGCTCAGTGAACTCACCAAAGGAACGGGGGATGTCGAGGTGTGCCTGTCAGTCTTGGATGTATCCAAGTGGCCTTCTGGCGGCTCGGACCACCTTCCTGCCCGCCTAAGCTCCAGAAGGGATCCCTCGGCGCCTCAAGCATCAGGCATCCGCTGCACGTGATCTCTTTGCTTGCGGCATCAATGGATCGCATTCAACGAAGAATTCAATAATGCTTTGTTGAGCAGAGCAGGGTAATCGCCAGATTATTATACTACTACTGTCTTCTTACTTCACAATCGTCTTGCAAAGCTACCCCGGTACGATACACAAAATGAGCGACACCACTCGGCTAAAAAACACCATCTATGTGGGCGGCCTCGATCAAGCTGTGACAACGCAGACTCTCACAGAAGCCTTCCTGCCCTTTGGCGAAATTGTGGATGTAACGTTACCGAAGCCAGATCTGCCGTCGTCAACCGATAACCACCGGGGATTTGGTTATGTTGAATTTGAAGTCTCGCAGGACGCAAAAGAAGCTATCGACAATATGGATCAGAGCGAATTATATGGGCGCATAATAAAAGTTGCTGCGGCAAAACCTCAAAAGGATGCGAATGAAGGCTTAGGAAGCAAGACGGCTATTTGGGAGCAGGTGAGCAACAGCTATCTACAGAGCATATTCTTTTGGATTTCGTTGATGCTGACTACATTCTAGGAGGGTTACCTTGCAAAATACGCTGTAAGCGAAGAGGACCGCCAGGCTGCCGAGGAAGCTCGATTAGCAGCAAACGGCCGCCCCGAGGACCCAATGCAAGGTCTAGAAGGGCTCGACGTTGCAGGACCAAAACCGGAGTAAATACCCAATCAAAGCAGACAGACAGTCTCAATCATTAAAAGAAAGCACGGCGATACAATCAATATTGCTACATAGGGCTGTTTTCTTGACCATTCTGCAAATTGCCAACCAACGACTGAAGAACCTGGCTTATATACAAAAACCGACAGACAATTTGTGTGAAGCTATCGAATTCTGCAAGGACCATCTCTACAGATGGGCAGACTCCAACCGACAAATCCTGCTGCTCCCGCCATACGGAGGCAGCGCTTAGTGGTGGCTACCACGATCTTCGGGTTTGTTGCGGGACAAGCGAAGGGTCTTGTCAGCGAAGAGCTTGTGGGTGGAGGAGTAGATGGCGGCGCCGACGGCAACGCTGTAATATCTAGTCAGAGGATATATCGGGTGTGGTTATGTATAATATCGGGACTTACCCCAAGACGATACCTAGAATGAGATATAAACGTTAGCAGAATCCAATTGGCTCGTTGCGGCGATGTATGATGCAAGCGAGAGCATGTAGAGCTTACCGAGAGGAATCAACTCGGGAGGGATCTTCTTGACCTGACGAAGGCGTTGTGAGATGGTGTGAGCTGAAAGTCGTTAGCCATTATCGATCATTTGCTGTATTGTTTTGCTGTTGTCCATTGGACTGGCAGCCCTACCGCTCATGTCCTCCTTCTGAAGAACGCAGTCAGTAAAACACCGCATTCAAGGAACAGAGCCGGGAAAGGAACACATACAGGAGCAGCCATGAATGGCCGCGTAGGACGCATTGCGAGTGGACGAGTAGGGAACATTTTGACGAAATTTGCAGTGACTGACTGAATGGGGGGTGGAGTGGAGAGATGTGGTGAGAAGGTTCAAGGTTGGGTTGGGAGCGGCAAGAGAGTGACGTGAAGCTGTTGGAAGTTGGGTGGCATGGTCTCGTCGGTTTTCGGGACGACGGGTAAGTGGTGAGCTGCGCCACATGAGTGGCTCAGCTTTCGCTAGGTCATTCCCGGCAGCTCAGTGCCAATGCCAAGAAGCTCCCGCAGTCCACCCGAGCGACCTCCAACGTCCTCTCTTTCTTCTGTCACACCACTACCCGACATTGCCATTGTGACCGCAACAACCTCCATTTCCTCGATTCAATTGATTCTTTCGAAGAGTCTACCGTCAAAATGAGCAGCACCATCCCTGAGGCCGACCCCGATGAGCCCGTCGAGACCAAGCCCTTCAAGTTCGTGACTGGTGAGTGTGTTCCGGCCCATTGCGTGATGTTGAACTACGCGCTTGGAATTGGAGAAGTAGACCACAATTGCTAACACCGACCAGCTGGTATGTCTCTAGGTTATTTTTTTTGGTGTTTTGCTTGATCGACGATGCTTGAACGATCAATTCCGCCTCCTCCATGTCCCACTGAAGCTTGCCGGCAACTAACCACCGCTCTCGACAGGCTATGACGCCCGCTTTCCTTACCAGAACCAGTACGCCCCCTACATGCTGATGATACCTGATGCGATACTAAACTTTCCTAGGACAAAGCACTGCTGGCAGAACTATGTCGACTACCACAAGTGCATTCTCGCCAAGGGCGAGGACTTCCGCCCATGCAAACAGGTATACACACATTTTTCTTATGTTACAATTAGCGAACAATTGCTAACGCTGTCCCTCAGTTCTACCTTGCTTACCGATCTCTCTGCCCCAAGGCCTGGACTGACCGATGGGACGACCAGCGTGGTCAGTAACTCCTCCTACCTGCCTATTCTTAGTACTGCAGTGCTAATACATAAACAGAGGCCGGCAACTTCCCTGCTCGTCTTGAGTAAAAGATGACGATTTATCTTGCATTCAAGAAGCCAATTATGATCCTTCTGTACTCTACTCAATTAGATAGGCCAAGGACGTTCGTGTCCTGTGTCGGGGTCAGTCAAAGAAACCAGGAAAGTTGTATATAAAGCGCGGTGTTTTCAAGTCGGAAGAGAAGTGTCATTTCGATCAATCTATTTTTCATTATGATTGAAATCCATAGTAGGTGATGTAAGCTTAGAGACTAACTATTGCCGTCAACTGGTGCCTTGTGTCAGCCATACTTTCCACTTGAAATACACCTGGCAGACTCCTCAGTCTCACATGCATCTCTATTCCACCAGGGAAGGTCATTATGTTAGAGTCATAGGATAGATTAACGTGACTTAGCCTCTGTTCCATAATATCTTTCCCTTCTACATGTAGACATGGCACAACCTGTACCACCATAGAAATAGCTACGTGACCGCTGACCTTACATATTGATTATTCAATTACATGGTTTGCAGCATATAACTAACTCACTTTCAAGCTTTCCATGTGATACATTTGCCGTGGTAATGATACATAGTCCTAGGATTAGGGTTGTTGCTGCCTCACTGTAGCCTAGACATAGCCACCAAAACACTTTCACGGGGGTTGGACAAAATGACTGATGCCTCGTTCCTATGCCGTTTAATTATTCGTTTGACTGGTGAAACACTTTTCACAGACCTGAGAGACTGCATATTTAAAACGTGGCTTCAGCCATCCAGATATATAACCTTATTTCAAGGCTCATTTCAACAAATAACACCGTTTTGAGTACTACCTAATTCCGATTCATATTCGCAAAATACTCGCATTGAATAATCATCGCCAATAAACAGATCGTCTTAAGAGTACTGATTCACGGCTGAGTCAACATGACCTACGACCTGGCATCTGTCTATGACTACACCAATTTCTTCAACAATTTCTCCTTTTTCTCTGTAAGTCTGACCATGATTATGCGTCAACTAGTATTTTGCTTGATAAAGAATTACCCACTTACCCATTCTTCTCATCTAGGCTTCTGATCCAACACATGGCTTCGTCCAATACGTCGATGCCAACACAGCTCGAACATCTGGGCTTGCACAGATCATCTATAACACCCAAATATATGTTGGAGTCGACAACTTGACAACTTTGAACTATCCAGGCGACAACTCACTTACAGACAATGATGTCCCAGCTAACATCGCAAATGGCCGCAAGAGCGTCCGCCTAGAGAGTCGTCAGACCTTCGATCAGGGTGTTCTGATCGCTGATTTTGCGCATCTACCCGGCAGTGTTTGCGGAACATGGCCGGCATATTGGACATATGATTATGCTGAAGATCCCTATGGAGAGGTCGACATTATTGAAGGTGTCAATAACCAGATTGGGGACGTTATCAGCATGCATACGAGCGCTGCATGCAGTTTGAATGTTGATCCTCAAAGTCAGACTGGGACAGATGTGAGAACTGACTGCTCACTCGCGACAAACTCTGTTGATGGGTGCGGTGTGTCTGGTCCATCAAATTCATATGGAGATTTGTTCAATGCCCAAGGTGGAGGAGTCTGGGCATTGTGGCTCGATAAAGATGACCTCGCAATCTGGATGTTCCCCCGGATGAGTATTCCAGATGATATTGCCAGAGGAAAGCAGTTGACCTTCAATAATTGGGGCAAGCCACTCTTGCATTTCAAATCTCAAACCAGGTGTCGTGTTATGGACCAGTGGAGAAACCAAACAATTGTAAGTTTTTCTCTCTCGTTGGATTTCACCGAAACAGAAGCAAATTTAACGAACAGATCTTCAACATCGACTTTTGCGGCGAAAATGCCGGTGGCTCAAACTGGAATCAACCAGCGAGTTCGTCCTCATCACAAAGCTGTACAGATATCACAGGGTCTTCCTCTTGTGAAGCGTATGTTGCCGCCAATCCTCAAGCGTTTTCCAACTCGTACTTTCTGATTAACTCGGTGAAAATGTATAAATCTCAGAGTCCGGCGACTATGAACGAGACATTTTCCAGTGATGTTGCAAGCACGCGACAATCGTCAGGTCATGTCGTCGTGTTGCTGATAGTGGGATGGGCGCTCGTCGCGGGGTGGTTTTCTTCTCTTGTCTGAACTTTTCCTCCTATATCCTTCTTTCAGCATAAAAGTTATTATCTTCAGTTCGCATTCTGGAATGTCAAAGTTGTCAACCGGCCAGATGGAGTACCTTCCTTGCGCGCGGTAGGCACCTACCTTGTGGGCAGCTGAGCCTCGCGGCAGGCAGTCATCGACAGAATGAGTCACGCCAGTTTCCGCCAACTTCTTCTTCTCAAATAATCTTTGTTTGTTATCAATCAACCTATTCTGCCACCTTTCCATTATCATCGTGTATGTATTTACCAAGATTATCGCCCGAATATACTTGAGTATGCCGACTTAGCCGTCAAAACACTTCCACTAGCCAGCTGAAGCTGCAGCTACACTCGCTTATACCGCCTCGTGCTGGAAGCAGATCCAGCTAGTCTTACATGATTCGTCCAGCACCGAGCGCAGTCAGCCTCATCGATGGGGTACTCATATTTGCCATGTCCCAGCATTTAAAGCCTGCCTGCTGCCTGTTGTCGGCCTTGACCTTATGCATCCATTCTTTCCGACTCCTCTACCACTCTATATTTGGGTGCCGTAGTCACACAGCGAGCGACTTTTTTCTCGAGCTATTCAAAATACATGGGAGATATCGCGTAGAACTTATCAGGCTGAAGAAAAAAGTACAGTATCAGAGCAGAGGCAGCTGGGAAACAAAATGTCGTCAACAGCGACATCTAGTTCGCAGGCCTCTATGTTGACACCGGCCGAATCTTGTGATGCCAGTATACAGATCGATAGCTCTCTAAAGAGCGACATCCTTAAGAGCATGGTCCAGGTTGCTGTACGGCAGACACGATCATATCAAGAGAGCTTGGCAGGATCATATCAAGCCAGTGCCTTTCTGGTCAATAAAGAGTTTGGTCTCTTCTTTACCGCTGCTCATGCTGTAAACGGTCCATGTGAGGGATACATCATCTCCCACAACGATGAGCGGGTATACCTCTCACCAATTCCATTTCTCTATGGTGTTTTATGCTGACTGAAATAGTGTGACTTCACCGTCAAATACAGAGATCCGGAGCATGACTATGCGATCTTACAGTGCCCTCCCGAAGCTCTCGAAGCACTGGATTTGGTGTGCCTTACACTTAGTCCAGAGAAAGCCCTCGTTGGTTCTCACGTTTACTTGATTGGTAACGATAGTGGTGAAAAACTCAACATATTAAGGGGCACCATATCGCGACTGGATACACCTTCACCGATGACTTTTGACAGCAACGTTGAACTGATTCAAGCCTCTGCCGCTGGTAAAGGAGGATGTTCAGGTGGTCCGTTGTTGACGCTCAGTGGTGAGGCTATTGGCATTTGTGTCAGCGGTCACAACAGCTCTCATTTGGACTGGTTCTTTCCACTACCGCATCCTGTTCATGTGTTGAATAGTGTCGTTAATCAACGGCCAGTCTCAAGAGGAACAATTCATACAGTTTGGAAACGTCTGCCTTACTTTGAGTGTCGGCAGTTAGGTCTCTCGCGAGAGAAGCAGGCTGAGTTCGACGCCGACAGGAATGGATTGCTGGTTGCTTCAATCATCATCCCGGAGACAGAAGCCTTTGACTTTTTGCAGGTAAACGACATACTTATTTCGATCAATGGACGACCTATGGTGCTCTTTACAGAACTGGAAGAGCTGTTAGATGCTAATGTCGGGCGAAAAATACAAATCAGCGTCATCAGATTCGGTCAGGAGCTCACTTTTCATCTTACTGTACACGATCTCTTGGCCATTGTCCCAACTCGGATTTTGAATGATTCAGATGTATCGTTCCACGATGTTCCGTATAGGACGGCTGTCTGTTGGAAAGTACCGCTTAGAGGCCTGTTCGTGGCCGCCTCAACGCTCAATTTTTACCTTGGAGATGAAGGCAGCAGGTATATAATATCTTCTATCAATAATCATCCTACGCCGAACGCTATAGAAGGAGAGAAAGTGCTGAGCAGACTCAAAGGTATGGTCCAATTACCACACATGCAAGAGCTATCAGTTCTTGTTGTTCGTTGCAAAGCTTCTTCACGTATATATACGAAAGGCTAATGTTTTATAGATCGTGAAAGAGTGCTCTTACGATATACTCATGCAAGTACTTATACTAAGCCACAATCGGCACACATCACCATTGACCGTCATTGGAGCCAGCTGACCTTGACGAAATATAACCTTGATACCCAGAATTGGGAGTATTCCAGCGTTGAAACTTCAGAGTCGGATACAGCTGCTGAGCCCGTCCAGTCAACGTCTACGATCTTCGTGGATGTCAATTCGATCAAGACGCCGTGGCTTTTCCAGGTCAAGAGACGATTTGTACAGGTAAAATGGATTGCGCCATTCGTTAATTTCGACGAGATTACAGATTCCAGAGTGGAAAGCTTTGGCTTCATTTTACACAGTGGCCTGGTCTTTGCTGCAAAAACTATATGTCCACATGATCTATGTGATATCTATATTGATGTTGATGGTCGTGAGGTCTTGGGTGAAATCGTGCACATGGACGACCGACAAAACTGGGTGCTCATTCGATACGACCCTGCCAATACCAGCACTGAGTCACTAGATACGGTTCAACTTGCCACCGAGATCCCCCAAGAACTCGATACATTGACATTTGTTGGAATGAACGATTCGGACGTATATCATACGACCAAGGCCACGGTCACGGGCTCATTTATTGCCGAATTCTCATCACCATTAGAACATGCGGAAGTTCTAGACGTCTTGCAGATCGATAGTGGATTGGTGCATTCCTGTCTCTTTGGTGTTGTCTTGAATGACTCGCACCAGATTGCCGGATTTTGGCTCGTGATGAAGAAGAACAATCGTTATGTACTTCCAGTTACTGGCGTTGCGCCTGTTGTCTCTGACATCCTCGCCGGGCGTGCTCCAAAGAGTCGGAAGAAATTTAACTTCCGCGTAGATGTCATTCTACCGAAGAATGCACGTGCTATTGGTGTAGCTGATGAGTATATCAAGGACGGTCTCCGTGCTAATGGAGCACAACATCGATTTTTCAGCGTTCGAAGAACAAGTCGGGAAGTTACAGAGTATATACGGCACGGTGATGTCTTGCTCAGCATTAATGGGAAGAGGATCCAAAAATATATCGACTTTGACGCTCTGGAGGATACTGAAAAGGAGACGGCCGAACTCCTTATTGTACGTGATGGCAAGGAAATGGTCGTTGACTTGCCGCTGAAGCTGGCCACCGATGTGTCAACGGATCGAGTGACCAGTGTATTCGGAATGGTCTTTCAGAAGCCATATACAGATATAAAATACGCCACCCAGCACTTTCCAAGCGAGTTGATATTTATTGGGGCGGTATGTCACTTTTCTCCTTACTGGTGTTAACGTGTCTGATTCGTGATCCTAGCATTATGGTTCTCCTGGTGACCAAGCACCGGTACCATATAACAACTTTATCGTCGCCGTCAATGGAAAACATGTACATGATCGGGACTCGTTTCTTGCAGCAGTCAAACAAGTCCCTGATGAAACGGATTTTACGATTCAATCGGAAGACTGGAACGGGAAAGAGTATAGTGCTATCATACGAAAGACTAGCCGCGCTGTAAGTTATTTTCTCATATCGCCTAAAGCCTCGTTGCTGACAATGGCAGTTTGGTTCATACGAGTTCGTAAAAGAGAATGGAAAATGGAAGAAAATTCCATTACGATGGGAGGATGTTGCAGGCTGAGTTTGTCAGCCAGGCTATGAGGGCCATGCTAGACCTTCTACTTTCGAATCATTCTGAGCTTTATACTCATCTTGTCTAGATATTGGGCTTCTCTACTCATTCTTACTCTCCGCTTTATACGATTCATGTGTATATTATTGATACCATTACGGCCTTTCCGCTCTTATACCGGTACCGAGTATTCTTTAATAGGTAGCATATACAAATCTGCACAGTATGTCTGAGCAAGCCTATATCTGCAAAGGAGCATAAGCCAGTCTATTGTAATTGTCAGGATATTTACATGAATGCGTAAACACAAATGCAACAGATAAAGATGATCCGAAACATGTACGAAAAATCTTGCGACTCTTCAAGACCGATTCTAAAACGCGTATATCCCGAGCGCCCATTGAACCAGGTGTGAAGTATCTCAAAAGCCAGCCAAAATCTATATGTGCGTATCTTGCCAAAAGAAAAATAAACAAGGAAATATGTGCTCAGCCAGTCGGCACAGACTTACTATAAGTCTTTAATCTTTCGATATAGCTTCTTATGTTCCTCCAAGAATAAGAAGGTGGCGATAGTATGCGGTCCTAAACGCACAAAAGCGGGCACCCAGCCTCTAAACATCCACGATACACCTTCCTTGCGATATATATCACGCAACAGATGCATCAGCCCGCCTTTACTTTCTGAGGGCGAAGCACTCATAACCCTTGTCTTGATCACATCCACGGGACTACACACCGTCGTCGCCACGAAGCCCGCTGATATCGACGCTGTGAAATGCGTCGAGAGACTATCCGGCATGCCGAATTGGTCGGTACATATACGTTTAAAGATGTCGTAGGAGACGAGCTGGGAGGCTGTCATGAGCACTGCCCTTGTCGAGTTTGGCCATACGCCGCGAAATAAACTGGTTACGCCTTCTTCGCGGGTCATGCGAACCAAGCCGTCGATGGCATGTTTATAATTTCGTCGTTGGTGGCCTGGTAATGCTGCATCGTGCTGCATCCGAACGTTCAACACATCCGCTCCGTTACCGACAACTCCGCCTAAAAATCCAGATACGCAGCCCATCCATAACAAACTCAGCATTTTGGGGGGGGTGTTGGGATCGATGAAGCGAGATTTTAGTTCTTCGTATACGCCGAAGCGGGTTGTTGAGTATGTCATTTGTCGAAGTATGGCGGCGGAAAGCTAACCATCACAAAGTTAATTCTGCACCCAGTCAATCAATTGAGGGGGGATGACATACACCGCTGTATAACCCCAAAACACCATTATTCTTAGCAACATGGACGAATGTGCCCAACATTGATTTCGGGGCATTAGGAGCGCGGGTTTGTAATCGGACCTTTTATGACGTCGCCGTTAGATTCATTGAGTACATTCGCGAGATGTTTTAGAGCTTTACCTTCACTATACCGCATGTTAGTCTGTATCATTCGATAATGAAGAAGGAAAACAACATACCAAGGTCCAATGGATGCGTCACCGCAGCAGCAAAACATGAAGCCGACCCCCCGAACCAGAATGGATAATGGATTTTTTTCACCACCTTCTTCTGCGGTTGTTGAAGAACCTGGTGTTGTGGTTGCTGCTGCTGCTCAGTCACAGCAGGCATGAGCTCTGTCTTGACGCTGGTGCCCACTACCATTGTGTGCAGTGTGGTAGAAAGTATTATACATTCCGGATTGCAGCGCAATCAACCGGTAGTAGTAGTTATATGAATGCGAATTTGCAATGTGAGATTTGAAGCTGAGAGATAAACTTGATTTCTTTGCGGCGAGTCACCATTGGCTGCGGGAGGTCCACTGCGGAAATCGGTTCGGCTACTTGTCCGTCCGCGCTGGCTATCGTCGGGCCTATTTGAACAGCCGACAATACTTAGGCTTCATGAAATCGGTCACGATAGGTGTAGTATATACATAATAAGACAGGAGAAGAATGGCTTTACTAATACATCATCGGTACACAGATATACACAATCACACAGATCATCTGATCTCAACCCCGAATTTCTCCACCAAAGTCTGTCGGACCTGCTCATGGACCACATTCACCTCCTTGTTGGTCAATGTATGCTCCAGGCTTCGATAGTTGATCCTGTAGCATAGACTCTTTCGTCCGGTTTTCGGATGCACAAACTCATCTACCAGTTTAACATCCTCCACAATGTCCTTGGCGCACTCTCGGACAATCTCCATCATATCATTGTCGTGGAATGGCACAGCGCCGCCGGCAGCACTTGTCGTAGCCGAGCTTAGCCAGAAAGCAACATCCTTGTAGCATTCGGGGAATTTGGAGAAAGGCTGGAAACGGACGATCTTGTCGTCTTTGAATTGCGACAGGAACCGAGCATCCTTGGACCAGAAGAGACGAATGTCCGGGATCTCAAAGAGAAGCATTGCAATACGTTCCAAGCCAAGTCCAAACGCCCAGCCGATTCGTTCAGGGACGCCAGAATTGTTGAGCAAGACTTGTTTGATCACCCCGCAACCTAGAACCTCCAGCCAATCACCCTGCCAGAACACCTCGAGTTCCCAGGAAGGGCTAGTGAAAGGAAAGTATGCCTCTACCCATCTGATCTTCAAAGGTTCTTGTTGGGCGCCAGAAGCCTGGGAAACCTTGGAGGCTTCAGAGAAGATCCGAACAACTAACAGCTCCAAGTTCCTTTTGAGATGAGCAGCTATAGCTTCAACTTCTTCCTGAGAGTGATATTCTGACTGTAAAGGATTGCGTTCTGCGTGCGTGACTGGGTTCGGATCCTCAACCTCGACATCATGTGTGGGCAACTTCTTGAGATCTTCCCAAATTTGGGCAGCACTTTCCGATGCAGTCATGCCTGGCGTGCGCTTCCACAATCGAGCTCCCTCCATTTGGTGAAACACCGGGTAATGGCTCCTATCAATTGCATCCCTTCGATAAACATCAGCTGCCACTGTGTACCCATCTTCTGTACTATTCTCATCTGCCATGCGACGAAAGTATTCTGCTTGGTGTGCGCTGGTATGCGTCCGGAGGACCGTCTTCTCGTTCACGTAGTAAGTATCGGTTCGACTGCGTCCGGGGTGGTCCGCTGGAAATCCCAGCACATCAAAATTCTGGGCTGTCGTAACAACGGGATTTTTTTCAGTGTAGTTTCCATATGTCGGACCGGGGAATTGGCTCTCAATCAATTTTCGCGTTATGTATAGAGGATGGTTTTCCTGCGAATATAGTTGTTTGGAGACGTGGGAGAGGATAGAAGAGGTTGCGTTCGTCCATTGATCTGCAGGATACGTTTTGTTATCCACTGTAATTGTGCCTGTTGTCTTTGCACCTAGTGTGGACTGCATAAGAGCTGGATTCGATGTCGTTACTGCCGACGCTGTTGATTTCTGCTCTGTTGCGTGAGATGAGCTTGAATACCTAAACCCCGACCCGGTCGCGACAGGAGTAAACAATGCGCATGCCCCCTGGCCATTGACTCGGTTAATTGACCATTGTGAATGATGTAGCCTAATCGCTCTGCCGGTAGCGAGGAGCCTCATTTTGACGATGCTTAGGCGTGGAAGGTCGAGCAATCCAAAGAGTCATGTCGGACCCGAAATTCTAGCTGGAGAAATAAATGCGGCGGAGCTCGGCACAACTTTCTAATAGTACTTCCGCCCACACTATATACAGCTTTCATACATTTACACCAGATATACATTCCTGAGAAATTTAATTATATCGTTAGAAGAACAGTCATCATTATTTATTTGCTTTTCACATGCCAACACCCAACTGCGAAACCCGGATCCAAACAGTCATGCGCCGTGCTATATAAAATGCTGCAGAGAGGGGAGAAGAGAGAACATAGGAGAATCGCGCATTACAAGCCTCCATTAAACAATTCACAAGATTTTCCCACGATGTATAGCACATAAAGGCTCGGTAATCAAGAGTCGACCGTGCCAAGTATACCCGAAGATGTTGAAAGTCCTCCCCAATGAAGAGCGAGTCGAAAATATTGTACAGTTTTGAGTAGAAAGTCATATACACGCCATGATATTGAGTTCACGGTCGAGTAGAAGAGAAGAATATCGAAATGGCGTTTAATCGTTCTTGACAACACCGACTTTGGCGGCCTTGAATAACGCATGTCAGTTGCTAGTATCCTGACGATTGGATAGAGACTTACCCGCAAAACACGGCCGTTCAAGCTATAACCCTTGCTCTGAACGAACATAATATCACCATTCTCCTTGCCCTCTACCTTGGCCATGAAAGTCGCTTCATGAAGCTTGGGATCGAATTTTGAGGGCTTTCCGTCGGCACTGTCCGAGGGATCGAAGCGCTCGAGTCCGTGCTTCTTGAGTGTGTTCAACAGAATGTTCTCGGTCATCTTCAATCCTTGGTGAAGCTCGAGGAGATCTTTGTTGGCCTCGGCTCCATCGGCAAGTTTGTCGGCGGGAACGACGGAGAGTGCGCGGTCGAAGTTGTCAATTGATTCGAGAAGGTCGACTGCGAATTTTTGAATGGCAAAAGAGCGGGCGTTGTCCATGTCACGTTTGGTTCGTTCTTGGAGGTTGCGGAAGTCTGCGACAGAGCGGAGGTATTTGTCCTATGGGAATTTCTGTCAGTTCCAAGTACATCCAGAGTTCGGTAGCTCTGACATACTTTCAATTCAACAACTTCCTTGTTCTTAGCTTCAAGCTCCTTCTTGATGGCATCCTCAGGAGACTCGGCTGCTTTCTCGGCGTCTTCGCCGTTTTCTTTCTTAGCATCTTCTGTTTTTGCTCCATTCTCTGTTGAATATGAGCGGGGTGTGAATTTGAATGAAGATCGTTTCAGGGCAAGCTGTTGGAATGGCGAGGTTTGTCTCAATGCTGATGACGGAACTGAAGCTCTGTTTATCGACGAGAATACAGCACGGCGCTGTCTGAGAATTGTTCGTTGCAACATCTTTAATATATTGACTTGTTAAATGAGTAACGAAAAAGAGGGAGCAGATGGTCGCGTTAGTGATGGAATGTAAGATTGATTGTATAGAAGGTCCGAGATAGACGGAGTGATGGCATAACTTTTTCGGAAAAATGATGCCGGGAAAAATCATCTGCCGAGAGGCCGAGATTATGTAATCGGCCCTTGCCCTAACTAGTTAGTTAAATGTTAAGTGAGTGAGTTAACTAGTTAACATAGTTAATTGACTCTCCATCAATTTTCTTTTCGACCTCATCAAACAACTCTATTTATCTCAATAATCCCTTAAGCAATCATAAAAGAGTTCATGTATGCTCAATGTATGCTCTGGCTGGATGAAGAAGTCTAAGTAAGAAATTATTGATTGTCTGACTGAGATTCATTATCCTGAATGAAATGTACGCTAACAAAAAGAAACAGAAAAAAAGATGGTAAAATAAGTGACATATGAAACGTCAGTAGAGAATGGAATGTCATAAATCGAACCGCCGGGGTAATCGTCAATCAATGAAGTGAACATGAAGTGAACATTCGAGGCACACGGCCTCGAAGAAAAGAAGGAGACTTTTGGCCTAAGCCACCATACTATACTCTGAAAACGAAGGAGGTCGTCGAGAATCGTTCATCGTTTCCATTTGCCGCTCGATGTCCGCAAGTAAATCCGCCATGTCGCCATCTCCATATACCCCATAATCTGCATATATCTTGATTGACTCGCGGGCAACACTGGCAACATCATCAAACTCGATATCGAGAGCATCGACTTCGACGTCGACCTCATTTTGAATGGCGGGGATATCCTCCTGCTTTGCACCCTGATTGTCATAAGTGGCCGATAGTATCAGAGAGGCAGCGATATGTTCCAGTAGCATTTGCCGAACACGGGTCCTCCTGTTGTCGACTTGCTCAAGTTTGGTAATCCACTCATCGATCGATTTATCAAGTTGTATCAGAGCTTCCTCTTGTCCTAATATGTTTTCACGGGAGTTGCTGGCTGATCGGGAGGAGCGGAGGTGAGCTATCACTCGTTCGTGGAGGTGGTTGCGGCCGGCACGAAGTGCTTTGCTCGTAGTTCGAAGATAATCACAACGTGCGTCGAGATATCGAAGCTCCTATTAAATTCGTCAGCAAGTTGTTATAATTTACCTTGATCTGGAGGGTGACTGACCTTTGATAAAGATTTCACTTCATGGTATTGTAGTACTTTGAATTTCTCAGCTTGGGTCTTTGCCTGCTTCCGCAGTTTCTCAACATCAGAAGAATTGAATTGTGACTTTGCGTCCGGCAAGGTGAATCCAACAGGTAACTGAGAGAACTTGGTTTTCTCGACTGCGAATATATTGGAAGTTCGATCCCCGGCTCCAAGCAGGCTACGCCTTCTCTTTGACCGATCTTGGCTTTGCATTGCTGATTCGCCCGCCCCATGTTTGAGTTTGATGATTCTTTGATTTGGTTTTGAGATATGAATCTTTGATACAGTAGCTATGGGTGTGCTTTCATTGCGTCGATGCAGTTCAGCGATGTGCCGACGT
Source organism: Talaromyces liani (assembly GCA_022814505.1). NCBI lineage: Eukaryota > Fungi > Ascomycota > Eurotiomycetes > Eurotiales > Trichocomaceae > Talaromyces > Talaromyces liani. The sequence goes on from JAKLNL010000026.1 coordinate 269,468, forward strand.
GGTCGAATTTCCATCGCCGTTGCGGCTCGCGGCCGCAGGCTGGTGTTGCTAGATTTGGGTGTGATTAGATGCGCTTCTGCTACATTTGGTAGGGTCATCACTGGACGATTGATTAGACGGGGCGACTTGGGTGGCACTGCTGGTGGTTTATCTTCTTCCTGAACTTCCGAAACCTCTTCACTTGAGAGAAATGAGGTTTCTTTCGGGTCAGATGGTCGCTCGGCTGCAGATTGGCACCTAGGAATATCCCGTAGCTCTTCAATTTTGAGAGGGGCTTTCTTAAGATCAAGATCTGTTTGCGAGAAGAGAATCAGTGGTTCCGAAATGGGCTCCTGGATCGACCTTTCGAAAGGTGTCTGGTTGGCGGATGATCCTGGAGCACTATTTGACCTTCCGTGAACAGGAATTCTTCCGGGGATAGTAGCTGAAGAGCGTCAGCCTGTCAGGTTCATTCCAATATTTAGATCAAGGGGTACTCACGCGAGTCCATTCGTGGTCCTTGACACGCCTTCATTGGCATCATACCTAACTCTGCCAACGCGATCTCCCGCCTTTCGGTCAAAGATCCGCTGGCTGCTTTCTTCAACTGCTTTGCCTCGCAAGTCACAGATGGTAATGCCGCATTTGAGGGCTGGCTATCCTGACGTTTGCGGGATATTTTAGTGCTTTCTGCGAGACTTGTCGATATGCCCTTTTTCAGGGCTGGCCAGACATGGTTCTTCAGCCGTTCTGTTGGGCTATTTGACCTCACGGAATCGTCCGGTGAGGCTGTGGGTTTGGTCTGTCAAAGCCTGTTAGTATGCTCTCTTGTTGAGAGTCTGTAGGAAAGTGAGCATGGGCTGCAACGAACCTCGACCCGGGTCTCTCGAGCAACAATGTTGTTCAGACCGAAAGTAATGTAGAAGCTCGACGGAGAATCCGGCAAGAGCACCATTGTGAAGCCTTTCTGTGTATACCGTACGTATACAACTCTACTGCGAATAATCAGTATACTGATCTCTAGTCTCGCTTGGTGTTGAGATGAGGGAATCTAGAGGGGTGGAGACTAGACAGGTTAATAAGTAGTAACCTGAAAATATCTCCGACGAGACTGTACCACAGCCATGGTAAGGGCTATTGATAATCGCCTAGTCTAGTGTGTGGGTTTACGCTTGCGGGATTGATGAAAATCTCCTCCGGTCATGAAACTGTTACCAGACATTTCCAGGCACTCCAGGTCATTGATAGCTGTCAGATAGTTGTGCGGAACCCTTGGCACAAGTGAAGCAAGGCTTGTTTGCAGCATGCAGCTAGGAAGTACTATTGATCACAAAGTGAAACAATGATTCCCACCTGGGACACTTCGGCCATTCCTAAACAAGAAATGCAGGAGAAGTTTAATGTGTCCGTTGAACTCCTCTCAAGTCCGGATTCGGCAATCTTGGCCTTATTTATGTGGCTGTAGCAGTGTAGCTTGTCTCTCATTGATTGCTAATTCATTGTACGTATCCACAACAATCTATCTGGTAATACGAGCTATGGCCTCAATTTGTGGCCTTGTTGTCATTGGTCCTTATGCACTTAAGCCGCATTTATATAGCGATGGATCAATGGAGATGGCGACCAACATCCGGCCCATAATGGACGCACTCTTACAACTGTCTGGTATAGCCAGCGTATCCAAATAGGCAGGTTCTTGCAAGTTACATGTATTTTCAAGTGATTTATTCGACATCTACATGCTCCAAACCGTGATATCTCTCACGGCATTACCCAATAAGTACACATCACACGGCCACTTGCATACAGCCTTTTTCTAGATACATCGCATCGAGTCGTGTAGGTCCATAACTGACAGTCTGGTTCTTCATCCTGACGACCTGATCTCGGGACATGAGTACATGTCATGTCAACATCCAATCGAACACTGCGATATGGGGGGATGATCAGCTACCCCTGTATCGAACCCCTCATTTTGACGAGTATTTTTTCTTCTTTTCGCAAATACAGTAATTCACTATAGGTCCTATAGGTGGCCGTCTAACTTTCGTCAGAAAAAAAGAGAGGTTGGTGCGGTAATGTTCCTGGAAGTCGAGAGTAATGACCGTTTTGCGACTGGGATGCTACGATCTATACAGTCTAGACTCAAACGCCCCCCAATTCCCAAAGGAGCAAGTTTCGGATTCAGATCCCCCGAGGGTCTTAGTGTATTTAGCGCTATCGGATGGTCAGTGTGTACGTACTACGTATGTACGGAGTATACGGTTTACTGTTTGATGGTAGAACAAGAGCATCATCTTCCTCATCAGCATCTTGAACATCATTGTCATTGCCCGTCATCATGCCTCAGAGAAGAGTCAGACGGATCGCCTTTGATACAGGTCTTGAGTAACCCGCACAGAAGAGTTGCTGACAATACATAATCATCTATGATAAGAACTTACTGATTCCTTTAAGAGAGGCAAAACATAAAAGAAAGTAAGAGTAAGCCCCTCGTAATCTTGGAATATTCCGGATCGTTTTGGTTAGGGCTAGCAAGGAGGAATCTGCGGGCCGTCTCCGCGACAGTGACATCGCTGTCCGATTGATTGATAACTAGAGTTTTCGGCCAGAAACTTCCGCTCGTTTTTGATTGTGGCTCAATGATCGCATATTAATATTTAACCTTTCTAAAGTCTTCTTTCAGGTACAATGTCCGTCCTGCAAAGTGCCACCAACTTTGCGGTATATTAAGTGGGATGTCTGATTAGCTGGAAACGAGGGAGGCTTGCCACAAAGTTAATAATATAGAACATAACTTATGCAAGGACCGGTCAATTCTCGGAGATGCACACAAGAAAGAACTGACACAAAAATTTCTTCCTTGATACATAGTAGTAGAATACAAGATGCTATTACTCCGCACGATTCCCAAGACTTGAGGCTGCACGCTAAGCATGATTAAGAGGCTGCCATATGGCCTTAGCGCTGTTTCACACCTGCAGCATTAGTCCACTTAGGTAGTACATCTAACTTATCTGTCACTGTCAGACTCTGCTCTTGAGACGCCCCATTTACTAAATTGACCAGTCACGATACCTGGTCCAAGCAGCTAAAGCAATGACCTCGCCCTTGGACAGAACACCCACATGGGATGAAGTAATCTTTGGCGAGGATGTTGCAACTTGGAAATTGTTACGGAAATGTCTCTCGATCCGGACTCGCCGGACTTCTATGATTTGCACTTCTACTTCTAGCTCCGAGTCTATTGGTTTTCTCTATCTTTTACCTTTCCTTCTAAGTTCTCCGTGTGTAACCATGATGATTCTGCTGATGTTCTACGCTGATCTCTTGTCTCGTGCACGGTGCCGCTAACGTCTTTTTGCAAGCTTTTTTGAGGGAATCATCGCTGCGAGACAACAAGATTTTCATTTCAAATTACGAATACGTACGCATTGAGATCATCGTCTTGCTTTCCGGGTGGAATCGGCCATCATCCCCGTGCACGACCGTTTTATTGTCAAACCTGGCGTTGGCACGTTTTTTAAAGTAATAGCTTATATCCCTGGGCTATAGTTGAGTTACAAAAAAAGGAAGTCTATTTTTTTGGGGTGACAGGTAGCGCAGCCACCTGTTGAACTAACTGATTGGGACATTGTCACATCCAGATCAAGGGAGTGTGGATTATCGAAGAGACAAGATAGGTTCGTGTCAGGCTTTGATAGAGGTCTTCCGCGGATATCTGTCGCTATAAAGAATATTTTATCTTTAATATGTCTGCCAAACGGTGAAAGAATTCTCCTTGACGGAATCATGTTTCCGGTGCCGTGTTCTATCTCGCGGCTTCACATTGACACATTCAGATTTTGTCAAAATCGTAAAACACAGACTTATTAAGGGAGTTCCTTTTATAATATTTCATGGCGTGCACCGGCCGATATCCATATCTCAACGTTTTAGCGGTGGGATATGTCTTATAATACACTGCTCAAGAAGTATACCTACCCTCTTATAGCCCATGATTTTATTAACCAAGAATGCTTGCTCGATTTTGACTAACGCCCAAGAAGGTACCTAGGTATTCTCCTGATGCGGCCTGCAGTCTGCAACCAGCAATCTGCAGCCACAACTGCAAGTGCCCATGTTCTCTCATGTCTTCATGTGCATTTTGCCTCGCTGACGTTTGGTTCAATTCTTAATTCTTCCATGGTGATTGTGATAGAGGCGCAATATGCACCCTACGGAAAAGGCATCGTTATCACACCGGGCATCCTTTTACGCGATAAGAGGAGCACTTGACACAATCTCTGCTCCGGACTGTATAGTGCCACTTCGTCGATCTCGGTCACACCGCAAATTTACTGTTTTGCGCAGTTCTTCGAGCCTAAACTGATCGTCTTGATCAAGGTAGTCCCAATCGTTCTGCTCGAACGGAAATCAGGTTTATCACGTTTGGCCGCCAATGAGACCAGAATTTGGCTTTAGGCTTTGGTCAAAGTTGCATGTTAAAGGTTAGTAGCAGTATCTTAGAGTGTGACATCTCACATCCTGCATAATGTATCAGCATGATCAGCACTGTATCTGGATAGGGCGTGTATTAGAACGAACTTTTGTGTTCCAACTGTCTCGAGCTATCTTTACCCTATCAGATCACCCAAGGGGCTTCTATAGACATTTACAAGGGACAGATAGGACTAAATCGAACCGTTGCTATATTGAATTCTATAAACCGAATGATTAAGACGCCTAGAAGGGTTGTCAGTCCATACACCCTAGACAGACCTCATAGCAAGCAGATGATAGCTCCAGAGTCTGACCAGCTGTCCATCATGGCCAGTCAAAATTCTTCAAGAGCAAGACTGGACGAAGGAATCTTAGACTCGTACACATTATTCAAGACTCATTTCATATGGCAATCCTGGTTTAACAAATATATCGAGCAATATATCTAGGTACACATATGTTACTCTAAAACACCTTGTCCATGCCTGTTATTCTCCGCTTGAGCATTACCTTGCTTTACCTCCTCAGCTCTAGCAATCATAGCATCCATATTCTGTAAGACCTCATCCATTGCAACCGTCAGCATCAGTCAACCAATAGTACCTTGTATGAAGGGCCTTCGCCTGTCTGCTTCAACCCTTGGATATGAAATTGCTCTTTACAAGCTCGCTCTTGAGTTGCCCCTTGCCCGTATCTCGATTGTGCAGTTGAGCCTTGACTGGGGATACCTAGGTATCTTGTTATTTATATTGTTGTAATGTCTGCGGCACTGGAGGCGAAAAGCAATTTTTTGCAAGATGAAGAACAAGCCATAGACTGGAATCATGATCTGATATTGTATCCGACAAGGCTAAAATTGTAATAATCTATAATTTATCTTCTTCTTTGCAGGCTGTTGCTCAATTGTCCTGCAATTCTGCCTCTCTCGCTCAAGGTATCTTCACCGTTGAGACGAATCCTAGGTAAACAGCTAATATTGCGTGTAGTTGATCTTGCTACTAAAAGAGTCCCCCCGTCAAATTCATTTAAAATTGGTCCTGAATAGGCCGCTTTCTCCATGGTACCGGCGTTAGGGATACAACATGGAAATCTGCAATGAAGAAATCAATTCTGTAATATTGAACATCCATTGAAGAGGGACAATATCCGAATATATATAACTTGATCTGAATAGATCTAGGTCAATCATATATACCCAATAGACCTTGACAATTTACATAGATTACATCCATGGATGTGCCCCAAAATTTCTCCGAGGCTTATAAAATACCAGTAAATATTCAGAAGAAATCTACCCAGATACCTTAGTCCTCTGAGAGTCATCTAGTTATATCTTTTGCCAATATTGAACAATGCTTAAGGATGCACATATCATTTTGACAAGGTGTCAACCAGTTCTGCAACGCCTACAAGTCACGACCTTGGAATATCTGTCACTTCTTTCATGCTCGATTCTTCTTTAAAGATGGACATTATGTAGGCGGATTGAGTCGTGTCGATAAATCTACATCTAACTCACATAGTTGCTTTCACATTCTATGAGACGAAAGATGTCAGACGATCAAAAAACCATCACATTCCTTAGAAATATAGCCGGTACACAGCTGACTGTACTGATGGCCCCTTACAATACATCAAGTCGGAATGGGCGGACATCGTGCCTGTCGATTACGTGTGTATAGAGGCTGTGTAGTCATCACGACAGATGGCCTGAAGTAGTTGCCCCAAGTACCAAGGAAGCAATTCCTGGCCATTGCTCGGATGATTTCTGAAGCAGCTCCTTTTGACCGAAACTCGCAATGTTTTGGATCCATGAGATCCTTGATTGGAGTTGGCTTCCTGGTATCTGGTATATGGAAGCTGAAGAGCACCACTTTCATTAGAACGACTGGTGGCCTAATCTTCTGGTCCGTGAGACTACTATTGAAGCCTCATTACTAAAATCAAACTATCATTCCAGTATTCTATCGTATTCGTAAGTCGGCTTCTTCATCACAGCTGCGCCGCTGTCCCTTGCGGAGACGTCGTAGAAATATTGCGAGTGAACCCATATCAAAGCGGAGGGTTCGCCATATCAAATCAATTCAGCCACCACTAATCACCCTCACATCTTATTAAGAATGAAGTTGCCTGAGATTGCCTTGGCTGTGTATGGGGGTTATCTATCAGGCGATAACCATGCGGCGGCCCTTCGCCCATGCTCAGCACTCGGTTAATCAAATATATTCACTTTGCGAGCCGCAACTGACTCAGCCAAGCTAAGTGGTATCTCTCTCGAGTCTAGAAAGGCATAGTTCCCGGATGTGTTGGAAGGATTGTTGGGATGAAGTTGATTTTGAGGCTGTGTCGACTTTTTTGAATGCGGAGTACGTACGATGTTGGGTCACGACACGCACGCCGCCCTGGCTGAATTACGCACGTGGATAAAGCTATATGAGTATCATAATTGGGCAGTGAAGTTATGCATTGAAGAAGAATTGTACAGCATCTTGTTTCAAGATCTGAAGACGATGGGAAATGAAGATTAACAAATGGCTGAGAAGCGTCGAATGGCCTGTTTTGCGCCACAGCGGGTAAGGGAAGTGTGGCCGTGCAGTCTCTGCAATCCTTCAGGGGTTATCTGCATAATCAAATGTAACAAGGGTCAGCACAGGCAGAAGATTTCGCTCTTTTTCTGCATACGGCAAGTCGTAATCTTTAGACCATTTGTACACAGCCAACTTTGTGGGGAAGAGGTTGAGGCAATCCAAGTGATCTGCCCTGCGCATAGAATGGATGCGAAAGAAGCCGAATGGCTGCTGCGCCACGGGGTTACGCTGCGGCCGGATGCGTATGCGGCAAACAAGAGGAAGATAAAAGGATGGATGCAGAACCATCAAGTCAGTCAGTTGTCAAGGAAAGCATCTCAAACAAAACAAGCTAACAAACGGACCCAAAGAAAATATTTTTCTGTTCTCACTCAGGAACAGAAAGACAAAAAGAAGAAAAAGTCTCAGAGGCCCCTTCAGATCTAGACCGCTTTCTGTGCCGGATCGGGACTAGCGCGTTGTTATCAGCTTATCTGCGACGATGACGGTGGCAACCTTCCAACAGATCAACTCTCCTCCTCCATCTACTACTTCCAGAACTCGCAAACTGTCGCACTCTTCCTCTTCTGTAGAACAACTTCATACTCTGTCGAAAAAGCTGCGATTGCTTTCAGAAGAGCACAAACATACCAAAAGCAACAACAGCAAGATGGCTTCCATCGAAGTCACCTCACATTCATCCCAATCCTCCTCGCCCAGGTCTAGACCTTCTCTCACATTAGATCTTTCTAATTTACCACCTCTCTCACGACCAAGTCCTCCCAGCAACACGCTCATCATCACCGAACTCCACAACCTCCTCGTCTTCCAACCGGCCTCCCTAGCCGCCATCCGCGAGAGAATCACCTCCATCGCCGCTCTGAACTCCTTCTCGCCCCTCCCCAGCTTCCGACGAATCGTCTGCTCATTCATGACCGTTGAAGACGCCGTCAAAGTCCGACAGCTCTTTGAATCTACAAAGACCGTTTTCGACGAATGCGGGGTTCGCGCTCGTATCTATTTCGGTGAACCGACACCCATTGAAAACACAGAAGACGCGAAAAGGAAGAAATTACTCGAAGCGCCTCAGTCGCAAAAGATGTTTTTCATTAGTCCTCCCCCCAGTCCGCCGCATGGATGGGTGATGCGCAATGAGGAGCCGCCCAACAAAGAGGTTCATGCTAGTGATTTGGCTGATGCGCTTGCCCGGTTGGGGACGGCTGGACAGCAGCAATCGGACAGTGATCCCCTCTCTCCTGTTTCGGTGGCTTCTTCGTCAGAGGGTACCCAGAGGGAGAGCCCGCCCAGCGTCGCGCGTAACAATGGTTCGTGGCCTTCATCGGCCGAGGGTGCTAGACGCAGTCGCTCGAGTACACTCATCTACCACCCGAATGATCACGGTGGATCACCTAACCTTCCCGCTGTGATGGTGGAGGATACGTCGATTGTTGAAGATGCGGATATCGAGGGTGACGAGCTCATGATTGGCTCGTCGGAGGGAGAGGGGAAGAAGATCTTCGCGCATACTGCTAGACCGCCTGTTGAATTGATGCATTGATTGGACTTTTTGCATGGCCAGAGGTTGGGGAATAGGCGCATTGCATACTGGAGTTGTTGATTTGATTTTTCTTGCTTCTTGTTTGGGTTTGCATATACATTACATACACTTGTGCATACATCATAATTCATTCAGATACACTTCTTTACCACAGTAACCCGGTATTGAAAATAATCGACTACCAGTTGATAATCTAACTAATCAAAAAGTACACAAGCGCTCTTCTTAGCAACCTCGACTCCCAATACGGCCACCAATTCACCAACAATACCCTTGACACTCTGCGCATCTGTGATTTGCGCATCTTCCCAACCAACCAAATCCTCCATGTGGACAAATGTGCCGTGAACAAGTAATAGCCAGTGATCAAGGTCGATTTGACTCAGGACTTCCTCTGCGGTCAGGACGCCGGGCATACCGATGGAGAAAAGGGACAGTGCTTCCTCGTTGATAAGTTCGGGCAACTCGTCATCCTTGTCGTCTTCGGCCTTTGATTCGGATGATGACAGTTGACGAGCACGATCACGGGATAGGGAGACGTATTTACGTTTGTCGAGTTTGCCTACCAATTCGCCGTCGAGAGGGTCCCAGGTCATGCTTTCCGGATCTTGATCGTTCAGTGCATGGTCCTTGAATTTATGATATTAATGCTTACCTAGGATGTATTGTGGCCGGTAAAGAGCTTTATATCGCATCTTCTGGCAGGTATGGATATAGTAACCTATCCATATGTTAGTGAATAGTACACAAAACAATCGCAAGACAAGGCATACCCATGTAGTAATATTTGTAACCCTCCTCCAGTGCGAATGCTATTTCTCGCAAGGCACTCAATTTTCCAAACTCCCAGTCACCGAACTCGGGGTCGTAGCTACTCATGTCAGCCACGATTCTCGTTTCCATGATATATGGATGAACTCACAACAAATACACAGAGCTCACGCCCTCAGGCAGCAGGTCGAGTACTGCAACGGCAATCAAACGTCCATCCAGCCGGTAACATTGATGCCATGACCCCAGCCGCTTCTCGCCTGACCCTTCTTTTGGTGTGTTTCGTTTCAATCCGGAACAGAGGAACCGTTTAAAGTCTGCATTCTTCCATCTGTCGGTGGACTCTTTGTGTATCGTTTGCTGGTATTTGAGGAAGACTTCATATCTAGCATTTCGAATCAATACCTATCTTGTCTGAAAAACAGTGAAACGACGACAGGCTTACTTTCGTTGTGAGATAGAATCGCCTTCTATGGTAACCTCGAATTTATGCGCAGGCTCGATTGGCCGCTTGGTCTTTGGGTCAATGGGCCGTTTCAGATTGGAGTATTCGGCTTCGTGGACCGCCTTCACAACGTCGAATTTCTCTTTGCGCTGCTTCTTTTCCCTGAAATAGGTGTTAGTGGGACGTTGGAAAAATATCAATGAGTAGACCTACTCTCGACTCTTTGGAGCGAGCATTGCAGCTTTCCGGATATACTCCTGGCCCAGCACATACTTGTTCCACCGGTTGATGGCTTTCCGCTGATCTCGCCTTGGTTTGTATTCCGAGGCTTCAAGCCTAATAAGATGTTAGTGATTGGATATTGCAAGATTTCAAGCAGGCCTACCTCAATGTATAGTGCGGACAACATGAACGTTGCAAGTTTTGTTTGTAATACAACGTTCCGGACCTGTTCACAGTAAGTATACAGCCACTTTCAAGACCGATGAAATGAGAACATACCTCCTCCATCCCCGGTTGACTAGGTCTTCGTAATGTTCAGGTCGAACAGATACCGAACTTGCATAATATGAGGCGCCTGTTCAGCGATTAGGGTTAGGGCACTAATCCTTTGGTCCAACAGGGATATGCGGAATGCGATTTTGATGGATGGATATCAGGATTGATGCACGACAGTGTGCATACGCAAACTGACTGGTAAATGTTGGGCAACAAAATTTTAATACTTACTGCCATTCTCAGACTTGCAATAACCACATGAATTGCGTTGGTAACCTATAGCAATATGTATCGTCAGCAGCCAATCAAAGTCAACGTAGTGTATACTCCAATGCAAACAAAGCAAAGACAGAAACAGCTGAAGAAGCCAAGAGAAAGGAAACATGCACGTGAGAAAATATGGAGACAAAAGCCTCGCTCACCCAAACCAGTGGATGCAGCACGAGGAGGCTGAAAGGGTTCCGACTGGCTGGCAGAGACGCAGCAGGCTAATGAAAAGGTACTTAGATTGCCTACCCAAAGGACGGAAGAGGGACAGATTTCTAGCCGTCTCGGCGTCCACTACCGTGCTCATCTTGTCAGACTGATTTTGTTCGGGAAACGATGGCTTGATTTCAGCGGGCGACGATCGATGGATGATTCATAATAAATCCCTGTCTGCGAGAACGGCCGAATGAGAAGAATTTGAGGAGCCGAGATTAGCGATCGTGAGCAGGGCTGCTGTTGATTCCTAGGAGATGTTATGAAGTTGTTGCTGCTTCGGACTGACTTTGGAGGGGTAAGTGATTCGTCCCCACAACGGATTTGTTCCTATGACGACGGACGAACTTTGAAAAGGCAATACAGTAGGAAGACGAGCACTTGACAGTGGTTTCTGTAGCAAGAGGAGAACGGAGTGTTTGCGGTCAGGAAGATTCAGGTCGATGGTCTCGGAGGTGGTGAGCGGCAGTGGTGACAACTTACAAGGCAGGAGCGACCCAAACAGATCACGGGTTCCTTCCTTGGGGCTTCTAGAACCCGCCTGTGGCTATTTATTGCATGCAGCACACTATTTTTTCTTTTTCTACCTCTACAGTGACTACCTTCAGGTTATCAACCCTTCTTTGCTTTTGCTTTTTGCTCTCCGCATTCCTGTACGTATATCACATACGTAGTGACAGTTTTCAATCGGCTAATCAAATGACCCTCTTCATTCGATCAAGACATCCGACCCAGCAGTCTGATGATCTAGGCGCCGTCTAGTACACACAGCGGGGTACCTACTTTTACTGCATTTATACCGACCTAGGCAGGTAGATTACTGGGAGCTTCAATTCATGCAATGCTCGATTGGCCATCAGGTTGACAACACAGCAACAATGGCCACCTCGATTTTGATCCTGTGAGTATGCAGATTCACGTCGGTATCCAATATAAACGGGGTATCAGATCAACGAGTTCAAGGTAGGCAGTATGGTTGGACTCGGTGGCAATCGAGGATTGAGGGCCGTCATCAGACGAAACTGTGAGAACATCCATACTCACCTGCAACTAGCTGTTAAGACTGTCACATATATTAATATAGATTAAGCGATCTGCATATGACCGACCAAGCCGTTCAATAACGATTGACAAAATGCAGTCACATTTGAAGTCAACTTGCAAATACTGAGTATGCCTTGTCGAGTTGAAGCCAGTCTAGGGCTGACACAGCGATGTCCCGGAGTTAAGGGACATACTAGATGTGTATTGGTATCGATACGGTAATGCCAGGATACGGCCCACTGTAGCGGTACTGCTGTCGTTTGACCGTTCCGTGGTTGGCACAGAAGCTGAAGTCATCATTGGGCGACGTTCATCACCGCCAAGTTGGCCGAACGAGAGTCTACGTTGACTGCCGAATGACTGACAGCTTATTCCTTTTTACTAAACAATTTCAAGCACACCAATTCTGACCTGCGATGCTCGTTGTCGTAATTTTGATATTGATCGAAACGCTGGTGGCCGTTACCGGACCCGGCTATTACGGTAGGTATTAAGTAACATTCGACGCCTCGTCCAGAGTCCAACGAGCACAAAATACACCCTAGTTTAGGGTTTGCTCTGCATAAATCGCAGATTCAATTATTAAGAACTAGCTGGAGGACGACTCATTGGTGGCGTGTAGGGCAGATCTGGCTGTTGGTATGGTCTGCTAGCTGTAATAGATTACAGTATCAGTATTTATGATGACTATATTTCAACCCTCTTTTCGATACGGAGATGGAGGAAGTTCTCATTATCTTCTTCTTCTTCTTTATTACAGATCAGTAACATGCCTGCAAATATAACGAAATACATAGTAACAAGAACAAAGAGTGTAATTTTGGTATCTGCAGCGTACCAGCTCGGTACCGACAGTACCGACAGAGCATCAGCTAAGTACTTACGCAGTAAGTTACTGGAAGCTACCGCCCAGGCGACCACCGCTTAGAGCACCCCTCCGGCGTTCCTCCCCTCCTGTCTCCGTCCCCACGTAATTTATTCTTTAATTTTTTTCCCTTTCCTCGCTCTTCCTCACCTCCCCTCTACCTTCTACCGTTTCCTTTCCATAAGATGTCTTTTTCAACCTCATCCCTCGCCGGGCTCCCGTCCATAGCGGGACTCATTGGGAAGACTTAATTCTTTCTTCGTCTGTGCCAAACTACCTCCGCGAATCACTTCCTCATCTCTTTCATCAACCCCAATCCTACCCCGTTACCGCTTCCCGTTCGTTCTCTTTCCGTGCGAAACGACCTAACCTCCGACCTGTGGATCGCTTGGCTGCTCACCTTTCGACCGCTATTCATCTTGCCTAGCCAGCCTCTACGCATTCGCAGGATCACTCTACTATCCGTGCGCTCGAGCAAAACGCGTCTCCTTCTTGAGAACTCGTCAACCCCAAGCTGTCAAGGTCAACGCAGACGTCATCGATCTGCAAAAAGTGAAGCGGACACATACCGAGAGAGACTCACCACAACCGTCGCTGCGCAACTTTCCATCAGTGGTGGCTGAATAATACATTCGTTTGCAGTCCGAATACGGCAGATTGACCGATTCGGAGACAATCTTGGCTATTTGCCGCAACGTCGGATTTCGTTTTCTGGACCTCAACCTAGACGGATCCGCACTTATTAGTCGAAATGGCGGCTGCAAATCGTTCAATGGAGTCCCGCGTGGGCAGGACTAATCAAAGTGAGTCTACTTTCAATAAGCTCCATCAAGCACGTGCGCATTGATCGAGTCTGGGGCTCAACCGCAGATCTTGCATTCCAACGTATCCTTCTGTCTTGTCTACAAAACTAACCACTCGTTGAATCATAGGATACGGCGCAAAAGGCGAGCGACTCGTGGCCGGTATCGTTCCATTGTCTGCCGACAAGACCAAAGTTCTGATGATCCAATCTGCTGGTCCAGGTGGATGGGTGTTGCCCAAGGGAGGCTGGGAGTTGGATGAGCCAACTGCTCAACAGGCAGCACAACGAGAAGCTTGGGAAGAAGCAGGTGTCATCTGTACTGTGCAGCGAGATCTTGGTGTGATTCCTGATATGAGACCCGCCACTCTGCTCACAACCTCTGCTCCCAAAGCATCATATCAATTTTTTGAAGCTATCGTCAGCCGGGAAGAAGCTCAATGGCCTGAAATGCACAAGAGGAAACGACAGTGGGTCACATATGCACAAGCTGCAACAGCTTTGGTCAATCGTCCTGAGCTGCTGGAAGCCTTGAATCGCAGTTCATTACGACGTTAGTTACCACTCTTGACTGGCTTTGTGCACAAGCTACAAGCCATGTCAACAGTTCCAGCTGACTACACTACTGTCTGTAGCGCTGTCTAACGACCTGTTATGACTGATATGCCTTGAAAAGTTCTTGTTCTAAAATTCATCTATTTCATTTTGTTGATCCCTTGCTCCTCTTCTTTTACCCATTTCTTCTGGGAGGTATTGCTGAGATTTATTCTTATTTCCGCTGCACTCTACACTAATACATGCATCATCTCGGGGTTCTCTCTGTGTCCTGGGTTGATGACACCGTCATGTCTTTCGATCCATATAGAGATTTCTTATGTCTGTTCGGGTTATCATAGACTGCTCATGGCTACTGGTGGTTTGCACGATCAGTCCGGAAGGAAAGAGGCGCATGCATATGAATCAGGAAGGATTGCTATCGATGGCTGTGGTCTTACTATCTCTTTCAGAATCATTGACCGCAACTTTCCGAATTCCAAAGAAGATCCCTGTCATGTCTCGAATACCGAAAAGAGTGTCCAGAAGTGATATGACAAGAGCGCCAAAAGTGATATCGCTTACACCCTACATCACCCTTGACCACATGTTCTCTCTTTTCACTTCCACAACACATTCAACAACGCCTTACAATACCCACTCTACCAAGAAAGAGGGAAAAGATCAGGAGTCATGGCTAGAAATTTGGCGAAGAAATACAAGGTTTATGGTGTGGGACTCTTTGACTTTGACTGATTTCGCATCGCTTTGCATTGCATCATATGGCATGGCATCATGTTTGTTTTCTTTTACTTTTTTTTTGCATAGTGAGCAAGCAGGATAAAGAGGAGCTGATAGAAAACATCTTTTCAAAGCCTCTATACAGTAATCCGTGCGCTCTTTTTCTTGGTTTCTGTAATTGTACTGTATATTATAGGCTAGGTGTTTGTGCCAATGCAACAACTGGGATGTTCTACTACGTACTAGACATCTGGATTCGAATGATCTAACTTCTTCTTCATGTATCCATAAATGTGGTCAAGTTTCTTCGATTTCTCGAACAATTGTATACGGGATCTCTCTAGCAAGATATGTAATAGTCAAACAACCCCCTTGTTCAATGTTCCCTAGGATACGACTCACTGTGTTCATGGGTCTTACCTTCAGATGTTCACTCAATCCAGTTCTTTGTATGCTGTGCTATAGATTTTTCCATCCACACAGAAACGAGACCAACCGTGACGTAGCAAGCTTGCTTTGTGTGAATGATATGTATGCTTGTCGGTTCGTGAGCAATATCCCACTCTAGATAGTATGTACGTCAACCTGGGGGATATTGCTGTTGCTACGTACATACGCTGCTTTGAGCTCTTTGTAACGCCCCACGGAGACCCTGCAGATCTTTGTTATACACATTTCATGTGTTGTGAATAGCTTCATGCCTTTGTTGACCTGGTTTTAAACGACGGAGCCTTGTATCCATCTCAGGATGGGATTGTCCGTACGATTATGGGAGGAAGCCATTACATGGTTATAAGTATGACCATCCTCCCCCATTAGATAGTTTTAGGAATCAGTTACCCTGCAGAACCAATAATGCACGACGGTAATTACCTACATGTTTTGATATCACCTAGACAGTCTGTTATGGCTACGCCCAATGCATTGCAACAAAGATGCCATTCACCTGGGTAACTTCAAGGTATTGCCCGGACAATGGGATAGTGATTTGGTGCTCCAGAACGGACGTGTGCGAGAAGAAACCAACATTTCATTCCTATCCTGGTTTACTCTGACGCGACATGGCCTCGATTTCGGAAGCATCGCATTACCTCTGGGGGTAATAAATAATACTCTTCTCGCCTTCGAACTTTGACTCGACACATACCTAGAACACAAGCCCAAGAACTACTCCAAATATCCAAGCCATCAACATTGAACAACCTACGGCAGTTTTGAAAACAAAAAAAGAAAACCTTCAAAATGTCCACGTCGAACTTTCTACTAGTCGACAACCATGACGAGCGGGAAGAGAGTCCGTCTCAAATCCTCGACTTGTCTCTCGACGACATTCTTCACCTGGGTTTGGTTAGCCCGTTTGAAGATATTGAGGATGATGATTTATTTCGAGATGACGCGGGAGACGACGAGACTTTGTCTAGAGACAAAGACCAACCCGAGCAGACAGATAGCTCGCTTAGCCCGCTTGAAACCAGTCAACATGTGTCTAAAAATGACGAGGAAGACAACGGGAGTGTCTCTCCAAGCGAAGACCAATATCAGTACGCCATGCGTGCTGAAGTCCAACACCTGAGCGAATACTTAAAGGAGTTGCGACACATATTCAACGACAGATTTGACTATTTGTTCCAGCGCGACACGGTCCAGCGACAACAGCTGAAAGAACACGAGAATCTCCTCACAGCCCAGCAAAAGGAGATAGAGCAACTCAAGAAAGTCCTTGCGGATCACCAACGGGTGATAAACCAACAAGCGGATCTCATTGCCATACAGGCAGAGCAGATTCATCAACTCGAGAAACGCCTTTTGGAATCAGGGTAACAAATATTACGTACTTGCTTCAAGATTGTATCTCAAATCAAGTTGTCAAAACAATTGTTTAAAACAAAGTAGTCGCTGTATATCAATGTAATTTCCTTTTTGGGTAGCCTTTGAAATTGCACGTGCCGAGCTAAGCCCTAACACCCGCGGCCATTATTGCCTTCAATGTTTAGCTTGACCTTCTTCTTTCTCCTTCAGCTACTATATTATGCTTAGGAAGAAGTATGGACTACGTTGTCTAATTGACTTGCGTGGAATACTCCGATTAATAATCAGCTACGGTCGTTGGGAACATTCTACTGATAGTTACCCATGAAATAAGCGCATATACTTCCAAGTTTGCCCATTGTGATTTAAGCGGGTTCCTAGATCAGCCATATGCCTTCCTAAATTTATAATATTTGTTTCCTCTCCCTTAGAGTCTAAGTAGCCATTGATCTAACACTCGTTCGTACTAAGGCTCATTCCCTATCCTGCTCCTCCATACAGGGAAGATGTACAAGGCTGGGTGATCAATGTAGAACTTGCGTGTATTTTTATTCAGCCTTGCGATACCCATGTATATAATACGTGGCACCGCATACTGTCATACTACCCCGCTTTGCATTTCTCCCAGTGCCGTATATATAGGTAGAAAGAAAACTGCCAGCCCGTTTGATACTACTTCTTTTTATCTCAGCCGCGACTTCGCGAGGTCTAACACGATGACTCTTCGATTCTTCACCCGCTGTCACTCGGGAACCAGCGTGCATCCTTTCACGAGTCGCAAGCGCGCCGTGGGAGAAAAGCTTAGCAGGGACGAACTACTCGCCGAATTTCAAAAACACAAATCCCTCAACAATAAAGAGCCTACTAAACTAGTCTCTGTAAGCAGTCGACTTGTCGATACCCTGAGCCGGGCATTGGTCAAGTGGTGTGGAAAAAATGAGAATGGTTATCGGGGCGAAGCAGAACCAGCCCATGAGATTTTCATCACTTTTATCGATATACCAGCGCCAGATAGTGGCCTTTACCATCCCGCTGAGGCACTCGCGGAGCAGCTTGGAGATCAAGAGGCCGTGCGATACGCAAACGAGTACGTGTTCGAAGGGGGAATCCCGCCTGAGTACATACGACACACGGTTTCCCTGCAAACTCTCATAGATAGAGGTCTCGGCCTTGAGAGATATATCGGCAACGATGGAATCGCCCCTTCCACGAATACACTGAAATATTTGATGGCTACAGAATACCTTGACGATTCTACATGGCAATATGAAATTGGGCTGAACATAGGACTTATGGCGAGATGTTTCGGAGCACAGGCGCCAGTTCTGGATATCGCGAAGCAGTTCATCGATGATTGTACTGTTAAACTCCACATTGACAAACAAGACTATTACATATACGCTCGCTTTGGTTCCAAGGAGAGCCGCAAGCAGTGTCTGGATCTCCGTGACCCCAGTCTTCGAGAAGATGGTATTTACACCGCTATTGTTGAGTGGTGGCTTTGTGATGAAACTTTCATGCAGAAATACGATCAGTATAGAGAATGGGTCTCTAAAATGGAAGATTGCATGTTGGAAGACTACATATCCTTCTACGGGGACATATGCGATAGAATGTATTCTGACTCATTTGAAAGGGACCTCAAGCTCCAAGCAATCGAAGCAAACCACGAACGTATAAACGCAGATATTGAACGCGCTGCCGTCGAACTGGGCCTGTAGCGGAAAAGCAAGCCCAGTACGGAGAATCCCTCTTGTCGACGTCCGGTAAAGGCATATATGTATAGCAGATAGTTTTTGTTCACTTATTTGTTTTGTTTGAGGAGGTTCAAGGTTCAGGTGTGATGTATTCAATTGTGACGAGAAAGGGCTTACTTCATGAGTATTTTCGACTACTCAGCTTGAGTTTATGAGACTGTATACATAGAAGCTATTAACGTTAATACCGGATTTATCATTATGCTATTCAGTATTATAGTAATTCTTGTTTCTTCCCTCCCATAAACGACCAGCTAATTCATCTAAAAGAACTCGTGGGCCGCAGCCCAAGCCCACTCTTCTCATAGGCCATATCGACCATCTTCATCTGATTGATCGAATCCTCCCCGGTGACCCAGTACTGCGTGGGCCGACCCTTGATCCGATTTACAAATGCTTCGAGTTGATAGCGGTACGACATCCACCAATTTTCGCCAGGGAGATTTGAGAAATTGCCACCAGCCTCCTTAAAGCTATAAGCCTTATGTGATTTAGACTCCACCCATTTCTTGACCGATTGGCCATCGGCCTTGTTGCGGATGGCATAGGAATCCTTGACGTCGATACGATGCCAGAAAATAGCATGTAGAAAGCCGTGCAACGTAACCACTCGCGTCATTACCTTTTCCTGAGTAGCAGGAAGTGTCTTGTCAGGAACAACGACCTCCTTATGCGTAACCCTAGCTTCTGACGGTTTCCAAAATATGGACCCTCTCAACGAAGTCGTAGCCTCGCCTATGCCGCCGTTCGGAAAGCGGAACTGGGCCTTGAAATCGGAGTCACATTTGTCGTGAATGCCATCACCCAAAATGCTCGTGTCGCAAGCCAGGCATTCCTCTGGCTCGTCGGCAAAAATCATTCGGAGAATTGCGAAGTTGTATGTCCCAAGCTGCATCATGCTGCCGCCGGAGAGATTGTAGTTGAATTCAATGCCATCAGCGCTGGTCAACCACCATGGGACCATAGAATCAGTGTGAACGTGTACGACATCAGCGGGATTGATGAACGTCTGGAACAGATGCACGGAAGGGTGGAAACGGCTGTGGAAGGCTTCTAGTAGAACTGGGGCATGTGGCTGGGATAATTCTGGAAGGTTGAATAGGATCTCGGCTTCTTTTGAATTCGAGACAGACGGTTTCTCGAGTAAGACATGTTTTCCGGCGCGGATGGCGCGAACAGCCCACTCAAAGTGTAGACTGTTGGGGAGTGGGATAAAGATGGCGTCGATGTTTGGGTCATCAAGAATTTCTGAAGGCACCCGTGGACCATAACTGTTAGATCCAAATATAACAGTGTTTATGGTGAGTCAAGCTTACCCTGATATGTGTCCCTAACTTCCGGAATCCCGTTCTTCTTTGCAAACTCTTCGGCCCGAGCACGATTTCTGGCAGATATGGCTTGCACAATGACTTCAGGATGGGACTTTGCTGGCGTGATCAGTGCCATTGGGCTGATGATGTCAGTATTTGATAAAAATCATGATCTGAAGTAGACTTACGCAATCTTTGCTGCTCCTAGGACGCCAACTCTAATAGCGTCGCTCTTCTTCTCGACTGTTGTTGGCGTTAAAGCCGAGTAAACTCGGTATAGCAAAGACGCCATCTTGTATTATCCACTGCTTTTGTGCTTTAACAATAAGAGAGAATTCACTCTCCGAGAAATGCAATTCAGTGCAGTAAGTTTTTGTATCTTTGAAACTTGACTGAGAAACAGGACTACCATCAGTTTGCAGTTGGGACTTTGGGGCCTTTTATAGAGCTTTTCGGAAAGTCGATTGTCCCGGACCAGGATTGATTCGTCCGTCACTCGAAACTCAATAGCTGACCAAAGTCTAGCATCCTGGGCTTGTAATTATCTCAAATCCATGGATACCTACAAAATTGATAGACGAATAGATCACTACCTTATACCCAAACGGCTATAGCGCGTAACGCACTGAATTTAGCCCCTGTTTAGCGTCAACCTACTACGTAGTACGGTAGTAGACAGACTTAGGGCTTGAAGTAGAGACACTTTACCATGTTCGGCTTAGATCCCGGAGGGTTCGCTTTCACTAGAAAGAGCTTCCAAGTGTAAACCTTCTTCTGTAATCATACCATGTCTTTGCTAGTCGAATCCTGGATCTCAAACTGTGGCTGGGCGAGCTTGTCCCGAATAACGAGTGATTCAAGAACCGCGCGTGGCCAACTTTCAGCTTGCTGGTCAGTTTACGTGTCGTCGACAATATAATAAGCATCATTATAAATCAACGAGTTGCCACGGTCGACACGGACGAAGCTGTGATTGCCTCAGCAGCTCTGCCTTGATATTAGAGCTCTTAATTCGCTCATATTGCTGATAAAGCTAGCCAAGGGTGCTAGTTTGCCAAAGGTTCTCTCAAATTGCCATGGCGCAGACTGGGGTTATCTGCCGTGTCTCATCGAGCCACTCAAGTCAGGTAAACATACCTCACACTACTACCATGTATAGAATCAGTCCACGTTTCGTGAACCTGTTGATTGACGTGTTTTACAGACGGTGTATAATGAGAATGATTGGAGGAGTGTGACTGACCCAATCGAAAGAAAGAGACGACAGAACCGCTTACGGCAAAAAGCATGGCGTAAGTGACTTTCCTATCGTTGGTGGGACCGAGATGCAGCCCTACATGTTGTACCAGGTTCTCCAGGTTTCATTTTCTGTTGAATGAAAGACTTGCCCTCAAGTTTTTCATTCCGTACATGAACTGACCAGACTGTAGGCGAAAGAAAGAAGGCTATAAGCCATAGAAAGGAACTACTAGTTGACTTCTCTTGGAAAGGTTATGGCATGCTCATCTTTGGCGACCAGCATGAAATTACCAAATCGGCCACGGACTCGTTGAGCCGCTCGACAAGCCAAATTCCGGCAATAAAAACAAACAAGCACCAAGTTATACCTCCGCTTCTACCGTACACGACATTTGCTACACCCAATGGCCTTCCACCTCAAATCATCTTCCCGATCTCCGCAGACCACTGCCTTATCACGCTAGTTCAGTACAACGTAATCCGGGCCATGATCTTCAACATGGCCATTTTGTCACTTCTCGATCATCTTCCTCATGGATGCACCAACACTTTCAACGTGCCCTCCCTCGGCATCGTCCCGGTCAAAGCTGTTCCACCGGATCTTCAATATACTCCTCTGCAGCAATCTACACCTCATCCATATTGGATCAGCGTGATACCTGTTCCAAAACTACGGGACAATCTGATCCTATCAGCTGGGAAGTATGATGAGCATGAATTTTGCTATGATCTTGGGCTAGGGTTATATGAAGGCTTCGATGATATAGAGAGACGCGGGTTTCTGGTTTGGGGTCAGGCGTGGCGTGGACATGGATGGGAGGTCAGTGAGGGTTTCTTAAAGAAATGGGGTTTCCTGCTCAAGGGCTGCTCGGAGTTGATTGAATCGACAAACTGCTGGAGGGAACTGCGTGGGGACGACATGCTTATTGATCCAGCCGTAGCCATGGAGAGATGAAAGGGTAAGCCAGTTCCTGTTCTGTGGCCGGTTGGTAGCCATCCAGCCAATCACAACTCCTGTCGCAGTGCCAGCCCTAACTGCGCTAACCCTGCCATACAAAGTGCTTAACGCAGACGTGGGTTTACATAGTCTCCCTTTGGGGTGTACGACATCGGCTATCAACGTCAGTGTCGATGGCAAAGATGATAATTATCAAACTCGAATTCTGAATTATCAATCATTTGTCATCTACATGCGCACAAACTAAAAGTCGGTCACGCCAAATGCCCGGCACTTGCTTACGGCATCGGGTACGTACCTCAATGGAGTCAATGAATGCCCTCACCCTGGAAGTGTCGATCGGGGAGTACAAGCTTTGTGGTTCTTGCATGGCGGGGCTATAAGTAACGCGACCTGTCCCCTTGTTACATGCTTGCTTTTTTTACATACACCGCCAATTACCAAAGTCACCGACCGTCAGATTTCAAGCTCATCATGGGTATTGTCATTTACGGTGCCAGCAAGGCAACTTGCACCCAACGTATTCTCGCTACCTTGATTGAGAAAGGGGTGACCGATTATGAGTTGAAGACCATCAATATGAGGGCCGGGGAGCACAAGGTAGTTTTCTTTTTATCTTTCTTTCTTTCAGCGCTCGACCCGAGGCTATGCTCACGACTGACCCATTGAACTTAGCAACCCGAGTACCTAAAGAAACAACCATTCGGCGTCATTCCCGTTCTGGAAGATGGTGATTTCTTGATGCACGGTGAGTTTCTTCTCCTCTCATTAAATGGTGGTGCATTAATGATATTCGTAGAATCACGAGCAATCTGCTACTACATTGCCTCCAAATATGCTGATCAAGGCGTGAAGCTCCTCCCCGACCCAACAGACCTTCAAGGAAACGCAACTTTCCAGAAATGGGCCAGTGTCGAAAAAGACAACTGGGATAACTATGCTTCTCCAATTGCTTTTGAGAAGATCTTCAAAGTGTAAGTTATAGAAGCATCGTCCATGTTTAAATATGTGGTCTCAGTTACTGACTGATGTACTCCAGATTCCGGGGCGGTAGCCCAGACCCGAAACTGCTTGAGCATTATGAAGCCGGCTTTTTGCCCAAGTTGGACGTCTTTGAAGGCATTCTCTCCAAGCAACAGTATATGGGCGGCGATGAGTTCTCGCTCATCGATGTTTATTATTTGCCATACACCCAGAAACTGTTCGAGGCTGGCTATAGCCATTTCATCACTGACAGGCCCCATATCAAGGCTTGGTGGGAGCGAGTCAGTGCACGAGAGTCATGGCAAAAGGTCCTCGCTTTGCCTTAGACGTGTTGATAAAATAGCGGTATCACAGGATATCTTAGAATGAAGAATTCTTATGGCGTAGGAATAGATATCTCTAGAGTCTTCCGCGAATGTAAGAGACCGTGGCTGTGTTTAGCTCAAACCAACAACAAATTCGGACACATAAGATCAGAGCTGAAAAGTGGAATTCCGGCAACCCTTTTTTCCCAAATATCCTCCAGCTTTTTCAGAATTCTCCTGCATGGTCCGATCGAGAAGTATGAGGCAGAAGTAGACAGAACAGTCCGGAAAAAGTCGCGTTCATCCGCAACTGCAACTGAACCGGTAACATAAATAGCCCACATCAAATTCTGAGACGTAGATGTATGTCTGGTCAGGCTGAGTACTCTCATAAACGAGCCGACGCAGTTGTGGACTTCCTCGGAGCTCTCGTCAACGCCCTGAGTCGTCAGATGAAAATATATGATGCCAGCGAGCGTGTAGAGATACGTCGTGACACGAACCGACGCAGAGGCCGAAAGAGTGTACTCGTCCGAGCACTGCAGTTGTTCGACAGATAGGCCATTTTCCTGTACCCAGCCGTGAAGACTGTTCCTGATTTGCGCATGAGATGCACTATTACAGCAATTGGCCGTACTTCCATCAAATGGTACTTGTGCAGGGATCGGCCTTGGAAGGGCCGCTATTTCGCCGATAAGTAAAATAACCCAGTATTCTTGACCGAACATATTTCGAATTTCCGTATTTTCTGGGGATAATTCGGTACATGCAGGACTATGGACAATTCCGAGCAGACGAGGCGGCTTGCCCATGGTAACGCATGAAATCACGTCCAAGTATATTGCAATAGCAATCAGTGCATTCATGGAACCCTGTTGTTGAAGTAGAGGGTGCTCCGGATATAATTCATCTTCGAAATTATCCCATCCGTAATTCAATGTAGCAAAGGGGTCCGGCTCTGTTATTGGCGTTCTTTGGCGCACACCTTCAACGCCTGCTACCATGCTGATTGCGGCATTCAGATGAACCTGCCAGTTATCTGTTTCGTCTATGCACATCTAGCAAATGATGATTAGTTAGCATGCCACAACCGAATTGAAAGGTTTGACCAACCTCAAGAAGCACTAGTTGAATAACACAAGCAAGAACCCCGACGCCTCCTCTAGGACACTCAGAGCCTTTGGTCTTGTAGGGCCCCAGAAGCTGTATTGCCACCTGTAGATCTTGAAGACAAAGTGAATGATGCTTTTGCGCATATTGAAGAACACGAAGTCTCCTTTCTTCATCGGTTGACTGAGACGTGAGAAGTCCTTGATGAAGGGCGGTCAATCCGAGGACTGCGTGGTAGAATGGCCTTATATGCATGATGATTGGCAGGAGCCAATTTCGATCATTTCGAATGACGGATGTTTGGCTGATAGGTAGTTGAAGGGGGTAGACGTGATCCACGAAATGCATCAAAAGCCTTGTATCGGAGAGTGACAAATCTCCCATGAAGAGCATGGGGTTTGTCTGGTCATGAAGAGTTACATTCGTCTGGAGTAAAGGAAAGGAGGGCTCCAATGGCGGCGATTCTTCCTTTTGTGAATCTGAACTGGGTGCATCGCCATTACCATTCGTGGCATGAACCGAATCCATCTGCGAGCTTGATGATGGAATGGCTTGAGAACGCTGTTGTCGAGGTCTGGCTCTATCACGTTGCCGCGACGTGTACCTCACGGTCTGCTTCAGACTTTGAATCTGTGACTTCTCAACATCGCCGCCATCCATCCAGTCCGGCTTTGGTCCGTAGCCATAGCAGGGAATTGCCAAGGTGTGGCATAGCTGGCATACAGGATGTCGTTCATCGCACTTTTTGCGGCGGAGACGACATGTCCAGCAGCCTTTGGTGCTTCTCAACAAACGGCTCATTCTGCGTATTAGTAGAAGCACAATGAGCAATACCAGATACAAAACAACCCTGCACAGAAATACCCAGTCCGATTAATAATCCGAAGTAGTTGAAGCCATACTCTCTAGCTGACTGCCGCTATGCCATTTTCAGACTAGCGCAATCTAGATTTCTATACGGCGCGCCACAGAGTCACATGCGCATTTCGACTCCGATTGATCGCAGGCAATTCAAACAGCTTGACCTGACCAGTCGCAACATTTTCTCAGCATCCTCCCAACGACTAAATTCACGATATAGCTGTGGATATTGTGGCAGAACAGAGCTCACAGGAACGATCATTTTCACCTCATATTCGAGGCCTATTTGGCCTACTCCAAGCTACCTTCCTCAAGTCTCAGATCTTCAACCTCCGCGCCAGACTTTCCACTCATCATGGATTATGAAATGGACATCGAGCCCGCTGGGCCGCAAATCACCGTTCGCGAGGTAAATACTTCTTCCGCTATACAAGATTTCCAAAATTCTAACCCCTCACAGACAGAGCCGTATCGCGTCGACTTCAAACTCTCCAATGTCGACCTCACACTCGCAAACGCGCTACGACGAACAATGATCGCCGAAGTACCCACAGTAGCCATCGACATCGTCGAAGTCGAAGTGAACACATCCGTGCTTCCAGACGAGTTTTTAGCACACCGACTCGGTCTCATACCGCTAAACAGCAAACATTGCGACAACGACATGGAGTACAACCGAGACTGTACGTGCGAAAGTTGGTGCTCGAGATGCAGTGTGCGGTTGACGTTACATGCGCGCTGCAACCAGGCAGATGATGTTATGAAGGTTTATTCGCGAGATTTGGTGGTCACGGGTGACAGGGCCAATGAGTGGGTTGGCAACCCCGTCATTACAGACCCGGAGGGAAAGGGACCGTTGATTGCGAAGTTGATCAAGGGGCAGGAATTGAAGTTGACCTGTATTGCGCGCAAGGGTATTGCGAAGGAGCATGCGAAATGGTCACCTACGTCGGCTGTGGGGTTTGAGTATGATCCGCACAATAATCTGAGACATATCGATTATTGGTATGAGGAGGATCCTGCAAAGGAATGGTACGTTTCCCTCTTTGACTGCCGAGTAAGAAGTCAAAGTCTAACTAGGAGATAGGCCCATCTCAGAAAACGGAAAATGGGAAACCCCCAACCCCCCCGACCAACCCTTCGACTACGACGCCCAACCAAACACATTCTACATCGACGTTGAATCAATCGGCAACCTCGAACCAGACATGATCGTGCAACAAGGCATTCTCACCCTTCAGACCAAACTGGCCACTATAATAGATACCCTCACCAACCCCAACGGACCCGGTGCGCAAGTTAATGGTCTCGGAGGAGAAGGTGATGAGGACATGGGTCTTGGAGGCGGCGTTCGGTCTCCGGATGGATACGAGCCGCCTGAGATTGACGGTGGTCTTGGTGGTGGCTTTACCGCGTACGGGCAGGGCGTGAATGGAGGGAATAGGAGTGCTTGGGGCGGTGGGATGACTCCTTATGGAGCGACGCCGTATGGTGCGACTAATTATGGGGGTGGTTTCTAATTTCTAACTTCCTACCTAAAAAGCCAGAGTAGCCAGTGGCCTGTAGCTCAGGTTGGCCATCATTACTATCAACTAAACTAAGCATATTACGGCGTTGTGGTTGTTCAGTTGCGTGCGATATTACTTTTATCAAAACACTACAAGCATTACATTACATATTTAGACTCTTTTCACTCACATTGGAAATTACCAAATCCATATACTCTAATTCAAAAATAAATATGTAATGCATATATTACTCCATACCTAGGTATCTGCCTAAAGAAGATGTTTTCGCCAGGCTCCGAGGCTCCTTGATGCAATCAGAGCAAACCATATTCTCCGGCCGAAAGAATTCCGAAAGAGAGGGGGGGGGACAAAGACAATGAGTGTATGAGAACAAATAATAGATCGAAGCATAGATATGACAAATAGTATGAAAATGAAAGAAAAGGTATCAAAACTCCATAGCTCCGTTCTGATACACTGTCTTAACAAAACACCGTTGAATCAAAAGAGACCCAAATAAAGAAAGGAAATGAAAGATATGTCTGCAGGAGATGCTGTTAATCATCAGCCGTCTCCTCCAGCTCCAGATACCGATCCGTAATCCGGCTCGCGCCAAAGACCATATCCATATACTTCTTCTTTTGCGTCTCGCGTACGCCCCGAAGATAATCATACGTATCCTCGACGCCTTCAATCTGATCTTCAATAGCCCCCAAGACGCTATTGGTCGCATCAATGGCGCCGCTGATCGACATGAAGGAATCATTCTTCTGTCGTACGAGGGGGCTGACCAATTTTCGGCGCAGGGTTTCGAGGTTGACTTTTAGGTTGAGTAGGCGCGCTTGATGGTCCATTAGTTGGTGTTTGTTGTTTACTGTGCGCCGGCGGACGTCGGCGAGGAGTTTGCGGTTCTTTTCGTATTTGCGTACGAGGGCTGCATTGGGGCCTAGTACGCGTGTCCAGAGGGAGCTGAGCATTTCGCCTTCTTCGCGCTCTTGGGTGTCGGATTCGCGGACGACTACCCGTTGTAAGTTCAAGAATTGGCGGTCAATAGACTCGAAGAGTGCGACGAGGGCGTTGGAGTGTGTCAACTCGCTATTAATCGATTCCTCGAGCACGTTTAAAAATTCGGTAAATGTTCGCATCAAGGCTGTGCGAGTGCGATGGGCTGATGTTGGGCCGAAGACGGTTGTAACTACCGTTCCCAACATGGTCAGGGAGCCGGGGACCGGACTGCTGCTCGACGATGTTTCACCATCGATGGTTTCTGTAGTTCCATGCTCCAGGTGGACAATCTGAGAGATCATATTGTGTATATTATCAATCATGACGCTCGGTAGACTACTCGGCGGCTGCGAGTTGATCACCGTAAGCTCACGACGGACCCAGTCCATGACCAGGAGAATGGAATCAATGTCCGAGTCGACATTAGAAAAGAATCGAGTCAATTCGAGGGAAAGAGTCTTCAATGAATCGGACAGTTCGTCCAGTTGCGTGACTATAATAGGCGCACTTGTCATATTACTGCCGCGCACAGATTCGCCCAAATCCCAGACGGCAATTCCTGTCTCTTGTAGATTGCTGATATGTTGTATGCCATTTTCAGAATAGTGAATCAATGGCTCGAAATTGCGCGCAAATGCACACAGCTTCATCAGATTAGGTACTGTCGGCGTAGTCGCAGGTATAGATAACGAGCGCATAAATAGCATTCCAAATAGTCCAACGAGGACAGTCGTAAAGGTGCTGAGTTTGGTGCTGAACAGTCGATTGAATGGAAGACGGATCACATTCCAAACAGCTTGTATAGGTTCTCGTTGTGCTACTTCGGCGGATACTCTGAAACGGACATCTAGACAGACAGACAAGTCAATTGGATATACTTCTAGTACATGGAATTCACCTACAGTTTGAATGTGGCTCATCTGCCCGTGGTTCGGGAGATACTGATCGTCCTTTGAGAGGGGAATCCGTGCCTGGTGGCAGCGGAACACTGGCTGCAAGCGCAACATCAGGCAAATCGATTGCGCTCCTTCGTGGTGACGGTGGGGGTGGTAGTTCATGTGCATCCTCATATTGAGGGCTCGGCTCGCGCGATGCCGGTGCGCTCTGCGGTTGCAGCGTAGGTCTCATATATAATCGATCGTAAGGCGTATGGCGATACCAATGACTTCCATTCAGCAATTCACTGGGTTGTCGAAGACCAGGCGGCGACCAGCGCTCTTGAGGGCTACTAGCCCGGCCATCGTCTGAGTATTCCGATCTGAACCCGGAATGTTGCGAGGGCATATCTGGAACAGGCGACCGTGTCGTGGAAGCAGCAAAATCCTCTAGCGACGCCGATAACGACGGGTGGTCGTCAAATACGTCGTCCATGGCCACTTGCATCGACTCTGCGGTGGGAATATCCAGTGGAGATGGTGTTGTACTCATGCGCTCCGTGTTTCAAGTCAAGTTTTTGGATGGTTGTGTATTCGAAAGATGACAGCGCAAATATTGAATTGATGCGCAGATCATCAGCGCAGCCTCGTTTATATAGTCTTGTTCTTTTTGTTGTTGATGATGACAATGCGACGGGGGAATCGAGTGCTGTCGCAAAACAATGCGATAAGATAGCCCGAGATAACGGATCGAGCCGTTAGAACGTTGTCTGATTGAGCAATCGAGTCGTTGTTGCTGGTTTTGTAACAATTAAGAGACGAAACGAGAGAAACTGCAAGCAATGTCGCTGAAACAAATATGCAGGTGTCAAATCGTCAGTCCGTTGCAGGTCTTTAAAAGAAGATGAATGAAAGAGTACGGAGCAGGGCGATAAGGCTCTCTGGCATCTGCCCCTCCCAGCATGTCGAAGAAGACTAGTCAGAAATCGGGCACATCCCAGCCAATCCTGGCCAGGCAGACTGGGCTCAGTCTGGCTAGAAAAGGCATAAATCATCTTCAAGGTCGACGTCGAATTGCAGCCTGCATGAAAAATGGGGGCTGGTCCAATCGGCGCGGAGGAAGACAGTTCGTGGATCGAATGAGTCGACTGTTGTCAGCCAACCATGTTGATATCCCGTGACTCCCTTGCTGGTAGTACAACGCATCGTTGAAGGGAGCTAGTTTGGTTGACTGCTGCAATGCAAATCGGACCTGCATGTTCGAGACTTTGTCGGCAGAGGATGGAAAGAAACAAGTTGGATTGGGAGAACGCAGTTCAGGGTATACTAGTTGTTCATCTGTGGATTAGCTTATAACACAGTACGTATA
Organism: Talaromyces liani; assembly: GCA_022814505.1. Taxonomy (NCBI): domain Eukaryota; kingdom Fungi; phylum Ascomycota; class Eurotiomycetes; order Eurotiales; family Trichocomaceae; genus Talaromyces; species Talaromyces liani. The sequence continues at coordinate 299,324 of JAKLNL010000026.1, forward strand.
TCATCAAAACAAGACAGGCAAAACTCACATTCTGCTTAGCTAGGCAACTGCGACTCTACTGAACTTATAATTACCCAAACAGAGGTTAAGGTTCAATCAGAGAGGAGAATCGTATTTGCGCTCATTATTCTTTTAACAAAGCCCCATCCCAAAAAGCTATGACAAGACCCATCAAAGAAGACAAATGAAAAGAGAAAAAAAAAATATTATCAACAAAAGAGTACACTGAAGCAAAGGAAAAGAGTCTATGATCTTATTCCGCTCTACCTTTATATCGTATCAAGCGGCCGTTTTGGTTTCCGCATGCGCTAAACATGAAAGAAGCATGTCAAAAATCCAAAATCTATTTTCGCGTGTATAAGGGTAGTCGATGTATTGTTACAGGCGAGTGTGTCCCGCTTCCGTGAAGTCCGAATGCTCTATACAACTCGAAGATCGCGATGCCCGGGACGAGCATTTTTGATGGTGAGGCGCTTAAGCGGTCTCCTCCTTGAGGTAGCTGTACACACCGTTAGCAGCTAGAACTAAACTCATAGAAGCACAAGTCTTACGTGATAAGGTCGTTGCGGTCCTTGGGCTTCTTAAGACCACCGAAGGCCATCTTGGTACCGGGAATGAATTTCTTGGGGTTCTCGAGGTAGTCGAACTGGAAGCAAGTCAGCCGTGCGGTCCTAAAGCAGGTTTTGAGGATATGGACATACCAAGGTATTCTCGTCCCAGGTGACGTTGGCCTGCTTGTTGGCGTCGGTGTAGGAGTATCCCTCGACGGAACCGGTGCTACGACCGAAAAGACCGTGAAGGTTAGGACCGATCTTGTTGGCACCGCCGGCCTCGACGGTGTGGCACTGAGCGCAACGGGTCTGGAAGAAGTATTAGTATGGTTGGAAAGCTCCTGATTGAGGAATCGTAGCTTACCTTGAAAAGGTTGGCACCCTTCTTGGCGTCACCTGGTAAATCCAATTAGCCAATGCTCGCAAACAGATGCAGTTGCCAACGAGTCGAATAAGGTCAGGTCATCGTATAGCCATCATATCCCGGTTGATTGAAGTGATCCCCGGGTGTCTAATCGTCTCTCGCACGCGACGTAGCAGGCGGCGCATAACGAACGTAGAGAACGATTGAGCAATCCAGCACAGCAACTCTCAGTGATTGATGCAGCCATGCGAATCAACGGGATATGAGTATAGCGATGCGATGACCTATCCTCGGTTCTTGTCGGCGTCCATGTGGTCGACGTGGTAGCTTACCAGGAGCGAACGCAGCAGCTTCCTTGCCCATTGTGAATGATGTGAATGAGAAATAAAATTAAAAGAGTAATAGGATGAATAAGAGGAAGAACTTGATGAAGCAAGTAGACGTTGATTAAAGGACAAGGTGGTGGTGGTATAGAGAGGAAGAGAAAAAGAAGGAAGAAATTCCGGGAATGACAAGGCAAGGGCAGGAAAAAATGACTTCAAGCCACGGCAAGATGCTCAAACTTGGTTTAGGGGGAAGAAAACTATGACCGCAGCGGCGAGGTGGCAGCCAATCAGTGCGAGGCTGATTGTGCAGGACGGCGCGATGTCAGGTGACTTTTGCGGGCGCAACCGGAATCTCCTCACCGAGTCACTGTACTCACTCTATATAGCACTACTCTATACATCAACCTGTCGACTCGTCGATTGAATATCGATCAGAATTGCTTCATCTTGAATGTACTCTTGTCCTGTCTTGTCCTGTCACTGTTGTGAGCGCTGATGAGTATTGATGACGGTATACTATAGAACTAACTATAGACTATCTGTAGAAACACATCGGCCAATCAGAAGTTGCTTATTCGTTCTTACTAATAGTATTACCCGATTCATCCGATCTGCCGTACCCGTCAGTCCGGTCGATCACATGATCTTTACTTGGCGATGCCACAGGTTATCGGCAAGTTCACCGATTATAGAGCATCCTAGATACGTAGTAGATAGAATCCGGACTGTTATTCGATATTATAGTTCTTTTGTTCACCGTATTTGAGATAACTGTATATCATCTTCTAATTGTGATTCTATACAGTCTTCTCAAGGTAGATTCATCCTAAGATGTTTCGATATAATACAAATACTTCTAACCTCACCCAGCGCCATGTAGTCATGTAGTATACAAGCCAAGCAATAATGACGAACACATCACCAAATACCCAACCACCTCTTCGGAGTCCGCTTCTCTCCCTCAACAACCTGCGCAGCTCCCTGCTCACCTCCCTCCGGAGCAGCAACAGCAACAGCACCAGATTCAGCAGCCGCAGCCAACGGCGGCGCAATCGGCGACTGATCATCCTCCACAACCGGCGACGCAACCTTGGACGGCTCCTCCATTCCATGTGCAATACGGTACTGACGACGCTTCTCGGCGTCTTCGACTCGTTTATGTCGGTTTTCGCGCGCTACCATGGAGGTGTGTTGGACGTGCATTTTCCAGACGGAGATGGCTTGGGAGATGGTGTCGATGGGGGAGGTGAGTAGGCCGGACCAGGGGGGAAGTAAGTGCGCGAATTGGGAGGTACGTTTGAAGTTTTCGGTGAATGTGAATGTTGCTAGAGATGTGAGGACTCCCTGCAGTAATACAAACATTAGCCTCCATTGTAAAAATTCTAGATAAATGGGGTGAGAAGGAAAAAATACCATAGCAATCCAAACATGAATCCACCTCGAAGTCAAAAACTTAAACAACACCGTCCCCTCCGCAGGGAACATATTCGGATATCTCTTCGTCTTCTGCTCCTCTTTCTCCTTTGCCGTGAGCTGGCGACCGGGGTAATTGAATGGTTCTCGCACGACTTTATTGCCATTGCGGGTTTGAATAACGCGTCGAGCTGGATGGGATGGAGGGCGGAATTTATCTGGTTGAGGTAATGTGCGTGGTTTGTCCTCTGCTTTTGCTGGACGCCATGTTGTGCTGGAAAAATTGCGGCGGTGGAGGTATTGCAGTGTGCGCGATTGGATGCCTCGTGGGAGCAGGAAGCGGGGGATGTTGGATGTGACGGTTCCCTTCATCTTGTTGTCTTTCTAAGAGCGGGTGTGTATTAAGCTCGCCCTCAACTGCTTGATATATGCTTCTGATGGAACAGAGCAAGAGCTGGACGGAACGATTTTCTTTTCGGGGCCGGAGACATCACGTGACTTTATCTTCATAGGGTTAGGGTAGATAGAACAATGCAAGCCATGAACAAGGCGATACATATTTATGTTATGAGAAAAAGGACTTGAATAGGAGAGCCACATAGTAGATAGATTGACCCTTGTGCAGAGTATGCAGGTAGTATGTAACACGACTATCCTATGTCAACGACGACTTGTCTGGTCGTGACTGGCATAGATGTATACCAACATCATGCACTGTTATTAGTTGCCAATTGCCATGCGGTATTTTGTGCCATCAGTCATTCAATTTTGATGGCTGAACCTTCTAGTGTAGTAAGTATAGCGAGCGATTTCGTCGTCATACTCAGCTAACTTCAACCCCCTCCAAACCCTCCATAACTTCATCACCCACACCCCCCTTCGCCAGCACCATCTTTACAATCTTCGATATCACATTGCGCGATACACCACCTCTTCTCGGCTTCCAAACACCAGGCACTTCCTCATCTGTACCCGCAAAGGCAGTCTCTGCGCGAGTACCAGCAGCAGCCGTAGGACCAGCAGCAAGAGCAGCCAAAGTAGCCGCATTCTCCGAGTCCGGGACGCCATGTTGCGTCAGTCTTGATGGCGGGTCAATTGTGCGGATGGAGAGGAGTTTCAGATTTGCGTCTGTGTTTTCAATGTCTTGTTCACGGCCGATTGAGACGGCGAGCACCGCATCGGCGACTGCGATTTCCTCTCTAGTTGGGTCGAAGATGACATTCTGGCCTGTGGATATAACGAGGAGAGTGACTGGTGGACGGGCTTGACGTTGAGTTTGTTTCTGTGTGGCGCCTGTCGGTCGTGGGTAGATGTATTCTGATAGATTCCAGTCGTCTTCGAAGAAAGGATCTTCTTCCCCTTGTGATTTGAGTTTTGGTAATCGGGTTGAGAGTAGAGCCAGATGTGTGGTTAATGAGAGGAGAGGGAGAGGATATGATTGTGGCGGTGAGAGTAACAGGACCTGCATCATGAATATTAGCATCTATCAATCGTCCAGACAACTTCACGGTGAGGTAGGTTAACACACGTCAATATAAAGTCTCCAATGCCATCGACGGTTAATAACCAGTCGACCTTTCAATCCGCCAACCATCTTCTCATCCTCGCTACCACCCCCCGCAGCTCCCACAAGAGACTCTCGCATCATCTCCGACAAAAACACAGGCAAAGCATCATCATCCCTAAACCCCGGAATCTCAATAGACATCTGCACCCACGAACCCTGCCCGGGAGTCGCACGACTCCCCTCACCACTACCACCACCACCCCCGTCCCCACCATCCTCATCACCATAATCAGCACCTTGCTCCAATTCCTGCAACTGCCTCAAATCCAACGCATCGGTCGCAAGTGTTCTCTCCAATTCCGCCTTTACACCGACAATCGCCTCCGTGCCATCCGCGAACCCGATTCGTGCGCTCCCATTTGTTCCTGGTAATATACCCGTTTCGGCGGTCAGGAAACGGAACTGTGTTGGTGAGCGGCCGTCGGGACGGATGGGGCCTGAGGGCGAGGAGAGCGAGGTGTAGAGGTAGGAGAGTTCGGCGGGGGAGATGTGTGGTGTCTGTGAGGCGGAGGTTTGCTGCGCGAGGGGCATTTTTGGTCAAATTTATGGCGTTGCGACGCCTTTCGACCTAAGATTTGTTGAAGGTATTCGCTCAATGAGATATGGGTTGAATGCGAAGTTCAAAAAAGGTACGTTGTAATATGACAGACAGCATTCAATTCAATCCCTTTGCTGAGTATCCTTCGGTGATTGATGATTATTTGTAACGGTCCGTTTTGAATACTAAGAGCGAGTTGATATGTACGGTCTTGTCAAATGTCTTTTATCGTAGCTCAGATCGAAATTATTCCCATCTTAATTCGAAGTGGGTCGTCGATATGATTAGTGCCTCAGGCACCTGACCCTACAGCCTATCCAACTTGCATCTCGCATCTAGTTACAACTATTCACTTGATTCAATTAAGATAGGCAATTCAAAAATAAAATAATATTATGTGCAGGCAGACTACTGCCAAGTGTGTAAATATAATTACAAGGTATAATATAAGCGACGGAGAAATCAATATGATCCTCATGCTGCCAGAGCAAATGAGCGACTTGACCGATGTCGACGGCCATAACATAGCGATGTACAGAGAAAGTGAAGGACATGTTGTGGTAAGAGATGCAAGAGAATGTAAGACCATATGTGTGCCTGGTCAAGGAAAAGTAGCTGAGGAGCAAGGATAGTGACAAAGATCAGTAAGAGATAAATCGCTATGCATAAATGTTTCTCGCGTCTAGCGCGGATATGGCAAAGAATGAAGTCTGCAGGTGAAGTAACACATAAACAGAACAAGGGGTATGTAAGTAGATAAATGATGATAAAAAGAGTTGAAATCCGGTAAATGATACATCTATGTGGCAGGATAAGGGGGTATGTAAATCAGAATAGGAAGAGAAGCGAGGTGGCCCAGTACAAAAACAAGCTCACGAAAATGCCGCCAGTATATGGAAAGGTAAAAAAAAGAAAAAGATGAGAAAGAGGGGATAAACAATCAAATCCATAGACCATACGCCGTTCCGTTGTATCGTCCACTTTTCCCTAATTCATGCCTTCGCCGATGCAGATGTGTTGAGGAGATAGAGCGTGAAGACCGAGAAAAACAAGACGAACCATGTAAGTTGAAAATGCAAAGGCAAATCATAAAAAGCACGGATCTACTTGTACGTAGAACCAGATAGAATGCTGTTGGCAACGGAGCTAGCCCATTCCTGCTCTCCATATGGCGGAGTAGGCCATTGTCGGCTAGAGTTTTCGTCCATCTTCAAGACATCCCCTTGTCTGATTGGAGTGTTGTCAATGTCACCAAATGAAACACCGTCACGTTTAGCCGATGGTGAGGGGGTCGGGTACGGGTTCAGAGTGCGTGTCGAGTCATTCACCAAATGAGAAAGACGGTGATCCTCCTTGTAGAGAGATGAAGTAGACTCTGCGTCGTAGTGCTGTGCAAGGCGCCTGGCTGCTTTGTCGGCTGAATGAAGAACTTCATCCAGTAACTCGTCTTCCTCTTCCGGTGTTTCGTAGCGATGAACAGGGTGCGATGTCATCCGCAGAGCTCTGCGTGTTCCGCTGGAAATAGGACCGCCCACACTGGGAGTTGGGCTCTCGGTCATTGATCGCATAGGCACTTGTGGGACAGATTGTCTCTTGGACGGAGCTTGATTAGGGATCGAGGTGATTTGAGGAGGAGGGTTGGCTGCTGCAGACAAGCCATATTTTACACCTTGCAGTGTCTTGTCCAACTCCGAGAAGTCACCCGTCTTTGTATCAATCACGCCCGAGTCCAAGACAACTGACGAACGATTAGGCCATGGCGAGCAACCCGCATTGGCTTCAATGTCATAGTTGGATGTTGGTGCCGTTGCAGCCGCCTGATTACGGCCTGATAGTCTTCGAGCACGTTTTCGGAGATGAGAAAAGAAGCTTTCCTTTTGTGTCGATGTGTTTGCGCCACCACTTAGGCCGTTTAGAGCACGTTCCGCCTCCTGTCTGTGGATATCTGCATAGTGATTGCCGTGTGAGTTGACAGAAAGTTGGCGTCCGATCTTCTTGGATTTTCCGGTCTCTTCGACTGACAGAGTCTGATCATTGCCATGAGCTACGCTACTGTTGGCTTGAGCAGTGACTGCATTTGAAAGTGGCGAAACTGGTCTGATGGAAGGAAGGATTGGCATCGGGGCTCCGTTGGCCCATGTTGCTCGCTTAGCTGAACGACCTTTGGAGGCTTGTACTTCAGGCACGGTGTTGTAGGAGACTGGTGGCGGTCGTACAGCTGATTCTGGTTCCAAGAGAGGCGCCGGGCTGTCCGTTCGCAAGACCAATGACCTCCGAAACCAGGAAGGCTTGGAGGACAATGCAGGCAGTTCGGTGGTCTCCTTAGTGGCGGCGGGCTTGAAACTCTTTTCGGACATCTTGCGGCCGATTAGCCTGGAAGCAGAAGATTTGGGTCTCAAAGGATCGACTGCATCGGCAAAGTACTCATGGTTGAGGGCTTGAGTGGATGTTGGGCGGTTGCGAGGATCCCACATCAAACACCAGGTCACAAAGTTGCTCAATGACTGTGGCCAATGAGGGCCTTGTAGAATGCTTGACATTGAGTGCGGAGCCATCTTGGGAAAAGTGAATCCAAGCTTCTGTGCAAGTTTGTTGCCTTCGCGCCATTCTCCACCCCCGACTTTCGCACCAGACTTGGTATACCAGTTACCAGGACTTCCCATGATCTCACAGATACGCCATACTTGGTCAACTTCATTCACACCAGGGAATAGTGGCTTCAATGTGGCAATCTCAACTGCCATAGCACCCACAGCCCAGATATCCACAGGGGCAGAGTATTCACCTGCACGTAACAACACCTCAGGAGCCCGATACCACCGGGTAGAGACATATGTTGTGTACGGAGATTTCGAATGGGTTTCGCGAGCGAGGCCAAAGTCGGCAATCTTGACGGTGTAAGTAGGAGGCGTAGAAGGAGGAGTGACAAGGTTGGAGTATCGGCTAAAGGCAGAGGAATCGTTCGGGGCAGAAGTCGAGACGAGGATGTTTTCGGGTTTGATATCGCGGTGGAAGAAGTTGTGGGCGTGAATGTGGTCAAGACCTGACATGATCTGATAGAGAATGCTCTTCACATGCTTAGCTTCGAGGTATTTGTGGTCCCGTGCTTTCATCAATTGGTAGAGGTTGCCGTCCATGTACTCCATGCAGATATGCAACTTCTTGCTTAGTGGGTCGAGGAAAATGTCTAGGGCGGGGACAATGTGAGTGTGGTGAGGAAGTGTGCGAAGGAAGATGACTTCTCGAAGCTCCAAGCACGGAGCAAACGACTCGAAGGTTTTCTTCATCGTTTTGATAGCAACCTATTTTTTATCAGTCAGGGTCTTCAATGATAACGGTGCTATACTTACCATAGTTCCTCGACGTGCTACATTGGACCCTGCGGTCCGTGTTCTGGCCAGCACGACGCTACCAAAAGAGCCATCGCCAACTTCTTTGATCACCTCAAATCGGTCTTCGAGGGTCATCGCGCTATGCGATGTTCCCTTGAGGGAATATTCGTGAGAGATCGCCATGTCTGTTCTCGGTATCTGCCTGCAGATGGTTTGAGAAAGTACGAATGATCTTGATTGAATTAGTTCTGAACAAAACATGCGCTTGCTTCGTCGGATACTCACCAATCAAAAGGGGATTCGGATGATAACAGGGCGTGGTGTGTATGACTCGCAACGTTCAACAGAACTCAGTCTTCATCCTCCGGGGTTCGATTATAGTGGACAGCTGTGATACGGAAGGTCTGATGCGTGATTGTAGTAGAGCAATTGATATGACAACGATTGGATGATGCGGGAATGATTAAAGAGTGTGTATAAAAGAGCAATTGAGGTTTGTTGAAGGAGTGAATACGGTGAGTGTGCAAATGTAAACAGATGTGGAAAAGAAAGAACTCGAACAGGAGGAGCCAAGAGGGGTGCTTCAAAGTCAGGACGAGATGGAAAGGAGATCTTGGAACAGCCGACGAAGGTTCCACGACGGCGGGAACGGATCGGTGGCAATTGTTGAGCTAGCCAGACTCAAATCGTAGGTGGAAGAGAAGCCCCTGGATGAATAATACCACCAGGAAAAGAGTGATACTAGTGGGAGCGGCCTAAGACCTAATGGGAGATAGACGGGGCCGTGGAGACAAGAAATGTCAACGGCGTGACGGCGACCAAATTTCCAAAATGGGGGAACTTGGGAAGGTCCGTCAACTTGGCACGGATCAAGTGTTAGAGCGCGATTTTATAAAAACGATCAATTCGCGAATGATCGTGCTCGGGAGGAGGCGATCATAGGTATATCGAGAAGTCGGGGGAACGGCGCGGTGACTGTCAGTCGTTTCGCACGAGCTGTGGCGTGATACTGAGTTTTCTTTTTTCTTTGATTCCTTGAGTCTCCGCAAAGTCAATTTGCAGGGTGCCAGAGTGATGGAACGATGGGATCAATTGTTCAATTGTTGATGAGGAGGAGGAGAAATGGATTGAGAGAGTGTGTTTGAGAGAAAAGCAAGCTCGAACTAGCACGCGAGAGACTAAACGAGCTAAAGCGGTTGTTTATTGATTGACGAGCGTGAAGCGAGAGACACGAGCAAAAAGAATGTATTGGCCTGGACGGTCCACTGGAGAGGAGGTGAGTGGTGAGTCTGATGAGCAGGCGTTCGTGGGTTTGTTGGCTCGAATTGACGGTGAGCGAGGCTATGAGAGCCTAAACGGTGTGGCAGCGAGACTGCGTGTAAGAAGGTGGAACGACAGCCCAAGGCAGTGGACAACAGTGGGACACTCGCCGAACAGAGAACGGGGGCGCGGTAAATAACGGATACGTGTATGAGTTAGAGTATACTACGTAGTGTAGTTGCGAACCTAGTCCTTGACTGGCAAGTTAGGAGGGACTACACAAAGCAGTCAAAAGGAGATGGGTCGCGGCATTAGTATCCGCACAGAGTCGCGTAATTTGGAGAAATCTCTATCGCCCGATATGCTTGTTGAAGCAGGATTTCTGGACGTCCGACTGCGCAGCACTGCGTCTAAGGGGTTGGGAGCAGTGGGCACATTTCTCAAACTGGAGGACGAGGCAGACAGGCTCTTGTTGGCGGCTTTGATTCTGATTGAACAATGCGGGCAAATCAAAGAAGCGATTGAAAACTAACAAATGAGTAGTGAGTGTGGAGATCCAGGATCAAGAGACACAAGCTGCCTGTTGCTTTTTGGGTTGGGGGTCGTGCTTGTTGTCGGGACTTCAGATGAAGGTGGTTCGTGTTTTTGGACGGGAGGAAAGCGGCTAGCCCCAACAGTGGGCATTGGCGGCAGGTGCAGAGGGCCAGAGGCAGACAAAGGGAAAGAGGCAGAGCTGTCCTCCAGGTTAGGATTAGCTGTATTTACATAGTATTCCATTTATTACTAGTGCGTTCGCTTGATTCAGTAAAAAATACACAAGTAACCCAGCTAGGAAGGCACGCGTCATATGCTCTCATTGCTCTGTATTTGCCAGTCGTACTCGGTCCGGCGGAAAGGGCCCAAGACTTGCTCCCGACAGCATCCCAACACTGATTCAGAATTCTGACAGTCGAACAACAAGTCGAAAAAATGGACAACAGTGAACAATACGGCGAACACGGAATAGACTCTGTTGCGTAGTGCGTACTACGGTAATATGGAAGGTTTTGATGGTGTCCCGGAACTCTAGGGATGTGGACCCTGAAGGACCACAAAGGGCGATTTTCATGAGAAGCTCTGGAAAAGTCCGGTGTTTGGTGAGTTGAGCATTGAGCAAGTGTCAAATGTTAAGCATCTCCGTACGTAATTTAGAATGTGGATTAACGACCCTGTCCGCAATTTCCGGAGGTATGAGTGAGCAATTTGCCAATGACATCCGGAGTAACTAGAGAGGAAATGATGCGTAGCATATACGTACCTTGATCTGACCCGGTACATATCACATTTTGCTGGATGCAACAGGTGACGTTGAGAGTGAACGAGTCTAAATAGAGCTGTTCGGCGCTTCGCACCGCACCGTCCCAGACCCGCCCATTCTTGCTTTTCACATTTCAGTTTCTACTATGTATGGCTGGCTCCATTTTATTTCCACAATTTCCGCCGTGCTGAGTGGACAGAATAGCCCCAGCTGGCGCTCACTGACGAATTGATTTCTTTCTGGGGCCGGGGGGAATTGACTAAGGAAGCTAGGCAGTTAGCAAGGGGAGTGCTAGCCAGGACGGGTTTAGCGTTGGCCAACATCCATCCATGACTTCTTTTTCGGATTTCCTTCTTTCAGGGGGCCGAGCGAGGATAGTCGAATGCCCTAGCCCCCATTGCTTCTGTTTATTCTTTTTCTTGTCAACAGTGCAACAGAGCAGGACAAGAGTGCGTGTATATTACAATAATACAATTACCCTATAGCCACTGGGACTATGTCGCTATGTATCAGTCGCTAGTTACAAGTCGTTGACTCGTTGTTGTCCCCGCCGGACGCGTGGGAGTCTGTCGCGTTTTGGGCATGTATCATCAGCTACCGAGCTACCCGCGTATGTAGTTTGCCTCTTTTATTTGTCCCGATATTATCTACTCCAGGAGTCTTAGCCGGAGCACAAAGAATAAAATGATTGATGATCGCACTGAGCTTTTGTACAGGAGGGAAAGACGTCAAGACTCAAGACTCAGCGATCCGATCACACTCCCTCATTTATTTGTCTCTAGACCCTCCAGGGCCTCCCCATGTGGCATGCTATCGGTTGAATTCTAATTTGGCCAATCAGAGCCCACCAAGGAAATGAATCACACGTTCCCATCACAAACCCAAAGCTGTATCGGTATCCATACGCACTAGCCAAAGCCCGGCGAACGTGGACTGCCGACTGGGAGCAAAAATAAGAACTCGAAAGAAAAGGGGATGTTACCTGAGTTACGTTTGCCAGTCCATCGCATCGGCACACTCCGTCCGCCCAATCACGACGACAACTAAAATAAAGATACAATACCAAGAAATCCTTCAACGGTGATTTGCAAGAGTCGATATTAAATTATTAATTTCTTGAACAAGGGCAGGAAAATCCTAAGTAACCAACTACGCTAAATTCCAAACGAGTGATTTGTCGAGTGGGATCCGGATTTCCGCTTATCAACATCTGACACGCAGCTACCCAACTGCTGCCCTAAAAGCAAGGCATCTCCAAACAGTTACTGTGATTGCTTCAGTTCATGCATCATATGCACCCAGAAAGTAATCAGATTAGTAAAGTCATGTTCGATAAGCAGGTGTGACTTGCATTATCTCAAGGCTAAAAGTTGGGGACTGCATGCTTAGTGAGTCATCTAACTATCTCAACCCCTCCAGGTGAGATGCAAGTCTATCGAAACGGATACGCGGTCTGAATTCGGCATCTTCGTTCGTTTGTCTTCGCCTACTGCGTGTAATCAGTCAATATTGATTGCTTTTGCAATGATCATGCAAGCAAATCCCAGAGATCACTCGATAGTCTCTCCCACAGAGCTGTTTCGATCCGTTTGCTCGATACCTAGAAGCACGATGCTTTTGAATGTTTCTGGTTGGGCATCCGCGCAGCAACTGAGGCTTGTCCACCAATTCGGTCCTGTTCCTGACTAATGCGACTTCCCATTGGTACATCCGCGCATGTTGGCTGTATGATTGGCTGCTGGTTTCTTCATTCTCCATAGCGTAGGCTAGTCCGAATGCAGATGAAGATATTGGAGACTTCGAAATTGATATTGTGATCAGGCTATCTAGTTGCTATTTGAATCGTATCAGAATACTGATTAGATCTATCTGAGTCACTGCGCCGAAGCGAATCATAATGAGGTCTGTCGGGGTAGAAGCCGTCTTTCAGCGAGATATCTCTCACCAATCCAGCATCCATAAAATCTCAGAAAGCATGCCAGTTTTGGGATTAATCGCACTTCGATCCATCAACAAGTGAGTGGAACATGAATTCGAATTTGGATTACCAAGTGCTAACTTCAAGCATAGCAGGCGCTCAGGAAGTGAGTTTGATACTTGATTGCCTGCCTGCGAGGACTGAACTTCGACTTGGACGAAGTACAGCACTCATCTTGATATTCATACAATAGATTATTTCAAAACTTGAACTCACAATCAAGATGAATCTGCTGTTCTTTATGTTTCCAATTGGTGGTGCTCCTTCCGCTCCTCAAAGCATCATCAAAGCATCATAACCTGGAACCTTACAATGCAAACGAAACTCTGAAAGAAACACTACGCTGTTTGTATCTATTCACTCATTGAGCACCACAAACAATCAGAAATGAAGCCAGCTCAATGAATCACTGGTCAACACGCTATTCTCTTTGACAGATTTCCTGATCCTGTAGTTTGTTGGGCAATGCAGAAGGAAACGCCCGATGGCTCTTTCTCCGTTTGCTGCCTACCCACCTTCCTCTTTCTCTTTCTCTTCTTGTCACCTCTTCCTTGTCCTCTCTTTTTCCCCAGTTGACAACTCTTCTTCTCCTTCACTTTACTACACTCCATCTACTTCTTCTTCACTCTCGATCTCTCATCACATCCTGTCTCCTCTCATCTCTCGCCAATACGGTCAACCTCCAACCCTGAAATACAAAGCCCTTACTTTCACCTCAAAGAATCTCTCGGAAACATAATCAACCAAGGTACGAGCTACTCATTTTCGAGTCAATGCCCGATGCTGTACATACTAACCGAAGTGACAGCAAACATTCGCCATGGCTGGGGGCTGGTCTCCAGCGAAAGTCGCCAAGTGAGTAGACGGTCTACTACCATGATAAGCAGCCAAAGCTAACGTTATATATCTCATCAGGATGAAGAGCGTTGCACTACCAGACAAGTACGTTCTCTAACAATCATCGCAAAAGAGCAAGTGACTGACTCGTCCAAGAATCAAGTGTGCTGGTTGCCTGGAAGAACGTTCCATAACAGGCTTCTCCGCATCTCAGATCGCGCGTCTACGAAAGAAGTTTGCAACTCAGGGACATTTGGCTTTGGCCCGAAGCGCCGCTCGCTGCTTGTACTGTACCGGAGGAGCTGCGCCGACTGAGATTGAATGCTCTCGCTGTCGTAAGACCAAGCCCCTCAAGGCATTCACCAAGACTCAGCGCGCTGATTGGGATTTCGCGGTATGTGCTTCATGTCTCTTGTTACATGACTCCGATCAGAGGCTAATGTTGATGCATGTAACAGACATGCAAGACCTGCACCGCGTATTACATGACTTCCGAGACATGGGAAGCGGAACGTGAGAACGCCCTCGCAATTGGTGCCGACGGGTATACTGAGGCAGGTTCGACCATTGCCGAGGTATGTCGTTCAAATGTTCATATACAATGGGATAAAACTTGATACTAACACAAGTAAGAGCATCGATGGCGGAGTGGCACTCGAATCTCTAAAATCCTTTTCAATATCTACAGAATCCACCCACCGTGGTTACCTTCGCCTCCCGGGCAATGAGCGCTTGGGACGTGGTATGTGGCTTGAAGAGGATTCAGTCATCGACGGTGGCGAAGATGATAATGCTTCTACCATCCAGGCACCAAGTTCCATCCAGGCACCAAGTTCGGCTGCCCACTACTCCGGATGGAATGTGATTGCCTTAAGAGCTAATGAGAGGCCTCCAACTTCTGTGAGTAGCACTGAAACCAAGCGGAACAGCTGGGCGAAAATCAAGGTATGTTTTGTTCCGTGTACATCCATATGTGCAACTTAGTTCACATATTGACAATGCATGTCTACAGTCCGCAGACCCAGACCGTAACGCCCGTATTCTCAAGATGTCGGACCCCATGCGTCACCTGAATGACGAGGAGGACAAGGAAATGGCGGAAGAGCTCTCTTATCGAACCATGGTCGGTGCCCGAGACCGGACCAAGCTGCATAAGGAGATACGAGCTGGAGATGTGGACACCACGACTGACGGGGATGGTGCATCGACTGTTAAAGCCGACGATGCTGGAAACAACTAAACGAACTTGAGGTTCATGACACAGATGGATTCAACAGGTTATCCACTTGCTACAGATGATGATACTTTTACACATTGATTTTGCATGTATTCAAGTTTAGTATTTAGCAAGACTATTCAAGCTCATTCTTAATGACTGTGTTAAACCTTGGAATCCCTTCACATATTCATAGACTTTGGCAACGTCTACCCCTTCGTTTCAACGATTGCGCAATCCAAACAAATTAATCTACAACGCCAGCATCCCAAGCTTGCTCGAACGACACTGGCACACCAATACGTAGAACAATCGGCCACTCATAACATCACATATCTTAAAGCAATATACGAGTCCCGAGATCCACTAATATCGATACCAAGTTGGCGTATATATGACTAGTTGTTCCTATTGCGAGGGTTCAATGTTTCTGCTGAAATAGTCGAAAGTTGAGGATATATGGCAGTGTCTGTGGCACGTACACCTGGACATGTAAGAACATTTGAAATCCTGATCCGATCCTCGAGGGGATCAGTTACTGATCATACGTGCTTTTGTACGCAGATACTCAAACACGTATATTTATAGAAGTTTTTAAGGTTGTGTCAAGTCCCCAGCCCTAATTCTTAAATATAAAATCGGACTCCCCGACATTGAGACAATACGCATCCCCAGTGTCGAGATTTCTCAGCTTGATAAGCCCCAAAACTAAGTAACCAGTAACAAAATCCCCTGATTCCTTTATATTTTACCAGGAATATTAACATGGCTGCTCTGCGACTTGAAGATTTCCTATCCTGGCTAGTATCACAACGATAAAGCGCTAGACTCTTTCCGGCCGAGCCTGCGAAACTGTGTCAGCCACCAGAAATTAAATAACTACATGTGCAGCAGAATACTTGAATAGCGACAAATCATTCCTTGAATTACCCTGGATATTTACTGGAAGATACTATTTGCTTGTATAGGAACCTATCATGTGTGCTCTTCGGTACCGTAGGATCTGGATGGATAACGGGCTACGGCCCGATGGCCCACAGCGTCTCGTCTCTTGTTCCTTGGACACCTTCCGTCTGGTTCAGTGTCAGATGGAGAGGTAAACAAACAAGCCATTAGTTGTATACGATGATACATACTTGGGACTGTCTGATCTCTGCTAGGAATATACACCGTCTGCAGAGATGATTTGCCTGAGACAGATTGACGTCGTGATAAGGGCTAATCGTCAGCTAGCGAAATAAATTAATCTAAATAAACGGGTGTGACGTAGTGCAAACTGCCCCGTCTTGGCTGCTTTCCCCAAAGAGAGTATCGACTCTCTTCTTCTATTGTGCTCGCTCCTTTTCTCTGAAATATTTCCTTACTACTAACTATCTCCTGACCGTGCGAAAACGCTTCCGTTCTTGTTGATTAATATTCAATCAGGGGTTGTTTGAACACCCGAAGCTATCTGTCGCAATCTGGCCCCTCTTCTGGGCTGGTCAGGTGTCAATCCGCTGCAGCCTGAGGAGACTTCTCGAAGATCAGGCTAGCATCAGGCAAAAATTTTCTGTTCTTGACAGATCGTTGACTTTATTATTTCATTCTATTTCATCGCTTGTATCATCTCTCTGACAAGCGACAAGCGTCTTCTGATCTCGAACCAAACAAGTCGACTGCTCAGCGGTCCTCTTGCGCGGAGCAGCTGATAAGTATATCAAAAGCGCAAACAAACGACATCAGACAAATATGGCATACGACTCATACTACAACCCTCCCTCAGGGCTCTCGGGACCCCCCTACGAGCCTCCTCGCACTCAGGACGAATACGCAAATGAACGAGTTTACAGTTCGCCTACATCCTATCAACCGCCATATCCATCCCAACATGCTGCCGAGCAGATCCAGATGCCTCAACCCCGCATGCCGTCACCATCTTATCAAAATGCACAGCCCGCTCCTCCGGCCAATCCGCCATACGGCCATATTGGGAACGATATCGCTTCTGCTATGAACAGTCCGGCCAATAACAATAATCCGAACTTTTTGTCGCCGGAGCTTATTTCGCAAGTCACCGCGACCGTGATTCAGCAACTCAAGGCTTACGGCTTGGATGGATCGCAAGGCCAGCAACAGCAGCAGCAGCAACCTCCGCCACCTCCACTACAACAGCAACAACCTCCTCCATTACAGCAGCAACAACAACCACCCCCGCCACCTCCTCAGGCGCAACCGGTTCCTCCTGCGTCGTTCTCTGCTCCGCCCGCACCCGAACCAACATACTACAACCCACAGCCGACGTACAGAGATGCACAACCAGCGGAGACTCGCGGACGAGCTACCATGTCGGTACCACCCGAGAGACGAGAAGCGCAGACCAAGGTCAGCCCTGATAAGCGCCCGGGCGGAGGGCTAGAGTCGCGCAATACTGTTACAGGAAGTGCGTCTACAGAGAACATGACGACTTTGGAGAAGATATGGGGAAAGATGTTTGACGATGGCCAGCCGACGCCTCGGTTGGGTCAGCTTTTGCGCGGGATCGCAGTACATTTGGTATGACAGCCGATTCGATTGGTTCAAGAACGGTTTGATTCTAACGACGTACAGATTGAGGACTATCCGCCTCGAAATACTATTGTAGTTGTACCGGAGAAGATGCAGAAGTATTATGCAGATACCAAGGTTCCAACGGATACCTATCCATGGCAGGGTTAGTTGACTCTGAACGAGCTTCACTTTTTTTGGTATGCGCTAACAGATTGCTAGACATCTTCGACGACCGGACATCGTCCATTTCACGAATCTATCGAGACATCGAAGCAGAGCACCACCTCGTCCAGGACCCGCAGAATCTAAAGGAACGACCGGATATACCAGGACTGACGCCTCGCGGATTCGAGAAATGGTATACGCTTATGATCCAAGCCAATCCGGACAGGGAGTTTGCACGTCTGCAAAAGACCGTGCTGGATATGCCAATCAGCAACCCTGACGATAAAAAGGAGAGATTTCCCAAAGAGCTTCCGCGACGTCTATTTCCCAGCTCACCGGATAAGAAGATACTGGAGAAGCTAGAAGTTTCGATCATCACTCACTGTGAGGTTGAACTTCCACGGAGCCCGCCCGAAGAACGATCAAAGTCACCTCCGCGAAAGAATAAACCCAGAGATATATCACCACCGCCCAGGACACAGCCGACCACCATAGAGCGTGTATCGGCATCCAAGTCTAGTTCGCGAGAAAGGGAAACAAAGTCCCTCGATGACGATGAAGACGTTACCACCGCACGCCCTATTGAGCGCGAAAGAAAACCATACAGTGCCCAACCAGGCGGAGGCAAAAAGTACGAAGAGACAGCTGCCAACCTAAAGACATCAGAGCCAAGCAAGTCTGCATCTAGCACATCAACAGTCCGACAGGAACAACCATATACCCGCGGAGCGCCAACGACAGGAACAACCGGACACCACGGCCATGCACACCATGGCTCAATCTCATCATCCAAGCCCAGCGCCAGACGCAGCTCATCTGTCGGCGTAAAAGCAAACGGACCAGGCGATTATCGCCACTCAGAGCCTGACCTCAGCTCCTACGACGCTGGTTACGGAAACTTGACTTCTGCTACTGGCGCTGGAGGCCATAGTGGCCATCACTACAAGAGCAGTGCTGCCGGCAGTACGGCTCTGGATTTATATGACGACGACAACGACCGTCTCGCATATCGCGACTATGAGCGCGATGATCCGCGGGACTATGACGCTGTTCTTGAGCGGGAGCGGGAGCGTGAACGCGAACGTCGGTATCATGATCATGTAGGCAGTGGAAATGGTAGGAGCACGTGGAGTGATGAAGATTATTACCGTGGTGGTGGCCTACTGGGTGGACAGGGAGGAGGTCCTGAGTATGAGTACAAGTATCGTTAAGCATTTTCTTCTTCATTTCGGATTGGATTGGATATTGGGTTTGTTGGATTGTGATGATACCTTTTGAGTTTGGTTTTGCTTCTCTGTTTGATATGTGTGATGTTAATGTAACATTAATACTTTTGTATTTCTTCATTAGTGTATTTATTATTTCGGGAAAAAAAAAGTGTATATTCAAGAAATTCGATGACTTATTTCTTCGGCTCCCTCTTCAAAGCCAACCACTTCTCTAACCGTTTATTATCCAACCTCACACGCTCCTCCTCGGCCTCTCGCACCTTCTCTTCCGCCTCCCACCTCCTCAATATCCGTCTCTGATACTTCTCCTCCCTCTCCTGCAGGCGCTTCTGCCTCTCCTGTTTCCGTTGTCGATCTTTTATCACCTTTCTTTCTTGCAGCTGGGCTTGTTTCCGTAATTCCTCAATTTCATCTGCCGACAATCGCCAGGGTTTGGAAAGTACGTTTATCAAAAACCGGGACCGCTCATTCCAGAATTTGATTTCGAGGTTTGTCTCGGCCAAAAGCCAGAAACGTTCGAGAATCACTGTCATTGTCGGCGTGTGAGTCTTGAATTTGGGGGATAGGGTGCCCTTGAGTTTCACGCAGGTGCCGATTTGGAGGGTTGAGATGTCGATGGGCGCGCGGGTTGTGGATGTTACGTTTGTCATTTCTGCTGCTGTTGCTGCTGTAGCGCTAGTGGCAGTGTCTGTGGCAGTGGCGACGGTAGACGTAGAGGTGGTGGTAGGGGCGGTGGTCTCGGTCGGCGCTTTGAGACATATAACTTCAATAATGGAGCCGCTGCTATCGTCGACTGTGAGCACGGTGCGGCGCTCGTATTCGTCGCGCGTGAGGATGTAGCCGGCTAGACAGATGAATTGGATGGGGTGGTTTTTGTGGAAGTATATATTCTGGCCTGTGAATCGTCAGATGGAAATAAAAAGGGATTAGATAGATAGGGTTTCGTACCCTCAAAACCCCTGCGTGATCGTAAGCGATGTATATCCGTGATACTCATCTTGACCCATGTGAAATGTGTCGGGGATGCGGGGAAGCAGAATGCTGGGTAGAAGGGAAGCTCTTCTTCTCCATCTTCTTTGGCTTTAGTTTGCTCATGTTTGTTATCGTTGTCATCGTCATCTCGGTAGTGTACGCGCTTTTTGTTGTCTTGACCGACTATGCTGTTGTTGTTGACGTTGGAAGAATAGGCATTTTCGGCCATGGGGAAATCGGTTCATCTTGGTTCTTTGGCCGGATGCGATAGTTATGTTCTGCTGACTTGAGTTCTTGACTGATGAATATTCTGCTTATATATCAGACATGAATAATGATGTGTCTGCTGAATTGTTGAAGGTTCTCGAGTCGGAGAGCCAAAGATGGCGATGTTCGGCTGACGCGTGACGCTTCGCGAAATGGTGCGTGATCACATGATCTTACAGCTACATTATTCCATTCCAACTCGATCATCTCGATTCTTGAAATATTCTATCACTATCTATTACTGCAAACTAGATCCCATCCATCATCCTCTTCTTCGGATTCCTAGGCAACCTATCCTGCCTCTCCCTCTCCTCCTGCGAAATAGCCTCAATATTCGTCCCCCGCTCATCCGCCTCCTGCTTTTTATTGCTCTTCTCATGCCCCGCCGTCGCAACAGCGAGAATCTCATTCTCCAATCCACCCACAAACTCCCATTGTATACCGGCCTCAGTCAACATTTTACACCCCTGTGACTCGCCGACGAACGTACCGGGTTCTTTTACCCCGAAATAGACCTTATCTATCCCGTTGTTGTTATTGGTATTATCTTGGCTCTTTCGTGTCTGGATTATGCGATGCACGCAAGGCGTATTCCCGCTTAGACGGACTCCGCAGGGCTCCATGGTTACGTAGAGTAATATCTTGCGTCCGTTCCGTTCTGCTTGCGACGGAAAGGCATCTGCTACTGATTCTTCGTAGACTCCGTGTGTTGCGGCATAGTTTTGGAGGCAGCATTGTTCGGCGTGTGTGTTGCCCGGAAGCTCCATTGTGTAGCCTGTAGAGAGGATTTTGTCATCTTCGGAGGTGTCGTCGGGGGTGTCCCGGCGGAGGATTAGTATCGCTCCTACGCGGAAGTTTGTTGGGCGTGGAGGGGAGTTTTCGGCGAGTTTGAGGCATTCGCGGAGGTATTTGAGGTGGCTTGATTCGGTGAGTGTGGGTGACGCGGCGGCGGCGAAGGTTGTCATTGTGTATATTCGTTATAAAATGGCAATTGGGGTTTTTTATTCGAGGTGGGAGGAAGTATTTCAGAAGGAAAAGAGCTATGGTGGAGCTGATGTCATGCATGCCCATCCCGCTTACATCATCTGTCTTCAAATCAACTTCCCCGGAAAGTTCAGATACAAAACTGTCCACGCTTCTTCAATGCCCAGATCCAACAGTTTCAATTTGGCCCGCAACAACATATCAGTACCGTCGTCATCTTCAATATACAGCACTCCCTCATCCTTGACCGTCAATCAGTATCAAGCTCCGAAGAAGACAGAAAAGACTAACCTTTCCCAAACTCAGCTTCAGTCTCCCCTCAATAACGAGACAGGGCTTGTAGATACTCGATATCATGGAATATGTATTCTGCAAAATAGTCTCTGTCTGAAAGAAGCCGGCGCTTGCCATTCTGGAGCCACCGGTCTCGGCTACATGGCCCATCGCGAAGACGTTCGGATATCGATCAGTGTCGATCTGCAATGTGGGTTTGACTAGGATATGTTTGGTTTATGAGCAGATGGCTTCTGGTGCGAGGTCTCTTGATATGTCGGAGTTGAGAGTTTGGCCAGCACAGGGTAACTATCCACCTGTTATACTTGATCGAGCTAATTATCAGATTTGGATCGACGTACGATGAGGTCTGCGTTTCACCGTTCGAGAACAAAAGCACATTCTTCCCCTTCATAATCTGCGGCCTCTCCTTCAGAATGATATCGATACCCATACCCTGCGTCTTCCTATGCACATACTCATGCAACCTCGGCCTGAACCTCGACAACAACCGCTCTCTAGAATGCACAATTGTGACATCCTTCTCCGGATAAAAGCTCTTGATGTCAGCGGCCAACTCTAGACCCACCGCACCTCCACCTACAACCGCAATCCGTTGGGCAGCTTGTATACTCTCTTGGACACCCTGCATCTCTTTACACGCATCATCGATCTCTGTAGAAGTCAATTTCGCAGGAACAGACCCCTTTGACCCCGTCGCGATCACGAGATATGCATATTCAATCACCCCCCAGACGCCAAATATACCTTTCCATTTTTGATACTAATAGCAGTATCCTGAACATGCCGAAATGCCCCCTTAGGAGCCGTAGCAGTGATCCCATCAAACGGGACAAATGCATACCTCTCCCTCCCGCCCGTCATAACAGAGTATCGCGGGGAATTAAACAGATAATGAAACTGAGAATTTCTCTCTATGAGAGTCACGCGATATCCCGTGGGCACGCTTTCTTGTAGTCGTCTGACGAGTTGGATGCCTGTGAATGAGCCACAGCTGAATAAGTAGATACTTTACAGTTTGTATATACGTACAGAGACACAGGAATACCCAAGTAGTTAATTAGTATGCAACATGACTCGGTAATTAGTAGGTGTAGCCCTTGTTTTGTGGCCAGATTGATAGGGAAGTAGAGAATTGCAAAGCCCTAAAGCCGTGCCCTAACTTGGTCCGAAAGGGGATCGGGGAGTCCCTCAACACCTGTTAATACATAATAATATCAGACTATAATCCAAATTTCCCTTTTATTATAGCGACACTTACATATATTAGAAATTTCTGGGATGTATTTACTGAAAAGAGCAAAAACTGTTAAGATAAGGTTGTATGAGTGATCGGTATCAATCTGTATCGTCGTTACATTACCGCCGGCAAAGAAGTCCAGAAATTGTATGGACTGTATGGTAACGGTCTGTAAATACGTAATGGGCTTAATTGAGTGGGGTCTTTGTCGCGTCGGCGCGTCTTCCATTTCAACCTCTCGTCACCTCAAAGAACGCAAGTCAACGTTGACCGTATCTGCGCTGTATAATCACCGCACGATAAAAATGTCACAAGACGAAGATTTAGCCGGCGATCCGCCCGCTTCGATCAATCCATATGAAATCCTAGAAGTCGACGAAAAGGCCACAGCAGACGAGATCAAGAGCGCATATAGGAAGAAGGCTTTGAAACATCATCCAGGTATTTTGCACCGTATTATCTATTGGCTTTAGTGATGAACTAGACGGACTGACTGGGGAAAAATAGACAAGGCATCCCCCGATCAAAAAGAAGAAGCAAAGCAGAAATTCCAAGAAATCGCATTGGCCTACGCTATCCTCTCCGACGAGCGTCGCCGCCGCCGCTACGATCTTACGGGCAACACATCCGAATCGCTGGATCTAGAAGATGATGACTTTAATTGGACCGAATTCTACAAGGAGCAATTCTCGGGCCTTGTCGACGTGTCGGCCATTGAGAAAATCAAGAAGGAATACCAAAACACAGAAGAGGAGAGGAATGATCTTCTAGCTGCGTTCGAGCAGTTTAAAGGTGATCTCGATCGGGTGTATGAGGTTGTTATGCTTAGCAGTGTGTTGGAAGATGATGACCGGTTTCGAGCGATTCTCGACAAGGCGATTGCCGATGGGGAGGTGAAGGCGTGGAAGAAATACACAGAGGAGTCGGAGAGTAAACGTCAGAAGAGGCTGAAGCGTGCACAGGCAGAGGCTGCTGAAGCCGAAGAGGCGGCTAAAGAGCTTGATGCGAAGAGTGCGGCAAAGGGCAAGAAAAAGAGCAAACCCACCAGAGAAGACGATAATGCTCTTGCGGCTTTGATTCAGCAACGCCAAAAGTCTCGTGCGGCCAACTTTTTCGATGATCTGGAAGCGAAGTATGCACCGAAAGGCGCGGGCAAGAGTAAAAAGCGTTCTGCGGTGGATGAGCCGTCCGAGGAGGCATTTGCGGCTGTTGGGGCACGCAAGGCTGCTGGGAAAGGGAAAGGCAGCAACAAACGTTCCAAGGCTTGATTGTTTATTTAGCATATGTCTAATTTCTTCTGGGCATAAGGGTCGGATGGTATGGATGGTATAGCGAGGAGTTCCGGTTCTACAACTTTTGAAAGAAATGAAATCTTCAATGTTTCAGAGCATCGGATTGTGTAAGATCATTGCCTTCATCGGCATCAATTCATCAACTGATAGAACAATCGGGAAGGTATACATTCTGTAAAGATTTTCGACATCTATATGATCGCTATGCAAGATCCAATATTGCCCCTGGACGTGATTCAATGAGGAAAAGGTACGATGCTGAGTCAATCTAATTAGGGCTTTCGGTCCTCTACAACCCTAACCCGTGACTATGACCCTAACCCTGGATACAATTACCCCAATCAACCCCGGACAAATGGATTAGCACTAATCGGAGGATCCAACATCCAACCAACAATTCTGATTCACACTGTCTCCAATCACAGAAGAACGACAGGCCCTCCGGCTGGTTTCGCGAATGGCGGCGCTGCGATAAGCAGGGAGGCATTTGGCAGCCATACTTCCTAATCGAGTCTGGGATGAGCGCCAGGCGGAGACGCCGATGATCCTTCTATCGTCGTTTTGTTATCAGTTAATCTAGCTGCTTATCAGCACCATTAGCCATCACTGACTGCATCAGGTAATGTCTTGATGGCTCGGATTTTGTTCCTCAATGCGTCTGTACAATTTCTCGTCGGGCAGGTCTTCTCAGCACTGGGGAATTCTCGTGGCATGGCGGTATACATCTTGTACTACTCCGCACATGTATGACACCCGGCGAAGAATGTCGATCATTTATGCCTTGTGAGTGGTTTTATTCTGTGTCATAGCCTTGATAAGCTCCAAGGCCCCTGGCGTCCACGCTATCATCATATCACCGGCTTCTGGAAATACCGAGTCTATCTTGGTAGCAATCGCCGCCATTATCGCTCATTCGGCCAATAAATGCGTTCTAGCTCTTGCCACGAGGACAGGACCGACAGATTCTACGGAGGACGTACCAGGAATCAGGCTGGTGGAGATCACTATCGTAATTCTACGCCTTTAAACGATGAT
Source organism: Talaromyces liani (assembly GCA_022814505.1). Lineage (NCBI taxonomy): Eukaryota > Fungi > Ascomycota > Eurotiomycetes > Eurotiales > Trichocomaceae > Talaromyces > Talaromyces liani. The sequence continues at coordinate 324,007 of JAKLNL010000026.1, forward strand.
TTAATCTGGAACTCGGAAGCTTAACAGGTCGTTATCTTTATTTCTTGACGCGCGGACCTGCTTGATACGGCTTGACTAGATCTTATCCACATGCTCGTTGCATGGTAATGCAAGCCAAAGAAGATATCTAGCTTAGCTCCGACCAGTTGACACCCCCCTAGTCATTTAATATATAATAGCCTCCTGCAGCGTTGTTACCTCATCTTGGTTCGAACTGATTTCTATCACTTCCTCATCACATTCGCACACAGTCATCGAGGACTTCTTCGTTCCGTCACAGACGATCGTGGACAAAGATGGCAGCAGAAATGGACAAGAAACACGATCCAATCTTAGAGTCTCTGGAACCGGCTGTAGAGACCAGCATCGAGAAGGGAGATGTCTCCGGCGCCGGCGATCTTGATCTTCTGGGTAAGCTATGGCTTCCAATATTGTCTATTCAATTTATACAAGTATTAATGCATCAATGCAGCCCAATTGGGTTACAAGCAGGAATTGAGACGTCACTATTCAACGACTCAGGTTTTTGCTATCGCTTTTAGTATCATGGCTCTCTTGCCATCGATTGCATCGACTTTGTCCTTTTCTATGCCAGCTGGACCTGTTGGGATGGTTTGGGTAAGTCTTACATCTCTAGTTTTCGTTTTTTTTAATGAAAAAAGGTTACTAATTCAACTAGGGTATGTATTCTCGGAAAATCTATTGACACTAAAATGCTAAACGTCCAAAGGTTGGTTGGTTGCTAGCTTCTTCATCATGCTTGTCGGTCTTGCAATGGTATGTATACACAATCTGACATGTCGAATACCCACACTGACAGTGTATAGGCCGATTTGGCATCAGCAATGCCCACAGCCGGCGGTCTATATTTCTGGACACACTATTTCGCAAGTGATAAGTGGAAGAACCCATTGAGTTTCGTCGTCGGATACAGCAATACTCTCGGTTTAGTGGGTGGTTTATGTTCAATCGACTGTCAGTACATAAAGCCATTGGTTATTCGCAACTCATATGCTTACATCAAACAGATGGTTTTGCTCTGATGCTTCTTTCTCTCGTCTCGATCGCAAGAGATGGTGAATGGTCAGCCTCTCGTCCTGTTATCTACGCTACCTACCTCGGAACCGTTGCCGTACATGGTGTCATGGCCACATTCATGGGCCGTATTATGAACCATATCCAGACAATCTGTATCGTCCTCAACGTCGGTCTCGTGGTGGCAACCGTGATTGCTCTTCCGGTGGGCAACGTACAGAACGGACTCCCCATCAACTCCGGTAAATATGTGTTCGGTGACGTGGAGAATCTTACAACCTGGTCTAGTGGATGGGCATTCATGCTCGCCTGGCTGTCACCCATCTGGACGATCGGCGCATTCGACTCGTGCGTGCACATGAGTGAAGAGGCGACACATGCTGCACGAGCTGTCCCCCTCGGAATCATTCTCTCCATCGGTCTTTGCGGCATCTTGGGCTTCTTGTCGTTGGCTGTCATAGCTGCTTGTATGGACCAGAACATCACCAATGTGCTTGGTTCGGTCTTTGGACAGCCCATGGCTCAGATTTATTATGACTCTCTTGGAAAGTCGGGTGCCCTAGGTTTTATGTCTGTTGTTGCAATTGTCCAATTCTTCATGGGATTGAGTATTGTATGGTTTCCCGTCATTTCTATCTTGAAAAAGTGCATGTGCTAATCATACTCATGACAACAGTTGGTCGCAGCATCTCGTCAAACGTAAGACAACCGAAGAACTTATTTTGATATTAAAATACTGACTTCTGACTTTTAATAGCTGGGCATTCTCCCGAGACGGCGCTCTCCCCTTCTCGGGCTTCTTCAGACACGTCAGCAAACGCATCCAATACCAACCCGTCCGAACCGTCTGGGGTGTCGCCATCATCTCCATCATCATCGGACTCTTGACTCTTATCGACGCCGCCGCAGCAAACGCTCTCTTCTCCCTTGCCGTTGCCGGTAACGATGTTGCTTGGGGCGTACCCATTCTCTGCCGTCTGATCTGGGGTGACAAGACAGGAAAATTCCGCCCTGGCGAGTTTTATACTGGAGTGTTCAGTAAACCGATTGCTTACACGGCGGTTGCTTATCTTATTTTCGCCATTGTGCTATGCATGTTTCCGACGGGTGGACCGGATCCGACTCGTAAGTTGCTCATTCGATCTCGTCGTGCTATTTTGATATTGAGTCTGGTGGCTAACACTTCTACCTACAGCGGACCTTATGAATTACACTATTGTGATCAACGGTGCCATTTGGATTGGTGCCGCACTGTATTACTTCCTCTTTGCCAGGAAGTGGTATACAGGACCAAAGTCAACTGTTGCTTAGACTTGGTCTTTCATGACGGAATATATATGGAATGGCTACACATCCAGATATCGTGTTTCTACATTCTATCTACCAATCCCTGTCCATAGCATATAGGGATGAAATGTATCGTAACTGTATTATTTTATTCTTCCTATTCTACGAGACCTGCAAAGCTATCCTTGAGACTTGGACTGTTGATAGGAAAGGTTCCGCTTCCGAGCACATGGTTCCGTACGTATCTTAAACTTAAGATAAGAAGCTCGTATTTAGAGTTAAACACGACACTACCTTAGCTACATCCATATACATATCCATTTTGCCCTATCATTGATCAACCGTAGATAACAGCAGCCAGTCTACTAACAGGAGTAGCCCCTGGAAAGAAGCGCGTCGGAATCGTCGGAATCGTCGGAATCGGAATACTTCTAGGTAGCCGTTCCGAACGCAGTCATCAGATCAGCAGCTATCGTAGCCGCCGTATACCCTATACAAGCAGTCGATATAGTCGTTGCAGTCTTATAGCCGTCAGCGAGCCATCATCCAGCTTGAGACGGAATCCGCTTCCGTATGCGCTCTCGCACAGATATCACTGCGTATCACCGGTTTCGGTCCACATTGCGAAACGGTCGATTGTGGTATCCGTGCAAGGGCTGTATTGGGGCAGACTACGCGTACAGGGCACCTGGTGGCTTCGTCGGCTTCTGTGCCGACCTAGGCTTTGAATGTGATGCTGGTGAGAGTGACGCATGAACTGAGGAATATGCCAGTCTTATTAGCCCGTGAAATTTAAATTAAGGGTCATTTGAGGACTATTGCAGACCAGATGTAATTCAATTTATTCTTGGCTTGCCTAATATTGAATGCGAATCTATATTTCTATATGCATAGCACCATCACCTCCCGAGGTCATACCCATCTTTGTCCCATACAACCAGTTGCCCCAGCTCATCCTTCAAGGATATCACCATCATTCTATCCATGATCCCGTGTTGGTTCCAGATTGGTTATCCTAATAACACCCGGCCCCCCAACAGCTGTCAGTGCCACCGCAGCAGTACACTTTGTGCATGAGCTAGAGTTTCTGTTAGTAATATTCTCCTAGCTACCATATCCCATATAATTCTGTATAGCAAAACTTACGCAAGAGTACTATTTGCCAAGTCAGTATGTCTGTCATAAATTGGATGGATTTGGGAATACTCACGTCACCGTCGCAGGCTGCCTTTGGGTCATCGCAGCAGTAGGCTTTATCACCCCAGCATCCATCGCAGCTGGCGATGGCTGAGGCTGTGAATAAGGTAAAGATAATAAGAAACTTCATTTTGCTGATTGCGGTAGAAGGGTTGTTAAATTTTAACGAGTCGAATTGATTTATTTCTGTGTTTGATGATCATGAAGTCAGGAAGTATGTCTCAGAGACTTGACGTGGTATTTATACCTCGTTCTCCAACATCACAACACTGCCAACATTGGAGAATTTTGCAACTGTGACGACGATCACCACTAAAATTCTGTATTTAGCCATTGTTGGTTTGATATCTCAAAATTCAGAGGGTAATTGGAGAGGCATGACTGCATGGTGCCATTGACTAGGTACATGGTTCTGACTTGCGGTTTAAAGTGGCAGCTCGGAGATTGAATATTCATTCCCAATAGGCATTTCATGCCAAAATGCGTATGATGTTGGAAAGAATCGAGGTATCGGTCTTCGTCTGAATGCAGACTAGAGGCTATTTCCAGAAGGTGTTGGTGATGACTGTGACATCGCAGGTGTTGGCTGAGGTTCTCGATCAGCGCGTAACCCAATAAATCGACGTACTAGGTTCGACTTTTGTGTTAGGTTTCATTCAATAATGGCCAGAAAAAGCCATATCCTTAATTAAAACGTGCTCGCTACGAGGTCCAGCAAAGATCTCCCGAGTCTCAATTATAACTAGGCTTAAATTCAAGTACATCTAGGTTTGAAACTTCAATGTTGATCAGATATCAAATGGCGATACGTATTACTATGCCAAGCTATATGATTCACTAAAGCGCCTCGGATTGTTACAAGGCTACTAAAGCGTTTTTTTGAAGCAGACAAGAAGATTCGAGTACTGTGGAGGCTGAAATTTCTGTAACTCCAACCCGCTATAAGTCCAGATGTCGTTGTTGGTTGTGTTGGTTTGGGGTCGAGTTTTGAGAGCCACCAACAAACTGATCTTACAGTTACATTTAGTATAGGCTACAAAAGATGGAACGAAAGAATCGTATTCCAGATGTCGGGGATCACAAACCCCGAGGTACCAAAGTATACCAAGGGGGAAGCAGGAAAATACCTATATCCATATAAACCTTGGAATATGTTTTTGGCGAAACTGCAAGTACAGATTGATAGTTGCACATGTGGATATATCTCAAGTCTAGACGAACTGATAGTGGACATAACTTTTACTCTATGACTTGGATCGAAAGGAAACAGATATATAATTACATATCAATCTCATTCTTATAGAGAAATTATGGCCTGTTTTCGTATCCAGAAGGTGATTGCTTGTGCACTAGCGATCTTGATCTCCTCTACTGCCGCACAGTCTTATCCGTTGCCAGAACCCTGCACGGGGCCCGCGTGTATCGACATCGGCGGGCTCACGTACCAGGACTTCAGCGTCATCCGGCGACAGTCCGATGGACTGTACTTTCGGTATTCCAAATCAAACAACACGGGCGATGGCCTGTCGGTAGCCACAGCGCCGGCTCTGGGTGGGCCGTGGAACTACGCCTTTGAGATCCTCACTGACCTCGTGAATCCGATGGCGAATGACCGGTCCGCAACTAATGTGTGGGCACCAGACGTACACTTCGTGAATGGCACGTATTACATGTTCTACGGCATCAACACAGCCCCATTCAATTTCGACCTGTGCGTTGCCACCTCTCCAGACATGGAGCAAGATTCCTGGACAGATCACGGCAGCATGAATGTGCCCAAGTCAAACACAGGAGACGACCAGGCAACGGAAAGCTATGTCCGTCTGGATGGGAATATGCTCGCTGACTCAACTGACCCTAGCGGCGTTGATGGTTTCCACTACATGGTCTTTGGATCTTACCAGTGGGGTTTGTACGGCTTTCAAGTCTCTCCGGACCTGTTGACAATCAAAGATGGTGAGAGCGTGGATATGATCTATCTAGAACAGTACAATCCAGGTATATACAGCGGAAACAAGACCGGTATGTAAACATCCTCCAACACCAGTTTTACATACTAACTACCCATGAAATCTGTACAGAAGGTGGCTACATGCTAACAAACAATGGCTATGTCTACTTTTTCTACTCCATTGGCAACTGTTGTGCTGCGGACGACACCGATTATAACAACTCTGTCTATCGAGTCCAAGTCTGCCGCAAACGAGTCACCGACCCGCCTACCGGTCCATTCTTGGATCGTGACGGCGTGGATTGTCTCACTGGCGGAGTCAATCGCGTTGGTACAACTATTCTAGCAAGTCGAGACGACGGCCAGGTATTTGCCCCTGGTTCTATTGGCATCCTGGATGATCCAGACCTTGGAATGGTCATGTATTATCAGTATTGGAACATCACCTTGGCGAACCAGCAAAGCAATCCCAAAATGGATGGCCTTCGATTTGGATATAACCTTCTTAATTGGGATGAAGATGGATGGCCTGAATTGGTCGAGTCTCGTTGAGCCTCATACTTGCAATGCTGCGGCTGATGGAAGAGTTCGCTGGAAGTTAATGAAGATGGCATGTGATGGGTCAATGGAATACTGCTTATCTTCAATATATTTTTTGAATTCTGGCGCCGAACATTAATTCGTGAACCAGAATTCTTTTCTGACCGGTTTGATAACCCGCTGTTAGACATCAATCGTGGGTTCGTTGAGGTAATTGTTCAAGTGAATAAATAAACCTGCTTTCAAAGTAATAGGCGTTAGAAGTTTTATCAATACGTATAATCAGCCATTTGCCAGTGGTGTATCAAAAGTTCTTCACCTATGCATGCGATGCTGTCCTTGCCATAATAGGGCTAGGGCTAAGTCATGTCCGAAACAGCCAGGCCACATCAGTCCGAGCTCCCGTGAATCCTTTCGTCTTGATATCATCTGTATCAAACGAAAAAAACGTGTGCTATTACACAAAATTATATTGATTTGAATAATCCTGAGTGATACTCTATAATCTCGTGAATGCGTTGAAGTTGATCATGTCCTACTTGAAACTACATATTATAGATCTCTGCCAAAACTCAGCCCTGACGATTGGACTAGGGAATAGATTATATTGGCGACTAAAGAATCACGCTCACAGAGAGTCTGCAAAACGCTCGATACTTGGACTTGTCTCTGCATCATGTACGCTGTCCGGATACCTGAACCAAGGGATAGATGCAAAGTGACGGGTCACATTTATGGCTCGATAGTACATGACTGGACGATCACCGATCGACTGACTATCTGGTCAGTACACGTCCTGTAGAATTATCTGATTTTGACTGAATCAAATTGAGGAGTTAAGGACATTTAGGGCAAAAAAGATTATTTCCAGGCTTGATTCGTAATGCATACCAACGTTGGAACTGTACGTTAATGGAATCAACTACTTTCATAAGCATTTATTTAGAGCTTGGATTGTATCCCTCCAGGGCTATTGTCAGCATAATGAGTCCGTTCCCTATTGGGAAGGTTGATTATTAACATCATCAATAGTGAAAGCCCTGCATGAGCCCCTCGCAGGAAACGATTTCATATTACCTATTTCCAGTGCCTCCTTATTACGCATATATGCCTCAAAAGTCTATTTACAATATGTATGCATTAGTTCGAATCATCAATGTACGGGTATGAGCCCCTGAATATCAGTTTTGGGTCGCTAATCCAAGAATTGAATTCTTTTACATACGAGTAATCCCCTTTCGAAATCCCTAAAGATTTTAATGGTAGATATCCTTTCTTTCAGCACACAAATCCACAACTGCTGGGTAACTTCCTTCGAAGATGTATCTGTCAAGATTGCTCGCGTTATTTGTCGTCGGATTTTTCGTCTACAGAACAATCAAATCGAGACTTCGGAAGCGTCGCATTAGACAGCAAGAGGCTCAGCTAGGATGTCTACCACCGCCGGTCTTCAAGTTGACCAATGGCTTGGGTTTACCGTTAAAGAAGGGTACAACTGACCCTCTAATCGAGAGCTTTGAGTATACTAACTGTTGAATTCAGAGTCCATACAAGCGACGAACGAAGACCGGAACCCGCAGTACATCATGGAAACGATGGACAGCATCTCGCCCGACTGTCACACCGTTCGCGTGCCCATATTCGACTACGAGATCTTCGTCACCCGCGACCCAGAGAACATGAGAGCCATCTTCTCAACGCAGAGTAACGACTTCGACATCTCCTATTTCCGCCAGATGAGCTGGTTACCCATGATAGGCAAGGGGATCTTTACTACGCGCGGCTGGGACTGGAAACACTCTCGCTCACGTCTCCGACCACAATTTGCCCGTGACATTGTGTCAGATGTTGATCGCGAAGAGCGACATGTTGAAGCCCTGATGAGGAGATTACCCAGCGACGCAGTGACCAAATGGACTGACAAGGTAGACCTGCAACCACTCTTCTTCAACTTCACGCTCGACACTGCATCGGAATTTTTGTATGGTCAATCCGTGCATTCGCAACAAGGAACCAAAGAAGGAATTGAGATGGCTACGCATTTCCATAATGCGAAAATGGCGGTTCACAGACGCATTGAACTTGATAAGTTCTACTGGCTGATTAATACCAGCAAGTTCCGCAAGGCATGCAATAGTCTTCATAAATGGGTTGATGGGATCGTTGCGGCGAGAATTTCTCAACTCGAACGTCAACAGCAGCGGGAGAAGATTGGGTTTGAAGACGACGGGCCCAAGCAGCAACGGTTTGTGCTTCTTGATGAATTGGCCAAGGATACACAGGACTTGAATGAACTTCGCGGTGAGACACTGAACGTTCTCGTCGCTGGCCGTGATACCACCGGCTCTCTCCTGGGCTGGGTATTCTACTTCCTCGTCCGCCATCCAGATGTTTACGCAAAATTGCGCGAAATTGTGCTTGATACTTTCGGAGCCCATCCAACCCGTACAAAGATTGATTTCAATATCCTCCGCAACTGTGCGTATTTGCAACACGTCATGAAGGAAGCTCTGCGTATCGCAACGGTCATCCCTATGAATGAACGGGTAGCGCTCCGCGATACAACTCTACCCGTTGGAGGAGGCGAGGATCGGAAAGGGAAAGTTTTCATTCCAGCTGGTACACAGATCTTGATCCCTACGTATGCGATGCAGCACCGGAAGGATCTCTGGGGTCCGGATGTTGAAGAGTTCAAGCCTGAGAGGTGGGAAGGGAAGAAACAGCCTGGATGGGAATTCATTCCTTTTGGTGCTGGGGATCGGAAATGCTTGGGTCGTATGTATTCGCATGCCTAGAAATTGAGCTCACTGGTATATTAACGTATGGTTAGAACAATTCGCTTTCACAGAGACGGGATACGTGATTGTCCGATTCTGTCAACGCTTTGATAAGATGGAGAATATGGAGGAAGGTGATGGGCGGATTCGGCTTCATCATGCGATTGAGAATAGGAGTGGGACTGGTGTTCAGGTGAGATTACATGAGGCGGATTATGAGTAACGTCGTTAGGTCAAGGACTTGATGTATGTGGCTATGGCGGATAGACGTAATGTGTGGTTGATAAATCAATTGATCTGTTTCGGGGTGGGACTTGTTATAATCATAAACACTCGTTATATTGAGGTAATATGGCATGAAGCTAATCGAATGTATCCTAAGTCTATTAAATAATTAATGTATTTGCTCGGCAGCATATGTCCATATCTCCAGCGGGTCTTATGCCCTACAAGCAGCATTCCAAACCTTCCACACAGCGTTCCAATACCTCGACGGGTCCAACCTCAAATGCGAAACATGCGATGATCCATCGAACCGCTCCAAGATGATATTGGTATATCCCTTGTTCTTGGCAATCTCTGCATGCTTCTCGACATCTTTCCAATAAATAAGTTTATCCGATGACGAGTATACATATAGGCGCGCACTTTTATGTGGGATATTTCGTGCCGAATTTATTTCCATCGGGCCTCGCGTAGCCATTATTTCAATTCCAAGGACTTGCGGTACTACCATGAGACATGTAACGATAATCGCTGCAATGGCCCACCTTAGAGGTTTGGGTAAACCCGCCATACCAAGCGAGACGCCGGTTGTCCACCGACTGAACTCGGTTTTGTATGTAAGGCCACCCGGGGTTGAGTCGAGGATCAACGCCGTGAGTGGCAGTGGTGTAGTTGATTCGAAAGCTTCTTTCCAGACAGACCAGGTTGCTTCAAGATTCAGAGCTCCACTGTTGGAGAAAGCGTGCGCAAGCATTCGAGGTCTAGACGTTGAGGAGTCGTTGCTCTGAACATCGGATCGATATAAAGGTGCAAGTTCTTTGTGAACCATGTCATGAACAATGTATTGAGCAGCTTTCTGGCCACCAAAGAACGTTCCTATAGTGGTCGCTGTCGTGAGAATAATTTTCGCATTCGGATACAGTTTCTGATATCCCTCAATGTATTTGACATAATGGCGAGGTTGTGCATCGGCCCATGTAAATATTAGCACGATTTCTGGCGACGTGCTATCCGATGTTCCCGTTGTCTTGGAAATATCAGTATCATTGTCTAATTGTATCTTTTGCTGAGGTTCCCATATGAGGATTCGTTCTGAGAATTTCCTACAGCCGAGGGGTAGTAAAGACGACATGGTGAGATTTCGAGCAACGCCTGTATCTCACAAGCACGAGCAGTGTTGAAGCCAGGAACGACAAATCATCTAAACTGATCGCACATCTTATAAAATGTCTGCCTGAGGATAAAGACTCCGAAATGTTGAGGATCGAGCCGAAATATGATCTAACCTGAATAGGTAATATCCTAGTTGGGTTAGTCTCGATGCCTTCACGATGCGTGGGTCTCGCCATTTTCGAGGTTGAGGATGGTGCTTACTGATCATAAATCCTAGTCTTGTTCGTTATCTTGGTCATTACCAAGAAGTCAAAGTGTCCTAGAAATCTGTTGGGGAGAAATATATCGTCTTTGCCTTGGATGAGTCGCGATAGAGCCTTTCCGAAAAGACACACGGCTTGACGAGTCATTCTCAATCCACACTTGCAGCAAGAAAGGTGAGGCATGCATTCCTTACTTCATCCTCCGTGAAATCGCACTGATTGTCCACTCGATTTAATAGATCCGCGTCGTTGTCAAGAGGGTGTTGCTGTCCCCGGAACACATATAGCATTCCCGCCGTTGAGTAAAGTCGCTGTCGTCGGTTCTCAATCGGCAAACCAATTCCCCCTGCCATCATCCACGCCAGGTTGAGCACACTCACGAGAGCCTCGTCCCCAAGGGAGACCATGGCGCTTTCCAAGTCTGACAAACACTGTTGTGGGACATTCGAACAAGGCTTGTAGTCCATAAAGATCGAACAGATGAGCATGATAGCCGCCATTTGTCCTTGAGATTCGGAAAGATAGTTTCCTCGATCGTATGGAATGGGTCCTGGTGTTTTCGTCAGGCTCTGCCAGACTAAGCTGTCTGGATCAATCCGTGGCTTGTATATTGTGGATGTTGCGGATAATGCAGCCTCTGACAATCTAGCCACAAACCTCTGTAGAGACTTTTGCAGTTTGGGCAGGTCGCTTCGATCCCAAATCAGACTGTCTGGGCCCAAGTGCGCATTGTCAAAGGCAATCGCGATCTGGGTTATTGAATGGTTGTGAATAAAAGTTGGTATCCTATGTACGGGATCGGTAGTCCCCTGTGAGCCTACCGCCCATGCGCGTATAAAATCCCTGCTAGCCGCAAAATGAGCTCGAGCCTGTGCCGGAAAGAAGATGTAATCCATCAAGACAAGCTGTAGAATGATGAGAAAGTGAGATTCCGCCCTCAAATCTTGTTGTCGTGACGGAGTTAAGCCCGAACTCTGTTCAGAATCTTTCGTAGCGATGGCTAGCTGCTGTCGAGCCATTTTCATAGCTTCTCCTCGATATGTGAGAGCCATGATATGCAGCTTATTTTGCTCTTCGGGGCTGTTGAACTTGCCGAATTTGGCCTTGTTGAACATGTTGGTAGCTGCCTGGATGAAGGATGCAACATTGCTTGTTCGAAATGCGCTACGAGCTGCTTGTCCAGGGTTTGGGCAGATTGCGTTGCTGACACCCCATATGCCCCTCATTTTCCCCGGCCCATTGCTGTTGGATATAGCCACATCACTGCTTAGTGATACCGGTAGCTGTCTCGGTAGTTGCGGTCTCAGTTCCAGAGCGCTTTCATGATTAACGTGGTGTCGAGGCTTGGTATCCTTTCTAGATCTGTCAACGGTGACAGTCCATGTAGACTTGACGGCTCCATTCTTTGCCGCTTCCTGTTCCTTGACCCGCCTCCTGATCGCATTCTTAGCCACAAAAGAGCGCGCTTTCTCTCGGTGTTTCGTAGAAGGGTCATCCACGAAGAAGACCTCCATGTCGGCGAGTCGCCCGTTGAAGAGGCTTTGAGACAGAAATAGAGAGGAATGCTGAACAATCAGCACATTTTAGGAGCCGACGCTAAATCTCCCAACAAGGCGCTAGCCTATTATGGATCAGGGTTAGGGTTGTATACCCCAACATCGAGTCGGTCTTGTCACTAGGTCGAGAAGCAATTTTACCAATCAATGATCTACAAAAAGATGACTAAATGTTCACCTAGATATGTAGATTTTTCGAGGGTTGCGCTCTATGTTCTTGGCCCAAATTGTTGCTCTATCTTGATTACTTCCCCATCTAAACTTCATATAAACCCAGGGTGCGGAGTATCAAAGAACTCAAATTGATATAAAATCAGACCGATTTATCACGCCAGCGGTGAAATACTAAATAGAACACTGTCTTACGGTTTATACGGTGTCCTATAAACTTTGATAGTGGCTCGGTGTATCATTAAGAACCTGGAGTCGGCAATGCATCATAATGCGGGGTTGCCGAGGCAAAGGGACACCTTCTACCTATCATATCTAGGCTTTGATTATCCATCTTCAATCAGGATAGCCATACGCCATATGGCTTAAATCAAGTTGATCAGAACCGGAAGTCCTGATTACTATATCCATTGCTGAACCTTGACTTCACGTCGACTTATATTCAACGAATCCTCTGGACTCTCCACTAACCAGTGATCTCATATCATCTCAATCGCATATCAACACATCAATTGATCAACATAGTGCATAAAAGAACACTTACAATGCCAAAAGCAATCTTCCTCCAGCCCATCGATGGCAAACCCGGCAAACCGGGCCAAGTATACTATCCCATCGTCCAAAAACAAGTCCCCCCACCAACAATCAAAGGCAGCGAACTCATCGTCAAGATCTCCGCCGCAGCCCTGAACCACCGCGACTTATTTCTTCGTCAACATCTCTATCCAGGCTTATCCTTTGATGTGCCCATGCTCGCCGATGGCGTCGGCACAGTCATTGAACTCGGCCCAACAGTTCGCGACAAATCATGGAAAGGCAAACGTGTGATTCTCAACCCCGGAACGGGTTGGAAAGATCACCCTGATGGACCCGAAGATCCGGCCGGATACAAGATCTTTGGCGGCACAAGATTTGAGCCTAGAGGCACGTTGCAGGAATATGTGACTGTGGATGAATCTGAGGTTGAAGAGGCGCCGTCGTACATGTCCGATGCTGAAGCTGCGGCGCTCCCATTGACGGGGCTAACTGCGTGGAGGGCGCTTATCACGAAAGCTGGGGAGAGGAATTCGACCAAGGGGTCTGCTGTGTTGGTTACTGGTATTGGTGGTGGTGTTGCGCTTATGGCGCTGCAGTTTGCCGTTCGGAGGGGAGCTGATGTCTATGTGACGAGTTCTAGTCAGGAGAAGATTGATAAGGCTATTGAATTAGGTGCGAAGGGGGGTGTGAATTATAAGGAGGTGGGTTGGGAAAAGAAGTTACTTTCTCAACTTCCGTCTGGGAAGTTGGCGTTTGATGCTATTATTGATGGAGCGGGTGGTGATATTATCGAGAAAGGGGTCAGATTACTCAAGGTATGTCGTTCATCATCAATACGATTGAAAACCGACTAACAGAAATGATAGACCGGCGGTGTGATTTCGGTCTACGGAATGACAGTCTCCCCAAAGATGAACTTTGTAGCACAAGTATTCCTGAAAAACATCGACGTCCGAGGCTCAACGATGGGGTCACGAAAGGAGTTCAAGGATATGGTAGACTTTGTCAAGTCGAACGAGATTCATCCCGTTGTGTCGAGGGTGCTGAAGACGAGCCTTGATGATATTGCGGGTATCGATACGTTGTTTGACGATATGAAAGCTGCGAAGCAGTTTGGGAAATTGGTTATACAGTTTGAAGAGGCGACAGGTGATAGCAAGCTGTAATCGAGTCGACAGCAATAAGCAGGGAGACAGACTGTCTAGTATGTGGGCAAATCAACATCCAAACATGATCGAGTACACATATGATGGCAGGGAATCAGGGGTATCTGCAACCCCTTTTCTTCAGGAAACATGCCACAAGAAACCCATCTCGTATTCATATATCTATTTTTGATACATTCATAATCCACAAATAATTTCCAAACTCTGATGATCCTCAGAACAGAAATAGAAACTCAATTCAACCTCGGCCGTAAAGTATAAAAATCTTCTTCAAAAAAAGGTCTCAATAAAGTGGTCCAACGTCAAAAACTTCCCAATACGGATAAACCACCGACTTGGCCGAAGTATGACTTCACGAACGCTTCATGGGCCCAATACTTATGTTAAAGTATTTATGGAGAATGAGAGGCTGAATTTTGGTTATTAAAGTAATGCCAAGTTCAAAGTTGAAGAGTTTTTTTTTGAGCCTCTTACGGAGTATGATTCTTGTTTGTTGGTCCTCTACGGAGTACCAGATAGGGCTTGAAATATGGATAGAACCGTAATAACCGATACTCTATAATTAGCCGAAGTTGGCATTCTCCATCGAATTTGATGGAATACTCTATAGTATGGATGGATATAATGATATTGCTCGTTGACCATGAGATAATTCCTACACGATGAACCGCTTATTCTGATTTGATTGCTTTCCATGACTAACACACTGGGATATCGTAAATGTGACAACAGCAGCTCTTATTGGATGCGCCCCTTCAAGGCTCAAGCATTATTGCCCATTCCCTCGGCAAAGCTATCCGAATAGTAGCTACATCTTTTTCTCCCGAGAGATTTGTATACAGTCGGGCATTCGCCTCCTTGTTGTAATGTACGTAGGATCAGGTGACCATACCGAGCCGGAATAAAACCGAACGAGCAGCTGGGCAATTCCGCGAGTTAGGTACGATACAACACGTATCACAACAGCGCATCCCAAAATAAACCATACATAGGGTAGGGTAGTTAGTTGGGTAGATAAAATGTCTATGATCAGCTCTGACTGATTTATGAGCAGATGCAGAGTGAATCAGTTAAATATAGCACACATACGGATCAAATCCCATGATTTGCTCACGCTGTGCCAGATCATCAAGAGTTAGACCCAAGGTCGCAACTGAGAAAAAGTAAGGGTTCAAGGTTGAAGGGTAGGGTAGTAGCAAGGTAGCATTGGGAACACGAGCATACATATCAAGTTCATATGTACAGAGAGAAAGAGAGTTGTGTGAACTGTCAGCTGCTGATCATTTTGTTTTGTTTTTCAACTGTATGGAATACGGTATGTAATTTTTTTATGTTTCTTACAAGCGGATTTTTTTTTGTGGTTGTGTGGATGTGGGGGTGCGGGGACTTGGGATGTTTGTGCGCTAGACCTAAAGGGGAATTCTCGGTTAAGGCTAAACCGGCTAATGGGTCTCGCGTGGTCAAGGGCCAACCAATAGAATAGTAGACTCTATATGCATGGTGGATCGGGTGCTAAAAATAAGATCGATACATAGTTACCGTTTACCGTTATCTACGTCCTGTAATAAATACAGCAAAACGGCGGAATTATCGTATAGTCAGTACGGCAGCCACACCATTAATTCTCAAGTGACGATTGATTGTCTGATCCAGTGGGATTGATATTTACCAACCGGGTTAGATCCTTGAGATAGGGAAAGAACCTATTTGACCGCTTAGATGGTTGATTTCTATCTTCGGATGCTTCACCGCCATCTCTGGCTTTGCTATCTACGCACAATGATCAGGGATCTCGAATCCGCAAGAGATTGGCCTGCCTTGAATTTTAAAGTATCAGGGTCTGTGATCGGAAGAGCTCCGATCCATCGCTTTGAGCGGAATACATGTCCCATTTTCAAGCAAGTTGTTACACAACAGTAGCGACCGCAGCTTATGAGCGATTGGCTTTCTCGGCGAAGGATATTAATAGTCTCTACGTACTAGGAGAGTTAAGATATCAACCATCCAGCAGCATAACTTGCCACAATCTGCATTGTTCAAGTTGTATCTCATGTTGCGTTGCATGGAAGAAACAAGCAGCGAGCCCATGATCATATCAGATATGCCAAGGAAACTGACATCAAAGACGCAAGTATGGTTCTTGTCATGATTGGACTTTCCGAATACAGCTCCAAAAGATCCGAAAGATCAGGGTGATCAATCATATCATGCATGATTCGTACACTTTGAAATGTAAGTGGCTGTGCAAAATCCCTTTGTAATATTCTACGTATGGCCTTTAAGGTCTGTATCTTTCCCTTTCATCCGTATGGACACTGGACAATCAACTGTGGACTTACGTACCGGAAGTATGTAACGAATGTACCGGAATATGTAAGATTACTCGGCCGTACCCTAAAGTTAACTTACGACGTAGTGCTTGTTAGTAAGTTGTTAGTAAGTCGTTGAGCCTTGAATTGGTTAGCGCACTCCTCGCTACGTACTCAGAAGAGTTTAGTCTATTCCCGAATTTGCAAATGCTGTCTGTTGGCAGTTGCCAAGAGTCAGGCCACCTGAGAGGGCCAGAGAGGCTAAGAAGAACAAAGTTCATACTCCGTTATGGAGCTGAAGGAGCGCACATCGTAAACAAAGTTCGGAGAAACGAGATTGATGAGATCATTGATTCTGATTGGTTGTTGGTGGGTTGTTCGGTGGTTCTTGGGTCGGATCATGCCACTTTGCTTTTTTTTCATCTTTCACACCTCCTTGAGGAATACCAATTGTTTGAACAAATGCAACCTTTTGACGACCCTTTGACGACGGAGCGAAGAGAGCATGGTTGCTGGTCAATTGTGTCATAGTCAGGTCAGGTCAGCTATCTTCTGGCCCACGGCCGCTCGCCGCAATTTGTGTCCTTCGTGCGGATGTTGGCCGGCCCTCGGGCCAAGTTCATGAACAGACGGGGCAGGATTGATCTTAGCAAGTTAGCATCTTAACTGCGTATGGTGTGTACGTACTAACTAGAGTCTAACAGTCGGCTAACAGTACGTAGTGCATATCTAACGATTGAAATCATTGAGTTGACTGAATTGATTCACATCCAATATCTGCACGGATCTCGGATGGTGTATCAGGTCCGATTGAAGGATCCGGTTCTTTTTGGGAAAGCCCTAAGCAATGTGCTTCCAGTGCCTTCCACCTCAGAAGCTGCGTGATCGCCGTGATGAGCATATCGAGAAAGCTTTCATGCAGTGCCATCACGAAACATAGGAAGAATAAGGCGGATCTGACCATGATTGGTTGGTAAGCTTCTCAAGAAACTTATGTAATATGTACCAGATAGTTACACAGCGACCCAAAGTGGTTAGTAACAGGGATGCTGATCTATATATGGAACACTAGTACCGGCCCTCTAGTCCCCGAATAGCTAGACTGATTCCCCGTGTTGCGCCATTATCGCCAGACTGGGTTTAGACAATACACCAGTTTTGTATTGCACTAAACTGGGTCAGTACAAATTACGGCCAAAGTGTCATGCTTCCTGCTTGGCATCGCAAGACGACTGGACTACTCCTGCTCCGTTTCGACTCCATGCTCGCTGAGTTGCCTCGCGATACACCGAGTGTCTCGAAGGCTTGTTGCTGATATTTGGGAATGGTAGCATCCTTATCTTATTTTTTGGGTCTTTCTTCTTATCTCGATTAGGAAATGTGTGGCGCTTGCTGAGGTTGAACCAAACTTCGGATCTTGAATTTTGGGTTCATATCCATGATAGCTATCTCTTCCAGCTTCCTTTACACAGATTTCTTCTAGTCTCAAAGCTTCATCTTTTTGGGCGGATTAGCCTAAAACTACGTTTCATTTGATCTCGGATGACTACTAGCAGAAAGTAGATGCCGAGTTAGCAGCCGTAACTTAGTTATGTATCGGGTACTATCTATCGCCGAAAGGGCGGAATATTAGTCAAATGCTCATCCCATTCGAGTCATCCAGGCTGATCCAGCGCACAAGTACCTGATGACAACCAAAGTTGAAGCATCTGATTGTATCAAACTCGAAATAGGCTACCAATAAACAAGCAGATCGAACAACGGTAGCAATGGGCGAGTGAGCTGGACTGACCACGGGAGATGTGATGATGATGATGATGTAAGTTGTTGGTCCGTGTGGAGGATGGCTGTGCTGGAAGCTTTCCTATTTCAGTCCTAGCCCCGTTACAGATTGAACTTAGACCCACTATAACTGACGCCTTACAAGTAATTTATGTAACTGTATGTAATTGTATGTGATACGGGCGGATATCGTGCCGACTTAAGGCTCTTGCTCTTACAGCTGTTTTGATGTGTGCTTTTAACGACATAAAGTACCAAACTTTGATTGGCTCGACCATGGAAAGTTATTCTGCTCCAGAGTTCAACTTTCTTTTCTATCTCTCGCCTGATCTCTTCAGCCGTTGGAAGCCTTATGCCCTCGCTCAGTACTATGTAGTAGGAAAATCCGTTGGCCCACTCTGATAGGTACGCTGTCCATAAGGGATTTTCTATCGATTACGTAGTCACGCAACTTGAAGCAACAGCTGAGTCTGTATGTCCGCCACATTCCGTCTCGCAACACTTGCGTACGGAGTTATCACTTGCAGCTCTGCTCTAAATATGTGTCGCCAGTAGACCGCTGCCACGCTAAAATGCTGCCTGAAAGTTATGTTCGTAATTACTCGTTCGTACATACAGTGTACACCGGATACATAACGCATACCGCGTTACAGTGTTCCTTGATCATCGCCGCTCCAATCACTACCCACTCCGGACCCCTGTTTGGGCCTGTCAGTCCACTTGCTGGTAACTCGTAAAACTTGTACGTAAGTTACGCCGTCCTCCGTACGACCTTTACGGTCGTATCATACAACGCTTCCTTCCTTCCTTATATGCCCTTGCCTTTCCCAGCCCGCCTTCCTGTTCTTTCTTCCCTTCTTCTCTTCTTTCCCCCCCGATCATATATCAAACCATCCATCTCCAAATGACGTGAAGAATAACAAAGAAGAAAAAATAATCTCTTGTCCTTTTTGTTGTTTACCCACACTCGCTACTACGCTCGCTACTTGCCAGAAGTATTTGTTACATTCGCTACTTGACGCTGTGTCCAAGGAAAGAAACTCTAACCGGATCATCGATTGATATACATTTCGACTGATCTACATAATCATTAATACCGCAAATTGAGAAAAGAAACCAAAAAATTTATTCTATTGCGCAAAAGAAGGGAGAGAATACGGAAGAGAACAATTTGGAACGACAAAAAGAACGACCACGATATTCATCGCGAGGACGCAATCACGGGAACGCTCAGTCAACCACCAGCCAGCCCTACTTCAAATATCCCCCGCTCCTACCACCAACAGCATCGACTCACTCACGCAACGCTGTCAAGAAAGAGGATTCCTCAAACATCAAGGGTTCGTCTCCTTTGCCTTCCCTCACCTTGCATCCCTTCTCCCAGCCATTCTTCTTCCTATTCTCCTTGCATCCAAACACAGGCTTCGCCTCTGATCCTTCTCCTACATAACCTCATGTCCTGCAGTCATAACTTCAATTCAGTTGAAGCGGTGCCAATTACTTTTTGCGAACAGCCACTAACCATTCTATAGACTAGTTACTACAGTATCCGCCAGATGCAATCCGTGTCCTGCTGATATTGGTAAAGGTGATATTTAACGCTGCAATAAGCACTACCACGATTACGTACCATTTGAAGATTTGAATGCGTCCTTGACCTTCAAATCTTTCGCTAAAATTTAGAGACTATCTTTGTCTCTGCCACTCGCTTTTGAATATCCGGACAGTCGCTTCGCGTGGCTCTCCATCTTCCAGTCGCTCCAAATCGTATTTTTTGTCGCTCGCTTCGTTTTTCAAACAGTTAAGCCTCGTTGCACGGCTGCAACACAGTCAAACTGGCTTCCTCAACTGTTCCCAGTTTTCAAGTGAGTAATCGTGCAACGCATTGTTGGACATATTTCTGACGACAACAGCTCAACACCGACTTCCAGACTCCGCTGATATTTGACGAGTCTGCCGATTATTCGGACTTGGAGGAATCTTGCTTTGCCGGCGCTTACTCTGACAGCCTCCTGGCAAAGTCGGATCTCCAATTGTCGATGTCTAGCTTTCAGAAGTCACCGCAAAATGGTTTAGAAGGTGAGTCTGGCCGCGATAATCCCCAGAAAATTGAGCTAACGATCGCAGATATCAATGATCAAGGACCTTCAATGCAGGAAAACTCGTTCGCTTCAAACTATGGCCAGCTACCTTTCATGAACCCCATGTACGCAACCTCTCAGGAGGACTTGGGTAGCCCAGATACAGACAGTCTGCACTACGTCCCATCTCACGGGTACGAAGCTTCTGCATCTTTCGATGACGCCCAGTCTCCTGGCTTCGATGCCCCTATCAACTCTTCTCCAGAGATTGTCTCCTTTGCTCCCCAGAGGGGTTCTGAAGGTACTCAGATCGCAGTTCGTGTGATCTCGCCATTCGACTTGCACTCAACTGCTCGGGCCGTCTTCATCTCATTCGGATCACGCCAATGCGAGTGTAACATCACCATGATTGACAACCACAACGCACAATTCGGCTACCTCTTCTCTACCCATGCGCCAAACTTCGCTTTCACCATGTCTCCCTCTTTCGATGTCCCTTTGCAACTCGTCATTAGTGTCCCTGCCGCCGGAGGCCCTCTTGTGCTTCAAGTTGGAACCTTTTCCTATGAGCAGTACTTGCAGGCCCCCGTCGATGACTCTAGAAAGAGAAGCCTTTCGGCTTTCCCTGAGAATGCAAACTATCGCCCTGCGAAGCGCCACTCGTCCCATGAGGTCGAGACTAAAGCTGTAGCTGACCATCACACGCATGCACGTTCAGCCTCTTACACTCCATTCGTGCAGACCCCTGTGACCACGAGCGTCTTTCCTACACAGTACGAGATGGAAAACTCTCGTCTCTCATTGGGTGGTTTCTCGACTGCGTCAACCAGTCTTCAGGCCCCCGCTCAGGCATCTTCTCCTATGATCTCGACTTGGAGTCCTTCAGTGTCCGTTACCGATTTGTCTGTTGTCAATGCTCCATCCGCTGTCAACATGTCAATCTCCCAATCGCAGAACCCCACCTTGATCCGTACGTCGACTTTACAGCACGGACACAACCTTGGTGCATCGCAGCCATTCAACCCATACGCGATGTACCCTACCAAGGCGGTTCTGGAATTAAACGGAGATCTCGACTCGATGGCACTTGGCTGGACTGCTCAAGAAAAGGCCGCAAGGCGTCGTTTGGTTCAATTCACACGATCGCAGAATGGCAGCACTATCCATGCTGACTTCAAGCCGATCACTCCTGAAGAACGTACTCCCAACAGTATCTGCATTAGCTGCATCCATTGGGATGGCAAAGATGAATGTTTCGTCACTAGCGTGGATACTATTTATCTTCTGGAGTCATTGGTTGCTGTGCGCTTCACCGTCGAGGAGAAGAACCGCATTCGTCGTAACTTGGAGGGCTTCCGTCCTTTGACGGTCTCCAAGGCTAAGGCCGATAGTGAAGACTTTTTCAAGGTTATCATGGGATTCCCTGCACCCAAGCCTCGTAACATCGAAAAGGATGTCAAAGTTTTCCCCTGGAAGATCCTTTCCCTAGCACTCAAGAAGATCATTGGAAAATATGTAAGTCTTATTATCCTCATGTTTTGTTTTTCTTCCGCTAATGTTTTTCAGTCTGCAAGCTATTCATCCACCGCCGGAGCGCTTCCCGGCTCATTGAGTGCTAGTCATTCTATGAGCTCTGATCTTGGGACTGAGTCTCATAATGCTTCGTCTCCGCAGTCGGTTGCGGAATCGTCAGCTTCTAGCGCATATCCAGTCAACTTCAGCTCAGCCACGTTCGCACCATCACTCATGCCAGTAACCTCGGGTCTCGACTCTGATTTCGCCGTCACTCTCTCAGGGCCGAGTCCTGGTTACCCTGCTAACATGGGCACCTCTTTCCAATTCGAGCCAACTTTTCAACCCGATCAGGCGCTCATGAACCAGCCATCCTGGGACTTTACTCCTCCATCCCAGGCCGAGGATTTCAATTACATGAATATCCCATACTCTATGGCTTGAGGTGGCTCGGCAACTTCCGTGGTTCCTACTGGATTTCTTCGAAGCTCTTCTTTTTCTGCTAGTTCTCGTTCATCGTTTTTGTCTTTTTTGCTCTTGCACTGGCCTGCAACCATCCAACTTCACGTCCACCGTTTAAAGTCATTCCTTGGCACACCGACACGATAATGTGTTAATGTTTTTTCCCGAGATTCTACGAATTTTCTTCAGTCATTCCTTGATACCATCCGAAGCGAAGCGTTTACTCATCCTCTCCTTTATCATGTGATACCCGGAATATGGCGACTCCTATTCCACTGTTATTGTTGCTTTTTGTTGATGAATCATGCCACTCCTTTCATGACTTCATATAATGCATGCCCCGATGAAAGATAAATGTTTTTATTTTGGTTTTTTGAGCGTGTTTGTTCTGGGTTTTTGTTAGACACATCGGGTGCATCAGCGATCATTCCTTATTAATTGTTTTTGTTCAGCATAGCGTGGACGTGCTATCGAAGCCACTCCTTCTATACCTTGCATATTGGCCAGGCGTTTTGTGTTTTGTTTCTGGGATCTCAGCCGGGTACAGCTTCGGTTGTTCTTGTGTTGAGACTGAGTTGGTTTGATTTTGTCTGCTTTTGTTGCATATATTACTGCAGGGAGTTTTTGGGAAATGGAATGCAAAGGCATCTCTAGTGTTGGAGGTTATTGGATTTTGGTCAGATCTTGTAGTTGAGTGTCGAATCCCGGCTATGTCTGTTGATTCTATCAATTTAATCAATTTGGACACCATGCTCGTTCAACTTTCATATTTTCTCATAATACACAGTCAACAAAGACTGAATAGACCTCTATAATCATCAATAAAACAAAAAACCAATAAGCAAATGAAAATTTCGAAAGTAATCTAATTGGTCAATCGAGACTTAGCGAATTAATCATGTCTTCAAGTTGACAAATCACATCCCCATACACCGCGCTCTGAAGCTCGGTCTTATCCAGATCTGTACCCATTCCAAAATTGCACTGCAGACACTGCAGGGATATCTTTTGGTATCGAAGACCAAGTGGATGATCTCATGCCGCTAGCTTCCGGGCTGTGGCAATTGGATCTTGTTTTCCAGCCATGGATTCTAGAGACTTTTGATATCCGAGCTCCAGCAACGCTATTCCTAGGCTAAAGAGCGTGACGTTGTTGATGCCGTAATGAAATTGGGTGTCTTCAACACTGGAGTAAGACGAAATCTTTGGTCTGCGCTTCAACAGAAAGCTTCGCGCAATGGGCCGTGTGGTCTGAATCTCCCAGGAGCAGGAGTATGAGAAGGTTTTGGGATTTCAGACAAGCTGACAGGATGTCCTCCTAATCTCTCGAAGTAAGTATGCGCGGGCCGAATTGCAAGGCTCTTCAGCCTTGTTGTTCTCTTCGCTCGTACCGATGGTGGAGGGCTTGCATAAAGCCTAGTCAGGGGTATCGAGGTCACACTACTCTTTCCTCCAAATTATGCAGACGCTGACAATTGTTCTTCTACCGCAGGCCCAGACAGTCGCAGTACTTAGGGGGTATCAATGATAGCCGAGCGCCCTCAACGAGCACGCCAGCTGCGACAACACGCACCTGGGTACCTCAAGACAGAACCGGAATCCGATACGTCACCTTCAAGTACTCTCGCGAGAGCGTCGAGTCCATTTACACAATCCGCACTGACGTGTCGGCCGTCAACATATCCAACCTAGACGCGAATCTCAAGATGGAAAACTGCATTTACCCTAACACTGGCTATCTGACCCGCCGCACTTACAGACGTGAAAGCAATGCTGGGGGTTGGGCCTTGGCTACATTGAACCCTGAATTGTGCGGCAAGAGAGGATTGCTCCAGCGGGCCGTGAAGGCCTGGCGAAGCGATCTGCGCTACATGCATGGGCTACAAAGAATAAACGAGTATTCAGTCATTCAACGCCTGAGCATTCGCTATCAGCATTAGATATAGCCTCTACATACGTCGTGTTACTTGCAAGTGCATTCAATACTGTAAGTCAGATACGTGCAGGAATCAATGCTAGGTATATACCTAATCATTAGGCTAGCTATTTTGGCATCAGGGCTCGGGACACAGATTGACAGTCATTGAGGCAAAAATATAATTCAAGAACTTAAACGCCCCAAAGATATCGGGTGACCCTAACCCTCGGTCACTGCATAACCCTTATCTTATTATCACATGACCTTATCTCCGTGGGGGTACGCCCGTACCGGGGCAACAATAGGCCAGCCAATTCGGAGTGAGTCACTCACCATCCGCTTATCGGAGACCACCTTCAAACTAATTATTCTACATAACCTCCTCCCTCATCAACTCGTCTCCTGTGTGCTACCTACCCCATCATACCATCCAATTGACCTGTTTTCCGAAGTAGAATACTTAATTGACTTTCTGCTTTCCCATTTCTCATCTTTCTTTTGCTCTTCTCAGTCTTTTTTCCATCTCAATTGATCTTCGCCACGGCGCGGGGCAAACCACAAATTTCACACAAAATGGAAGCTATAAAAGCGACGTTTGCGAAATGCAAGCAGGAGAAACGCTCTGCGCTAGTCACCTATGTCACAGCTGGATATCCGACTGTTGAGGAGACGATTGATATTCTATTGGGATTGGAGAATGGAGGAGCTGGTAAGTTTGCCTTCTTCGCCACAGTGCGAAAAGAAGTTTTGATCTGGCTAACATGGCTTCTCCTGGATGTTAGATATAATCGAGCTCGGTCTCCCATTCACAGACCCAATCGCAGACGGCCCAACGATTCAAAGAGCTAATACTCAAGCCCTTCTCAATGGCGTCACAATCCCCATGGTCCTGGACATTGTCCGCACCGCACGACAGAGGGGTCTCCAGACCCCCGTCCTGTTTATGGGATACTACAACCCGTTGCTACAGTATGGCGAAGAGCGAATGCTAAAAGACACAAAGGAGGCTGGTGCCAATGGTTTCATTATGGTGGATTTGCCCCCTGAGGAGGCTGTGCGATTCCGGAATTTGTGCACTTCGACTGGATTGTCTTATGTGCCACTCATTTCGCCTGCTACATCTGATTCGCGCATGAAGCTTCTTTGCAAAATTGCCGATTCGTTTATCTACGTTGTTTCGAGAATGGGTGTTACTGGCGCCACGGGTACACTCAGCACTGGCCTGCCTGATCTATTGAAACGAGTTCATCAATACTCGGGAAACATCCCCGCCGCGTTGGGTTTTGGTGTCAGCACTCGGGAACACTTTTTAGCTGTTCAGGAACTTGCGGAAGGTGTCGTTATTGGAAGTCAAATTATCACAGTCCTCGGCCAAGCTGCCGAAGGTCAAAGGGCGCAAAAAGTGGAGGAGTATATTACCAGCGTCACTGGTCGCAAGCTAGAGCGCGACGCTCAGGGTAAGATTGTCAATGCCAAGACAGTCCTTGAAGTCGTCGAGAAGAAACCTAGTCAGGAGGAAGAGAATTTGTCTCACCCTACCGCCGTCATCACTGAAGGTGAGCCTGGTGTCGGTGCTGGAGCGCCTGGTCTTGTCGACCAGCTTGAGAGTTTGAATGGAGGTGACCCATCTGCTTTGCCTGATCGTTTCGGAGAGTTTGGTGGACAGTATGTTCCGGAATCTCTTATGGACTGTCTGGCGGAATTATTGAAAGGATTCAACGAAGCCAGGAACGATCCCAAGTTCTGGGAGGAATTCCGTTCTTATTACCCCTACATGGGTCGTCCCAGCAAATTGCATCTTGCCGAACGCTTGACGGAGCATGTCGGTGGAGCGAACATCTACCTCAAGAGAGAAGACTTGAACCATACTGGAAGTCACAAAATCAACAACGCCCTTGGTCAGGTCCTCATTGCCCGAAGACTAGGAAAGAAGCGCATCATCGCTGAGACTGGTGCGGGTCAGCACGGTGTCGCAACCGCAACTGTCTGCGCCAAATTCGGTATGGAATGTGTTATCTACATGGGTGCCGAGGATGTGCGTCGTCAAGCATTGAACGTTTTCCGTATTAGACTTTTGGGTGCTTCAGTTGTTGCTGTTGATGCTGGTACTAGGACTCTTCGTGACGCCGTCAATGAGGCAATGCGCGCTTGGGTCGTCGATCTCGACACTACTCACTACATCATTGGATCTGCCATTGGACCTCACCCTTTCCCAACAATTGTCCGTACCTTCCAGTCTGTCATTGGTGAAGAGACCAAGGAACAGATGATGGAGCTCACTGGAAGATTACCCGACGCCGTTGTCGCTTGCGTCGGTGGAGGAAGTAACGCAGTCGGCATGTTCTACCCCTTCTCCAACGATCCCAGCGTTAAGCTCCTCGGCGTCGAAGCCGGTGGTGATGGTGTAGACACAGGCCGTCACGCTGCTACTCTGAGCGGTGGATCCATGGGCGTTCTGCACGGCGTACGCACTTATGTCCTTCAGGACAAGAACGGCCAAATCCAAGACACCCACTCCGTCTCCGCGGGTCTGGACTATCCCGCCGTCGGTCCTGAGCTCAGTAACTGGAAGGAAAGTTCCCGCGCCAAGTTCATCGCTGCCACCGACGCCGAGGCTTTCCAGGGATTCAGAATGCTTACCCAGCTTGAGGGTATTATCCCGGCCTTGGAGTCATCGCATGCCGTCTTTGGCGCTATGGAACTTGCCAAGACGATGAAGAAGGGTGAGAATATTGTGCTGAATCTGAGTGGCAGAGGTGACAAGGATGTGCAGAGTGTGGCCGAGGAGCTTCCTCGTCTTGGACCTAAGATTGGCTGGGATTTGAGGTTTTAGTCTAACAGCAGTCTGAGGATAAAAAGTCTTTTTAATTCCTGCCAAACAAAGTATCTGTGTTGATCTAAAAGTGCCGATGTTGTCGTTGAAGAAGAACAAGGTTGGCGTTATGGGTGTCTGTTAGATTATATATTGATTGTACAATCGATGCTATATTTCAGTTCTTCCTTGAGGTTAAGTGGAATCATTGTCACTTAGGGTAAGCGTGAATGAAAGGGACAGGATTTAACCTACCGATAACCCTAAGGGTTATCTCCGAACAAAGACCTATCGAATACATAACTTCTGGTCACGAAGGTATTATAGAGAAGAAAAAAGGTAAAAGCATAACAAATAATTCTGCCATAATACCAAGCATCGCAATACTAGCATTTTATGGTGTAATAAATGCTCTTCTAACGACAAATGACCAGCGGGTCACATGACGACTGGAGCTCTTGGAGGTGTAGCTCCATCTCCACACTTGGTATCCAGCCACTATCTCATCCTCGCAACCTACTCTACGACTCTCTGTCGGTCACATCCACGCCGGACATACCTTACACAGACTAACATATCCGGATCGTTCATTCAAATCCTCGCCGAATTTCATCGATATAGCTGCCGTATCCTGTAGACCAGGATACCCAGCGTATAAACACCATACGTAATGGCTCCCGAGTTCACCGATCCCCGCATGACCTCCATCAAACCTCGCATTCGCTACAATACCATTGGAGGTGTGAACGGACCTTTGGTGTTTTTGGATAATGTATGTTTGCTATTACCATAAACGAAGGAAATGGAGTGGGGGCTTACAGAGCAGGTCAAATTTCCGCGATATAATGAGATTGTGTCTCTGACGCTGCCTGATGGAACGGAGAGGTCTGGTCAGGTTCTTGAGGCGAGGGGTGCGTTTATTCTATGTCTACGGCAAGCTTTGTTGAGAAAGTTACTGACGTTGTTTTGTAGGAAACCGAGCTATTGTTCAGGTGCGAATGAGTTCATCGCTGAGCTCGTTGGTTCGACTAACTGTATGATTAGGTTTTCGAAGGCACCTCCGGTATCGATGTGAAAAGGGTACGTCTTACACAATACACCAGAGGCATAAGGTGGAGCTGACGGTCATAGACAAAAGTCGAATTCACAGGACACAGCTTGAAGCTCGGCGTCTCCGAAGACATGCTGGGCCGAGTCTTTGACGGCTCCGGTCGAGCAATCGACAAAGGCCCCAAGGTGCTCGCAGAAGACTATCTCGATATCAACGGCAGTCCCATCAATCCTTACTCTCGCGTCTACCCCGAAGAAATGATTTCCACCGGTATTTCTGCCATCGACACCATGAACTCTATTGCTCGAGGACAAAAGATTCCCATCTTCTCGGCTTCTGGTCTTCCGCACAACGAGATTGCCGCTCAGATTTGTCGTCAGGCTGGTTTGGTGAGACCGACCAAGGATGTGCACGATGGACATGAAGATAACTTCTCGATTGTGTTTGCGGCTATGGGTGTGAACATGGAGACTGCTCGGTTCTTTACGCGCGATTTCGAGGAAAATGGTAGTATGGAGCGTGTTACGCTGTTCCTTAACTTGGCCAATGATCCTACGTATGCTCTTGTACTCGAGGTCGATGTGTATTTTGCTGACTGATTAGGATCGAACGTATTATTACACCCCGTCTTGCCTTGACAACGGCCGAATACTATGCCTACCAGCTCGAGAAGCACGTGTTGGTTATCTTGACTGATCTGTCAGCCTACTGTGACGCTCTCCGTGAGGTCTCTGCTGCCCGAGAAGAAGTGCCCGGTCGACGTGGTTATCCCGGTTATATGTACACTGACTTGTCGACCATCTACGAGCGTGCTGGTCGTGTGGAGGGTCGTAACGGATCTATCACTCAAATTCCTATCTTGACCATGCCCAACGACGATATTACTCACCCCATTCCTGATTTGACGGGTTATATTACCGAGGGTCAGATCTTTATTGATCGTCAATTGGACAACAGAGGTGTCTACCCTCCTATTAATGTCCTGCCATCTCTCTCGCGTTTGATGAAGTCCGCTATTGGTGAGGGACGCACCCGCAAGGATCACGGTGATGTCTCCAACCAACTGTACGCCAAATACGCCATTGGACGAGATGCCGGTATGTCCTTTTCTCCCCTTTCTCTCTATCAGTCCAATGCTAACAGACGGATAAAATAGCCGCCATGAAAGCCGTCGTCGGCGAAGAAGCTCTCTCAGCCGAAGACAAACTCTCCCTCGAATTCCTCGAAAAATTCGAACGCTCCTTCATCTCGCAATCCCCCTACGAGTCACGCTCAATCCATGAATCGCTCGACATCGCCTGGAACTTGCTACGTATTTATCCCAAGGATTTGCTAAACCGTATCCCTAAGAAAGTTATCGATGAGTTTTATGCTCGTTCTGGGAAGGCCGGTCGTGCTAAATCTAGTGCTACTGGTGCTACTACTGGGGGGAACAAAGATACGAGGGATAATTCGGAGCCGCAGCAGCAGCAGAGTGAGAGTTTGATTTAGTTTTTCTTTTCGTTGTGTCGGTGCAATTGTAGCTTTTTCTTCTTTTTCTCGTTCTTCTTTTTATTTAGTTTAGGCTCGTTGTGTGATACATCATATCATGTATCATGTATCATGTATATTGGTGAATAATAGAAATCTGAGCTGGTCGTACATACTACACACTCTTCCTTACTTGCGATAGGTATTTAGGATACTGAGTAAAATGTATCGATTCTCTTCTCATATCAGGATATCATAAAACTTCTCATAACAGAAAAAAGAAAAAGTCAGGAGGGATCATCGTAAAGGATTGATTGACTATCGTTTCATGCCTGACCCTGCCTTTGCTACCACCCGATTTGTAACGCCGAATGAACATCATTGAGAGCATGAAAGCCATCCATCCCAGCAAGAAATTGAAAAGATAGAAAAAAAAAAAAAAAAAAAAAAAACGCCAGGCGAAATATGTATATCATCAGAAAGAATAATCGCATGCAGAAATAAATGTATGAGTGGAGGATGCAAATAAGCTGAGATGGGATGGATGAGGGTTAATCTATCTTCGCGCTGGCTAAGCCTCTAGGTGTCGTCAGATTGTTGGATAGACGGATTCGAGCATTCCGAGCATTCTTGGTGTGTTTCTTGAGCTTTTTGCGGGCTACCATGACGGGCACGGAGGATTTGGTGACGAGGTAGTTTGAGAAGGAGCCTAGGAGGACGCTTTTGGATGTGTTAGTTAAGATATGAAAGGTAGAAGGGGGAGGTGTACCCTTTGAGAGCGCTGCGGCCTCTGGATCCGAGGATGACGAGGGTTGGCTCGAGACCGTCAATCTATATACAATTAGTCGGGGGTGTCTCTTCAATGCAAAAGGTAGAAGAAGGGCTTACAGCCTCCGTGAGCAAATGCTTCGGACTCTTGCAGTGAATCACCTCCACCGCAACACGGACTTGCAACATCGTCTTCCTAAGCAATCGCACACAGGTATCCGATATATCCTCAATGGCACGAATACGTTCCTGCTCTGACCGGGACAATGCTCGCGCATCAACCGAGTTGGTCCGCGAGTTGACCTTGCTATCCGTGCCGCCGAAATAAGCCGCGAGAGCATTCGGGATCAGACTCGTGGTGGCCGAAGCAGAGGTCTGGTATTTCTGGGCGGTCTTTTCGGTTTGTTTGCCCACGATATCGGTTGTGTGTTTGATGACCGTTGCGCCGTCGCCGATTTGCACGCCTGTGTTGAGATCGACGCCGGATGCGTTTTCGTCGGCTACGGCGTAGACGGCGAATAGTGTATCACCATCACGCAGAATTGTGCCGATAGTCCATTCAAGTGCGTATACAGACTCCTCGCTGAGATCGGTCGCAACCAGATACTTTCGCTGTCGTCGGAAGCCTTCGTCTGCTTCTTGCTGTAGACGCGGGAATTCGCCTCTGATAATGGTTCGGATCGCTCGGTCGGGAATTGTTGTGTCGATAGATGACATATGGATACTGAGATTCTGCGCTTGTTTGATGTCTGATAGATCCGCCTCTTCGTCGGAGCCGACTGGTGTGTTGAGACCGGAGCCATTGTGGTCGAAGCTGGTGTGAGGGTGTACACCGGATTTTCTAGGTCCTGGTGACAGCACTGTCCTGCGTCCGTTTGCTCGTCGATGCGTCACGATGGGGCCGTTTAGTTCTTCTATTCGATTGTTAGCAACCTGAATAATTCGACCAGTTTTCGTAAGACGCACGCTCTTCATTTAGCTCATTGAATAAACTCAATGCACCGCCTACCCTAGGACTGCCGGGTGGCAGCGGACCAGGTCCTCGCTTCCCACTCCAACCACCAGGTGGAGCTGGCGATCGAGCTGGCGATGTACCTGGCGACAGTTTTTTCGTCTTGCTCCTGCCACGAGGCGATTTGCTTCTTCCTCGCGGGCCGACCGGTCCTTTGCGAATGTCATACACATCTTCTTCTTCCGAGCTTATGTCATCTACTTCGTCGCTGCTTTCGCTAGAATCGGAGATCTCATCTGCGCTCTCTGTCTGGTCCTTGGCGAGACGCTCGCTACGATCTCGGTCGTTGTTGAGGTTGAGCGAGGCTTTGGAGAGGGTGGGCGAAACACTGGCCTCTGAAACGGAGTCGGGCACATCGTTGTCCATGCTGGCAGACAGTCCTTGGTCGGAGTCGGACAGTCTGTTTTTCTTGGAGGAGAATCGGCGTGACTTTATCGTAGGTCCAGCATTTGATGTGGAAGTCGACTGCAATTGAGGTTGAGGTTGAGACTGAGACTGAGACGGAGTGCGGTAGCGCGGGGAGAGTTGCTCGAAGGCGGCGGGGTCTATACGAGAGACGTGATGTGTCAGCGCTCCAGCCGTTGTCCACGTCAACAATCATACAATTGTGTTTTCGTTCTCAAGATGAATTCACAATTGAAATAGAGGAGAGAAAATACTTACTGGGACTACTGGACTGTCTCTGCGGAAGCACGATGTGGGGAACACTCGGCTGCATCCCATACAAGAAGCCCGCGTCAATGTCCACCTCCCGCTCCTTCAGCGCTTTCTGCTTCTTCTCCTTCTCGCGTTTTAGCTGTGTCACGCTGTCCGACGACCGTCGCTCGGGTTCTGCCTCATCAGCATCGTCGCTGGGCTCGTAGATGCCATCGTCCCATTCCGACAGCAGCGTATTGGTCCATGGCGAGGAACTGGCAAGCGGGCTGCTGACTGATGCCCGGCGGCCACTCTCGGATTTCTCTTGTTTACTGCCTCTGAGCAGACTGAGATTCTTGCCGCGGCCACTGCCGATGCGACTGGAGTTATCTGCGCGGGACACTTTGGGACTCTTCAGTCCATCGAGATTGCGCAGAATCTCCTTTCGCTCTTGTTCCAGGGTCTGTTCCAGAGACATTCTGAGCGGTCTCTGGTCTTTGCCGAACATGATGAAAGAGAAAAGAAGAGAAAGAGGAAGAAAATCCGGGGTGGGTGCGGGGATGCTTCTATGTATCAGGCCACCAGAGGCCGAACGATTGGCTTGGGTTAGTGGCCACCACGCCGGAGGATCCTATCTAGCCGCAAGCGGACTGTCCACTTTAGGCTTTAGGCTTTAGGTAGGTATGGTGGTATGGTAGTACGCAGGTAGTATTGGAAGAGTTGCTCGAAGGATAGTCCAGTGATGATTGTTAGAAGTTGCCAGCAGTTGATAAGTAGTGTCCGGACAGCTTCCTTGTCGTGGTCGCGAGTAAGCAGCTTGCACGCCTGACTAAGGAATGGAGAAAGGAGAAAGTCAGCATTGCCTAGGTAACTTTCACAGGAGACCTAAAAGAAAGCACGACAGAGCACTTACCTTTATACTCTAGACTGTACAGACAGTGCCTAGGTTCAACAATGTGCAACCACGGCTCAAAAGAAGCTTCTCTAGCAGGACCAAGAGGGATGATGTGCAACTGCAACTGGAGCTGCACCAATAAACTCTGTAAATACTCTTTGGCACTTCGAGATTGAAGAAATAGAAAGCTATGTACTGACATCTCTGAATATGAACATGGACTTCGCCTCCCTGCCATCTTGGCTCGCGGGGTAAGGAGGCTTGGAATGGGACTAGGGCCTGGGCATTTCATAAACACCTCCTACACTGGCAGTACGACGCCCTTTCAATACTAAATTATAATAATTGGGCTGGCCGAGACTTTCCTGATAAACTCTGTAGTTCGCAGTATGTTACTAGGTAGTAGGT
This sequence comes from Talaromyces liani, assembly GCA_022814505.1. Classification (NCBI taxonomy): domain Eukaryota; kingdom Fungi; phylum Ascomycota; class Eurotiomycetes; order Eurotiales; family Trichocomaceae; genus Talaromyces; species Talaromyces liani. The sequence continues at coordinate 356,941 of JAKLNL010000026.1, forward strand.
ACGTACGCCGTAGTGGATATCGGAGAGCTTAATGATGAGATGGAAAAAAGAAAAAGGAATATCGTACACCGTATTCTCGCACTCCTATTTATTGGCCTCCGCTCTCTTGTCATTAGAAGCTGCCATTAGATCCAGAAATCATCCAATGAGAGACTATTGTCGATGAATGTGAGCTGATAAACAGCTCTTAGAAGGTGATAGCTGCCAAGATGGTGCCACCGTTCGACTAATGCATCAGAGCGAACCTTTTGTGTGACCTGGTTATCTTGATTCAATTATCTATCTTCCTACAGCTGGTTATTACTTTGCCGCGGACATCTCGGCGTGTTCTTCATCTGTTGGAAAGTGGCCTACATGTATCTACTAGCTTCATACTCATCGTCTGTTAATCTATTGCTTTTTGTCGCTGGCGAATTGCTTCCATCTATCAATCTTCTGCAACGTCCCTCTTCCTGATTGGATGGATGGGAGTGAGCATCGCTGAATCACAGTGTCTTGCCTTTTCTCATCTTCATCCCGCATCGTTCGTATACGGTATCGAATCCATTGCGATGTCAGGTCTGATGGAAATGAAGGAATTGGGTGGCCGCGATTTTGTATGTCATTGAGGATAAGCATTTGATTCCAAGTCTCAAGCCAACTCGTATCTCATACGTTCTTTTTAACTCTCAAAGTGATCGGAGTTCTTGTTTTGACCTTTGCCCCGGATCGATCGTGGTTGTTTCTTATTTGGAAGGCTTCGTCCGGTTTGAATCGTTGCCCGCTCAAAATCAATGAACATAACCCGCCTACCTTCTTCGTTCTAGGTCATATTGCTGGCTATTGGATCATTGTGGAGTATGCCGAGCTGGTGAATGGATTGTAACGCTTCCCCCGCTTGCTCGATCAACTCGGTGGACTCAATTTCATGTCGCCTTGCTAGCGTTGGTCCTGCGTAGCTCATGAAAAGCATACGAACCGTGTCTGCGATGCCGTTGTATGGCAACGGCCAACAAAGGTCGAGGCTGCCCAGCACAACCGGCACATAGATCCCTTGAATGGGCGTTAGACGCGAATATACAAGCTCTTCGTGTTTCGAGCCTTCCACAAACACGATCGGAACACCCTTTCCCACAAAGGTATATTCATATGGCCATATGACTACTTCAAAAAACGCCCCACGGGGTTCCATGGATGTGCAGCAACTTGCATCCCAATTGTGAGTCGGGCTGAAGGTTGTCGCAAGATAGCTGCTTATCCAATTCGCGCATCAAGGTTTTCGGATTCAATCGATGTCTATCCGAAGCATGCGATATTACGTTAGGACACTTGGTATCTAACTATCCCCCAATAATCAATCCCCGTAGGCATTCCTGCGTGCAATACTCCCGAGATTTCCCCTTGGAGCGTGAGCCTCGTGATGTTTCGCCAAGCGCTGAGGATGAGAAAGACGATGGGTGGATACGGTAAGACCGTGTAGACTGTCGATAAGGCGTGTCAGGATCATAGTCATCTCCAGCGTCATAATCGTGACTCAACAAAGTCGACTGCGGAGGTTTGCAAGACGTAGCAACAGCGGACTTTAACCTGGTTTTGATCGGAGACATACGAAGGTACTGGTCCCGAGACCCTGATGATTTGAGGATAGATGAGGGTATGTTCATCTTTGACATCTTGTCTAAAAGGTCATCGTAGATCATATCCCAGATCTCCAGTTTCGCTTGTGCGCGCATGATCCAGGCGAGGTCTCGGACTGGTGCTCGTAAAGCTCGGAGAGTGAAAGCTAATACCTGGCCAAGCGCGGTCAGATGCAATCGGTTGTCGACACATATGTCACCTGTCCACCCTGTTGATGGCCCAACATCCTCTTCTGGCACTGAAAGGTAGTAATATACAGTAGAGGGGTCGTTATGAGGCACGCGTAGAAAGATGGACGCTTCACCAGTACACACATAACCATACTCTAACCCTCCCTTGATCATGTATGAAAATGTCTGAGTAATTATTGCCGGTATAACAAAACGGCAAAGGTCCTCTAATGATTCATTGTCTTGAAAGCAGACCACTTTGTCGACATCCAGATCTTGTAGTCCAACCTTAATATGGGCAAGCGAGACCTTATGAGGAGCCTTATATTCAACAATTAAGGCAAGGTCCTTTTGCATGGGGCCTTTATTGTAGACACAGAACTGGTCCGCTCTAGGTCTGGCGGTTTTTGGCTGTGAAATCTCACTCGTCCTTGGCGGCGCAGCTACGACGTCTCTGCCACTCGTCTTTGCGGCCAAGGGTTTAGAGCGACTGGGCAGATTCGGTGCTGAGCCCAATGAGCTCGTATCGGCCACGATGCTCGACTCGTCAGTCAGAGCATTAGCGTGGTTTTCGAAAGATACATTTCCAAGTAGATGAAAAGTCTCTCGAAGTCGCGAATCTTCGTGTAGCCTCTTGATAACTGATGAGACCTGTGTCTCTATAGTATATCGTTCGAAGTAACCTAGGTCCAGCTCCGAGCTCAACATCCTCTGTCTGACATCTTCACCATGTTCTTTCAATGTTGAGAGTGATGTGAAATGGTGTTCAGTGACGAAACAGTCATCCATAATATCATTCCATATCTGCAGCTGTGTTTGTGGAAAATCTGTCCACTCCTTGATTCTTTCTGGGCGTCGTTTTCGGTATGCATTTGTTGGTTTACCCTTTACTGAAGAATTGATATCTCTCTGAACTTTTAGGCCACAAAATAGGTGTTCATAGCAATAATGAAGAAATTCAGGTAGTGTAGTTTTCTAAAGTTGTTGTTCAGCATCTTCACATCGCTTCAGTTCTTCCTCAAGTTCTTCCTTAAGGCGCTGGAGTAGCTCCATCTCATTTTGTGACATGGTCAATGTATATTTATTGATCTTTGTTGTACTTGGTTAACGTATACAGTAGTTGAGTGTTTGTTTTAGTCACGCTGGATAAAGTGGACAACACGCCAGGACCGGCCTCACAAGATGATTTCGCTCTGAATGTGGCACCTTAGCACTGTTGCCTGAGCGCACGTGATATCCATCCTTGCTTGTTGTGGCCTTTGGCGGCAAATTATTCACGTTTGGTTTTAGAATTTTTCTCTGTGAGGCTCTTTCGGCTGAGGAGGGGATGCTCATCGTTACTTCAGGATCGTCCATATTGCAAAATTGGAATTGTTTTCTTCGTTCGAACGGAGTCATCCTCTGGCTTTGGCCGGTTCGAGGCTGATACCTTAGGCTCTGGGCTTGCTAGTCATGTCTTGAGCTATGGGTTCGATTTTGGCCGAGTCTATATACGATCATCTCCGTAGCAGCCGGAGTCAGAAGTAGAAACCTTATCTCCATTAGATGGTGAGGGGACATTTTGTGTCTTCCTTGAGTATTGCCGCCCTCGTCGTTTTCTAGCCTTATTTCAGGGCGTTTAGGCTCTGGAATTGAAATCGGTTGGGATGATGGACTGGCGCTCAATAAGTTCCTGACCACCACCGGGCGACACTGCAGATTGACTGGTCGATCTGTCTTTTCCGCTTCCGGAACGGGCAGTCGATGGTATGTTGCTGCTTCTCGAATTTTCTTGCTGGTCATCATCGTTGTCCCGTTTTCTATCCAGCTCTTGTGTTTTGGCAGAAGAGTACGCCATTGGCGCATTCTTGGATGGTGTATTGCTGCTTTGTGAATCTCCAATTTGGTCGCTATCCTTCTTTCGATTTATTCCAGATTCTGGTCCTCTTGTGGGAAGAATGGCTTGTGGCTGGTTCGTAGACGATGCACTGCCATGCCTTGGATCTTGTAGTTGATTATTGCATTTTTCTCCTGTTCCAGGTTGTTGCGCTTGGACTGGTGCAAATGAGTTTGGCCGGTTCGTAGATGGTATCGCCGCTTTTGGAATCTTCACTTTTATCTCCCCTTGCTTGTTCCCTAGATGCTTTGGCTTTGGAAGCAGTATGAGTCTTTGCTGGTCTAGAGAAGGCGTGTCGTTACTTCTTGGACCTTCCAGTCGCCGGACGTCATCTTCTCGTTCTCTTATCAGGGGTTTCGCTTTGACAGGAGCAGGAGCTAGAGACCCATTTGCAAATCCATAGATGATGCTTCGCTGCTCATTGAACCTTCAAGTTTGTCCTCGTTAACTGAATTTCTTCCAGGGTCAAGTGCTATTGGCACACTTGTGACGCTTACAATGTCGTCCGTCTCAACCAAATTCAAAGGTGTTGCTTTCCTATCTTTATTGAACTTGATATATTTATCACCATGAGACGGTCTGCTCGTATTCTCAATATCAACTTGAGCCGTTGATGGAGCCTCTGGTTCGTTAAACGGCCTGTTTGAGATAGCCAAGGTCGGCGGCTGCCATAGCAGTTGGGATGCTTTAGAAGTCTTTATAGGAACACTCTTGTCCGAAGACCCTATGCTTCTGGACCTGGAGTCACCTCCTGCCTCTTTATCATCGTTGTAAGTGAGCGCGTCTCTTGTGCGTGGTTTTCCCGAGCTATCTATCTCGCTATCATCGGAAAGCTGTAGGCGTGACGCAGTTTCTTTGCCTTGATATTCACCTCTTGGGGCCGCCTCGCGTTCCGAATTATTCAACGCAGAATGATGGGGTGAAACAGGCTGAATAGGTCGTTGTTGTAGGTATCCTCTTTCATCTGTGGTCTCTAACCCGTCGCTGTTAGGGCTATTGTTGTCATGTGCAAACAGAGCCAACTGCCCATATGTATTACCCTGGCAGATAATAAATTCCCTTTCGTCCTCACTGCTGGGCTCTTCATCGTGTCAATGTGGATCTTCCTGATATTCGTCATCATCTATCCCCAGAGGAGCAAATGGCTTCCTTCTGGCTGCTATAGAGATGGATATATTGTCTCTTCTGTTTGTAGGACGCCTGCTTGCCGACGTGCCAATCTAGATCTTCTTGGTCCTCATCACCATCGATCCCAGAGGAGCGAACAGGTTTCTTCTGGCTGGAGGGCCCGATCTGGAGGCAGTTGAATTGTCTCTGTAGGACGGTGCCGACATGTTGAGGGGTAATGAATGATACCAGTACCACTGTATAGAATCAGAATAGAGAAGTTTTTGAACAAACAAGTATTAAAAGTGCATGTAACACACGGTGAAGTAAGTAAATCCCTAAGTGAAGGCATACCCTCCACCTTGGGGAGGGAAGACAGCGAAGTTGGACTGGCTCGAACGCTGAGGCTCTTTTGTAATTATACTTACCTTCTCGCCGATAACACGAAAACATTACGTGACGGTATACCTAATTGAAATAAAGCCCAATACTTGTATTTGTATTTTACGTACATGTTCCGTCAGGCATACGTGTCGAACCTGTCTCCTACATAATGGCTGTCACAATGTTCGATGCCAATCAGCATAGACCCTAATTCTAACCCTCACATATGTTTCCATGCCATCCATGTATACAAGGCCAATATGAAAATAAATTCGCTTACTGTATTGAATTGTATTACAGTGGGAAGCTCTACAAACTAGAAAGAGCGATCTAGGTCTACCAATTCCGAAATTCATCCGACGGCCAAAACAAATCTCCGGGGATAAAAGTGCTCCCGGGGATTTCAAATTCGTTCAACGTGCTCCACGACTCCGAGCCTTGTGTCAAGACATCCCCATAATGGCTCCCATCAGCATCAAGTGCTATATTTGCAGGTGTCATATCGGCAGTGGTGGGATCTGTATTGGCATTCTCAACCGGCCAACGCGTATTCGATGCATATGAGAGAGGATTGTTCTCGACGTACATGGCGTCTAGACGGGGAGAAGGAGAAGGTACCCGGGAATCATAGCCATCTTGAGTTACTGTGGCATCGACTCCCCCGGACTTGTCCTCGAGTAAAGCCTCGTCGTGCGCTGCATTGGCTGCTATCCAAGGAGCACGGCGAAGACGCTCTAGCTTGGCCCATCGGAAATCACGAAAGTCGTATTCGTCCGTCTCCCGGCCGACGAGATGATGATATTCATTCAGGAAGCTGAAGTTTTTAGTCGAAATTTCCAGATGAGAGGGGTAAACGAACCTTCTCAGGGCGACAATGTCGATGTCTTCGAGAAGCTGCGTGTAATCACATCTTTGCAGCCGATAGAGCGCTTCAATATACTATATTTCCTTGTTAGCTCTTTCTTGATGCATAAAAAGGGGTGAACTTACAAGATGTTTCACAAACTCAGATCGAGCTGCAATCTTTCGAATGGTCGTCAGAAGCTGGGACATTGCTCCAACTATTTCGGGCGTCTGGGGATCAAGAGACCGATCGTCCTTGGCTAGCCGTCGCGGTTCGAATAGAAGAACTGTTAAAAGAGTTCAGAATAGAGGTCCATCGTTTCGATGGGAGGCTTGCCGTTTACTCTCCAAAGACACATATGCATGCACACCCATTTGAGGATCAAAGCTGATGCCAGCTTTAAGGCCTTCCGAGACGAGACCTGCAATTGGGAGAGCATGAGATATTCTATCCCGACGGACAAGTTGCAAGAGATCCGCCTTTGCCGGATTGCCACGATAGACTTGCAAAGCAGCACGACCAAGGATGATGTACAAGTTGTGACGTAAAATGTGTAGCAGGATAAAAGTAGTCAGTCGGTCTCGGTGAAGAATCATGTTATCGGAGCTGAATTGAAACCGTTTCGGTAACGCGTAAACAACCTTCTCCACGTCATTCTCCAAAGCTACCAATTTGGCTGCCACTTCTTCTTCTGGCTCGTCGGCGTACGTGGTACGAAAGGCAAAGTGTAACGCACGCCGGCGCATAGCAGCCGTTCGAAGGAGATAGGCTGACATGTCCAGTGACATCTGATCGGCTTGGGTTGTATTTCCAGGACTTGTAAGGTTGATCTCCAGAGGTTCGGTTGCAACGGACTCATTCGCAAGAAAGCTGGCTTGGTCGCAGGGGAGCTGGATACGGAAAGTATTTTCATCCACTGTGTGAAACCCCCATCTGCCCCCATCGACTATAGTATCAAGATAGAAAGTCGACCATGCCATTCGACGGAGTGCTTCTCGCGAAAGAAGAGGTGAGAGGCTTAAGTGAGCAGGTCTCTGAATTCGATGGCCACTGTCAAGTGTTTGTAGCGACATCATCTGCATCATCCTAGAGAATATATTAGACCAGATGTTGATTTATCCAAGTGGGTATCCACATCTCACCTAGTACAAGTAGCTCCGAGTAGCCATGCAGATGAAAAGTGATTACGATTCAAATCATAATGATGAGCAAGTAAAAGAGCCTAGCACAGTTTAGCTTATCCTTGGTTCGAACGCTCTGGAAGGACGGTACCATTAGATGAATTGCTCCAAAACCTCGGTAGACTCGAGGTAAAAGAGCGTTGATTGCTGCATCCGCCCAAGCATCAGCTCTAGCTAGGTCGTTGGAAGTGACGTTAGAAGAGCCAAATCTACCCGATAGCAATTAGCAAGACTCCGGTCAAATCGATGGGACGAAGACTGACCGCATTGCACTTGCAATCATCATAAGTGTCAATTCGCGAGGGGCTCTTCCGTTGGTGAGGAGACGGTTGAAATGATACTCATGAACGAATGTAAGGAAACCAAACTCTAGAAAGACATATCAGCTTCAATCCGACAATATGACTGAAAAAGCAAAGACTCACGGTGCACAGATTGAAAGTACAGCTGGACCAGGTCTTTTAGTTCTTTGCCTCGCGGCATTTGATCCAGGGTCGCGGTTTGTGATGTTGAGTCATTGGCTAGCGGCATTCTTATTGGTATTTCATCGCCTTGGTTTACCACAGATGGATGCTGAAATGATGTGGCTTCATAAGACAATGAAGCATCATGTGAACCGAATCTCTCGCTGGAAGATGGAAGGACACCTGAAGCATTCATGTTCTCAAATGACATAGGCATAACACGCGACTAAGACGTCGCAGAAACAGTATCCTGTGGTGGAGAGCGAATGCAAACAATGCCCATCTCAGTGCACTTTTGACATGCTTCTCGCACATCTCCTATACATCTGAGCTATGATTCCGAGTCAGATAATACCACCAACGACCATGTCTTGATTGTCGTACGAACATACCTTCTTTCCCTTGCAGGTATTGCAAGCAGTGGAATTAGCTCTTCTCGAGACTCTTGCCCGCTTGTCGGCTGGTTCCGGCCATTCGCAAATTCGCTGTCCCTTGCAACATTGCGTACAGGCCGGCCTCTTCTCGTCGCATTTGACCTATGCCGAAGAAGGTGTTCAGTCATTCTCCAAGTTTTGTAGATGAACCTGTGTGGAAGTACCTTTCTCGTCCTACACGTGCGGCATCCGGTCCGTGTTCGCTCTATAGTCTTCCTGTTCGTACGATTACTGTTGACCAGGGAATCGGGATGTACGGCAGGACTAGTGATAGGTAGAGACGACATGTGTAGTGTGTTCTGACCACTATTACATTTGTGGAAGGGACGTGGGACAGAGTTTGTATTTGAGAGAATTGTGAGATGGCCGGATAATCCTCGGCAGCTGGTCGACGTCGACAAGGAGAATGAATTGTATTGCACCATATTACAAAACTCACAGTTGACGATATAGTGCACGTCATATTTTGATTGGCAGAGTCTATTCTTGGAAGTAATGCAAATCACGATTGGCCTTTGTTGCTCCATGTGGGTAATATGATTGCTTGAATAGAGAAACGCTAAAATAAATAGTAGATTAGCGTGGATTTAGTGTAAATAGGCTGTGTGCAAATGTAATGTCAATAAAATACTGTATCCGTTATTACAGTCACTCTGACAAAACGAGTCACAGCTAACCCTAATCCCTGCCCTCCTTTACCCTACGATCACTCTTTCAAGTCTTATATATGCATTGTACTCTATATGATTCCTTGGAAATACTACAATCTATACGAAATGCTTATACAGGGCATTCGCCGCCTCTAGCACCCATCCACGCCTGTTGCAACTCCACTTCATCTTCCCATAGCTCCGGGGCTTCATCTCGACTTTGGCCGGGGGCAACGGCCTTCTCGCCCCAAACAATTCCACACTCAACGACATACTCATCCCAACACGCCAGTAGCTCTTTGAGTCTCTCAGTTTCCGACTCGGAAAGGTCCTTGGTCTCACCGGGGTCTTCAACAACATTGAATAGTTCCCAACCTTCGTCGCCTTCGCCTGCACCTCCATGCTTTTTCTCAAGATGGACGATTTTCCAGTCTCCTTTGCGCAGGGCACCGCGCGCAAAGAGCTCCCAGCCGATGGGCTCTGAAGATGAGTGTATACTCCACATCTCATCTTCTTCGGTCTTTTGTCCACGGCCAAAGTATGGCATCCATGACTTGCCACGCATAGCGTGCACTTCCTTGCCTCGGAAAGTCGTCATTTGGCGCGTGACAGCGGCATTTTTCTTTGGTGATGCTGGAGGCAGAGTGATACCAGCCATATCGAGGAATGTGGGTGCAAAGTCCATGACTGTTGTGAAAGAGCGACTAAATGAACCGGCGGTGATGGATGGGAGGAAAGAGTTCGCTGGAGGTTTGATGACACAAGGAACTAGGATCCCGCCTTGCGAGGGGAAGCATTTGAAAAGTCTCGATGGTGCAGTGGACGCCTGCGCCCATAGGGGACCTAGCCTACAATTGCGATGAAATTAGCTTGTCTTCCCATGCAAAGTAAGGCAAGTGCTGATGGATGCTTACCATGTGAAAGAGTTCCATGCACCAATATTTTCATATGAGTTGTCATAGTATTTATGGATGGTGCGATGAATGTTGTCTCCCATGACCGCTATCAAAAGATGCTTGTCAGTCATCCAGAAGGCATAAAGGCTTGTAAATGTAGGTCCTTGTCACTTACGCACTGCTTCTAACCTATGAAACTAATTAGCCATTCAAACACGTTAGACCCGGTCATGAACACTTACGCTGCACCCTCAGCTCCGTTGTCACTCATAAACACGATAAATGTGTTGTCGTACTCTCCAGTGTTTTTCAAATAATCCACAACCTTGCCAACATTGACGTCTATGGAATCAACCATGCCAGCGTATGCCTCCATTGCGGCGCTCGATAGCTTCTTCTCTTCCAGAGTGAATCGATCCCATTCACCGACTCCCTGCGTTGTAGTCTCGACTTCGTGGGGAACGACGGATGGGTCAATGATGCCCATGTCCACGAGCCTCTTGAGCCGGCGCTCGCGTAGGGCGTATGGACCGTCGTCGTACACACCTTTGTATCTGGACAGGACCATTTGTTAATTTAATAAAATCCGACAATGGGAGGAAACTTCCATAGACATACTTTTCACGCTGAGCCTTGGAGCACTGCAAAGGCCAATGTGGAGCTGTATAGGGCAAGAAAGCAAAGAATGGTTTTGATTGCTCATCTTCGGATCGGCCTTCAAAATACTGAATGAGTTGATTGGTATAGTAGTCGGTAGAGTAGAACCCGTTAGGGTCTTCGGACTTGTTTGGCGTCCTATAAAATGATGGCCGCTTAGCAACACATCAACAATAGATTGAAAGACTAGTTCGGCTTGACTTACACATCGACCTTTTTACCCTCTTCAGCATGGATTGGTCGGCCTACTACTGGGAAACGCTCTTGCGTCGGCTCCCAGCCATAATGATTGCAACATCCAGGCATCATAGCAAATGCTTTTTGGAAACCGCGCGCCAACGGACCCTGTGATGAACGTAGTCCTAAATGCCACTGTTCAAGACTTAGCTTGGAACGATCTTTTTCTCGTAAATACAACATACCTTTCCAGACATAGCTGTAAAATATCCATGATCCTCAAGTATCTCTGGTAGTGTGGCAACGTCTTTGTTTAAGAACCCCTCATAACCCGCTTTACCAGAATACCGCTTGGCCCCCTTTTCGCTCATCTTGTATTCGATTAGAACGCCTAGCCCTCCTAGATGTGCATCAGTGCCGCTCATAAGCATTGCGCGCGTTGGAGAACAGGCAGCAGCAGCATGATGATTGAGCATGCGCACACCTTCAGCGGCAAGACGATCGATATTGGGCGTTTGGATTTCGGCGCCGTAGCAGCCAATATCAGAGAATCCCTACCACCGAGCATAAAGTCAGCAAGGTATTCGTGGCTACTCGCCGGGGAATATATTTCTTACCAGATCATCGGCAAGGATGAAGAGGAAATTGGGGCGTTTTGCCGACATCGTGGCTGGCAATTGTGATTAACCCTAATCCGTTTGGACAGTTAGGGAGAATCGCGAACGCTCCTCAAGACAGCCTATTCTATATAATTCACTGATAATAAAAGTGAGATTTCTGGTTCGATTTCTAGTTGATAGATGTTTTTTATAAGGTGTACTCTTTCCCAGAAGTTGTAAACAGTCAAAAAGCGAAAAGCGAAATCTCGCTCGGAACGCTCATCGGCTCCGAGCGATGACTGACTGACTTTTAGGGCTCGCTCGGAGCGATGGCGTCTCTCGCTTGGAGAACCCCAGACTTCTCCAAAGAAAAAGAAACTTCATTGGGGTCTCATGATGCCATCCTCTCAATCGATCATACAATTCGCTCGGAGTGAGAGTTTTCTCGCTCGGAAGCTCCAGGCCACCTGAGTACCTCAGAAGAAAAAGCAAACCATCATTGATGCTATTCCGAGCGATGCAATTATCATCCTGGCTTATATAGGGCGCTAAGGGCGTAATGGATAACCCCGGACTACCCCAGAATAATACAAATCCTTTAAACCATACCCCTGCACATCGTTGATACTCTCCTTCAAAGACGACAAGCATCCAATCATCAACATGGCGAATCTAGGAGCCAGCATGGCCTCAATATCCCCGGTCCTCATCTTCTCGTGTTTCTCCTTACTCGTGGGTGACATGCTATTTGGGTATGACACCGCCAGCTTTGGAGGTATTCTTGCAAACACCGTGAGTGATCCATACATACCTAGGTATATCCTGGCCCTCTCGATAAGGCTAATGGGCTTCATTCATAGGGCTTTATCAACCAATTCGGACATATAACCCCAAAACCAAGGCCTATGCAATTAGCTCAACTCACACCTCCCTTTTATCCTCTCTCCCATTCATCGGAAAATGGATCGGGTGTCTTGTTGCTGGTCCGGCAATCGAAAGGTACGGCCATCGCATGGTCTTTTACATTCTATCTGCTATTTCAATCATCGGCATTATCAGTTAGTCTATCACCACCCTTCCCTGTAGAAATTCCTCGAAGGCGACGGTTTCTAATCTTGTTTCTAGTTGAAATTACAGCTGCCGGCACTGCCCATGGCACCGGTCGTTACGCCCAATTTGTCGTTGGCCGTATTATTGTCTATATTTCTGTCGGTCTTGTTGAGGTTGATGTCACGTAAGCTACCCTCAGACGTCCAAACTAAAAAGGGGGAAACGAGTGGCTAATTTTCTTCTAGGACCTACCAATCCGAAATCGTTCCTGCTGCTTTCCGAGGCTTCGTCGTGGTATCATTGCAACTCTTTCTCAATGCCGGTACCATTGTCGCCACCGGTATCAACAGAGCTTTTTCTACCGATACCAGCTCCGTAGGATGGAAGACAGTCACTGGCATTCAGTTTACCTTTTCTGTTTGTGAGTAGCAACCTACATCTCCATACTTCCTGCTATCGGCTCTAACTTGAGCTCCTGAAAGTGATCGTCATATGTGCTTATTTCATCCCCAATTCTCCGCGCTGGCTATTATCTAAGGATCGAGAAGAGGAGGCCGTTGCCGCATTGCGCCGCCTCAGAAGCCATGGAGACTTTGAGAGCGGCCGCTGTGACGAGGAAATTCAAGCCATTCGCCTCTCACTTCAGGAATCCGTCCACAAGGCTCCATGGACTGACATGTTTCGGGGAACGAACGTTCGCCGAACAATGTTGGTCATTGTCTACTATTTCTTTCAACAAGTGAGTCCGACAGGTTACTTGCTATCAATCGTAACGTCGTGCATGATCTAACGCTGGATACGACAGACTACCGGCCAGGCTTTCGTCTCAACTTACCAGACAACCTTCTACAAAACGAATGCTTACGCAGCTGAAGCCTTTACATACCCAGTCATCAATTCCTGCCTTGGATTCCTTTCGGTTCTTCCTGGAATGTACTTTGTCGACAAATTCGGGTGAGTCCAACCATTACGTCTTTACACCAGATATCAATGACTTTCTATTTGTTGATACCATCCTCTTCTAGCCGCCGACCTAGTCTCATGACTTCGTATTTCTTCCAGGCATTTTGGATGTTCTTATTGGCCGGTCTTGGTGAGAGAGTCGGAAACACGGCTACTACCAAGAACATGATTGTAGCTTCTTTCATGCTATACTCCTTTTTCTACAATGCGAGTACCCAGTCATAAACAAAACGTACCGGAGATAGGCACTGACTTTTATGTTTCAAGATGAGCGGCGCCTCCATTCCATATCTCCTCGGAGCCGAAATCCCAAATGCAGCACTTCGTGAAAAGACACAGTCCCTGGGAGCATCCTGGAACGTTATCTGGGCGTTTGTCACCAATTTCGTAATTCCATACATCATCAGTAGCATCCACTTCCAGATTGGGAGGGTGTTTGGTAGTATCTCGATTGTGGCTTTTGTCTTCACCTTCTTCCTTCTTCCGGAAACAAAGGTGAGCTTTTCCCCTTGTGGTGTCAACAAGAACTTGTTTACTGACTATTGCCCTTCGTATTTAAGGGATACACGCTTGAGGAAATTGATGCCATCTTCGCCATCTCTTTCAACCCCTTTCGGAAAACCAAAGACCAGGTAGATGCTATCAACAGAAGCAGGATACAGCACGAAATTGCCTATGATAACAAGCAAACAGTTATCCATGAAGAAACAGCACCTTGAACTGGGATGAATTTCGTTGTCTTTTCTTAGGTGCTCTTCGCAATAAATATTTGATCCCATGATGTGTGCTTAGGAGAAGTGCTTGCTTCCTGAGACGTGGATAAGTCTAAACTCTTGTATAGTACTCTTTGAGACACTGACTCGATTGTATGTACTATATATAACTCAATTTGCACGTCGGATGCTGAAAACTTCGAAAATTCTTTTCGGGAAATGGTCCAGTCATTACGTCAAATATCACAGTTAACTGTATTTCTTTTCTGTATAGATATATAAACAGACACAATCCAACCATGTACATCACACACGAACCAACTTAGACATAACGAGGGGTTATCAATAAAGCATAGAAAGTCAAATAATCGGCGCTGAAAAGAAAATATAAGAGAAAAGAGTTAAAGTGGATAGCCAAGGATTGCTCCAAAAATCTTGTGCGTGAAAGTGAGGGCGAAGGGAAGATGAGAAGAAGTGGAAATAAATTGAAAAGATCAAGATTGAGAAAGGAATGAAGGAGAAGAGTAGATTATCGAACACAGTTCAATCGAGGTCCAAGAACCAACCTCCCGAGGTCACATTCAAGCCACAGCCATCGCAGGGAGTTGCAACATAGCAGCTACCCACAGGCAATACAGGTGAAAGGACTTCTTGTCAGAGGCATGGTCCGTCTTCAAGATAAACCTCAGCCCAGTCATACCAGCAAATCCAGCAGTCAAACCATACGCATAATAAGACAGATTGAGGTAGTAAGGACAAAAGACGGACCAAAACATCAAACTAGCCCCTAGCGTAATCCGGCCTGTTTTCGAGCCCATGATGAGCGGCAGCGTGGTGCGACCCTTGAGCGAGTCGCCTTCCATGTCACGGAAATCCTGGGCATGGATGGTGGTCAAGATGACCAGACCAAAAATGATCATCCACAATTTGGCGGTCCTTGTCTCGGAATGGTTGGAGACAATGGCGAGACTTCCGAGCGCATAGAAGATGTAGCCGCCAGCAGCTAGGAGATTGCGCATGAACCAGTCCTCGTTGCCACCTTGGTTGTCGTATAGCCAGTATAGAACGAAAAGCGCCAAAGTCTCTGGTATTACGCCGTTGACATAGCTGATGCCCAGAGTTACTGCAATCATGACCTGAAGGAGGGTGGAGGCAGCGGCGGGACTGATTCGACCAGATGCAATAGGACGTGAAGGCTTGTTGAGACGATCCTCTTCGATGGATTCAGGAGAGTTCTGATTGTTGATATCAAAGACCATCAGAACTCCCCACAGCCATAAGAGCGCCTGCGGGCAGTTGTAGCAGAGATCGAGCATTGAAATAGGACCAAATGTCAGAGCCGAATTTGTATACGCTCCCAAAATGCCGAATGTCATGCAAGGAATCATGACTGTCGTGATATCAGAGTAGAAGAAGAGATAGATGATATGCACAAAGCGAAATGCATCGTTTATCGTTGGCATTTTTGGTATTTTGACCTGAGGCTCGTACCACACAGTGAAGAGTTGATATGGCCTTGGTACCGGCGATGCCAGGATATCATAGTCGATCCTCCTCTGGGATTTCATCTGTAAGGACTGTGACTCCATTTCTGATGACTGGAGATGAGACATTGTGCTTGTTATAACTTGGGACATTTGGACGAATATATGTTCGTTTGCGTGAAAAGATTTGTAATGTCAGAGGATAATGAAGCAAGATAATTTTAGAGAATGATCAAGTATATATAGAGCCGGCTCGTTTATGTAGTTGTCTGGTCTATGTCGTACGTTTCAAGATTGTCATCAGGTAAAGGAAGGAAAGACCCGTTGACAATGTTTAGTTCTGATAGATGTCCAGCACAAAGCAACAGATAAAGGACAATCTTCAATGTTGGAAGGGAGAACCCGGTCTTATGTATGCACAAGCGTTTAAGTACTTACATGCTGCATCAACAAGGAAAATAAACGAATATATATTGCATCCGCCCCTCCGGCAATAACAGCCGTCCCACGGCCCTGCAGGATCTGATCAAAAGAGGGAAGATAACAACAGGCCACCAGAAGGTCCATGATCCTGGGATCCATCCGATCCACTTCCTACTCGTGCTCTCTTTCGTCATTTTCTACTGGTTACCAGGCGGAGCTTCAAGACTCCGGAGAAACAGTTTGACTCGAGAGTGTGCGCATCAAACCCAAATTGTTTTCTCTACTAGAAACGCCACAGACCTACTGGTCATATCTCTATTATTTGAGACGAGGCGATCAATCGGAAAACTCGGAATGAAGTATAGAAGGACCTTTTGGGTTCATATAGCATCATCTAGGTACAAATAATGAGTCAACGGTAAGCAGGCAATCATCGTAGATAGCCGAAAAATGCGACCTGTAATCGATGCGTGACGGATTCTAGGCCGCCGGATCGTCCCTCTTGATCAAAGCTGGGGATGTAGAGGGGAAAAGGAATGTGCGAGACAAAGAAGGCACGACTATGAGATGCGTCTCAGGATGAGAGAAGAGTAATTTGAGTAAATTGCGGAAAGCCATCTAATGAAGTCATGCCATGATAATGAACTTCCCCTTGATCTCTGATAGTTTCGGTTATGCGAATAGACAAAGAAACTTGAACCGCAGAGGGGAAAGGCTCGCTAGCATGTTCATTGTAAGAGAGTCGATAAGGAAAAAGAAAATACATAAGCACGGTTAACCGAATAATGAGAGTGCAAGAGTATTCCATGGTCGTCATGTTGTAGTTCCATACTAGTTTATGAAATTCATAATCCAAGCGATGATTAGGGCTTCCGTGCTCAGTGAGAATTTGTCAAAAACGTTGATAGTTACTGACTCGGTCGATTTCGTAATTCCCAGCAGTTCCGTTGGAGAATCAACCGTCTACATCATGATTACCAGTAGACAATTTATGCGAAACACGGCAGTTCTCGGTCTGAAGTTCTATGGGTCTGTTTCTCTTTGTCCATGTTGGGATGTTTTCATCAGGTACGAATGGCCATGTACCTGTCCGGTGAAGTATATATCGAACAACACCGATGAAATCCGGATTTTGGATCCCTGATCATGCAGAGTTTAAGAAAATAACCTTTTAGGCTACCCACTAATGATCTTCGATCTTGTGCGTTTCTAGTTCGTGCTCTTTTTTCATGTTTGCTTTTTCCTGAATCTTCTGCATGCTTGGCGAGTTTGCCCTAATCCTCGAGCGAGATCCTATTGTTTCGGGATCGCCGGAGAAGGAGGATCCCGTGTAACGAGGGAGCGTCTTCCGGCATGGAGATCAGGAGTTAAAGAAGCAATAGTAGACGAAATAAGCAATATGAAGAGGGTTATCTATCCATAGATTTGCAAGTGATGCGCGTACAGTCCTGTGGCTTATGTATGGTAGTGTACTTGGATATGGCTGCTGAGTGGGTGGCTTTGGTATGCATCAGGCCGTATAAGTGAACTTGGAATCTCGATGTGTCTTTCAGATATCTTCAAGAAAGGCTTTCTTTCTTTCTTTATGAGCAAGTTTCGATACCTAATTATTTCTAGTCTTTCCCTCCGAATTAGGTCACCTGAGTGCTGAACAGTGGTGCGCCAAACCGTGCCATGACTCAGTTATCATGCTCAAAGAACCATACCCCTTAACCCAGAAAATTGATAGTGGAACGATTTTCCCTTACACTTAGGTAGAATAGCATAAATAAAGGAAGGCCAGCAGTTGTATCATTACGAGAAACTTCCGGACTTTCTCATCGCAGCAGATGCCTGTCAACAAAAAACTACGGAGTAGGAATGGTACCTAATATCGTTGAAGGTGATCTCAATTACCGAGCTTTCCGTATGAATTGGAGACCGTGCCAAAATCGAGTCAGTGAAGCGGTATACTGTAATGACTCGGCGCTTCCCCTTGACATGCAGCTATGACTACCCTTGCAATGAGGCTAATGTACGAAGCCTTTTCCAGATGTCAATGCGCATGCATTCCCCAGATTCATTGTCTAGATAATCTACCTTGTGTTTCGAATTTATTGCTTAGGATACTGGGCAAGGACCGTGGACTTTGCAGTTTCCGTTAACATCGGCGATATGAGGACGTGAGAGTCTCGAGTCAGAGAAGATGCATGATATGAGTAAGGTCTTGTATTCCAGAAAAAGCAATCGAGACATATAGAACTTGAATCAGTTACTAGTGAGTAATAGAACAATTTTATTGTTGATTTAGCAAGCGCAATGCAGGAGATCAATTGCCTTTTCAATGTTATATGCGCGTCATTTGAGGTCGATTGCTAACACTAAAGAGAATGATTCATGGACTAGACTCTAGAACCTAATATGTCGACATGATCTAGATCTTGACCATCTATAGAGACTATATACGCTCACCGATGGCCTCGTTCTATCGGATCTGGCTTACTCCCGAATCATCCTTTTGCACAACTGTTGTCCCCGTTCTTGTTTCTCATTCATTAATGCTGCCTTTTCTCCAGCGTAGTTCCTTACATGTATATCCACATTGATTAGTTGCTCGTTGCGTGTCTTGTCAAGACACCGAGAACGCCTTCCATGTCTTATCCACGCTTGGTTGAGATAGATCTGATTCCGAAGTACAATAACGTAGGCAGGTGTGTGAGGTATCACACAGGGCGGATGTTTCATATCAAGGCGTACCTACGTGGATATCTACGCCTCCTTTAGAAGAAAGTCATTCATTTGCAATTACATGCAAGTCTTAAGAGATCGGCGTATAATCGCTATGTCAGGGTATTATCAACGTTTACGTTTGTTTAAGTACGTAGGGCTGACCTCGGATTCCGTAAGGTTTTGACGTAGGTTAAAGATATTATGGGCATCTACACATGTACTCATATGCCTTCTATTACTAGATCTATGCTATATCTGCTAGGTTCTATGTACTAACAGTCTTCGTCGCCAGTAAACCAAACTCGTATGAATGTCGCGCTGTGTAGAGTACGGTAATCTACTTTCATGTAGCAAGACAACACGTTATCGAACACGAGCGGCTCCAACTAGGCTCGCATATTTCAGAGAATTGAGCGTCGCTTTATACTGCTCCGTTGCTGGTGAGATCGTGACAATAATTGTCGAGTTCCCTTTCCCAGCGCTCATGAAATGCTCGCGCAGGGCCATTGTCAGGGTTGATGATCGAAACGGTATTCTCTTTTGACCTTGGGACCAGGCTCCCATCACCTCCTTCAGGGCTAACAAGTCCGTGTTGATTTGTCTGCCCTCTTGGCGCTCTTGAGGAGTCTGTCGCGTCGTCTGCGGTCGAGTTGTTCCATTGTCATCATAAAATTCGGCACCAGCGAGATCCACAAACACCATCTTCGCTCCAAGGCATGGAAATTCACTTCCTTCCAGGATAGCTTCAATCTTTTGTTCCGCAGCTGTAACGTGAGCCTCATATTGAGCTTTCTCCGCCTCAGCCACGTCTATGCGTTCCTGGTTAATTTGATAGTCAGGATTAGGTCCCCAGCGTCCATCCGATAATTGGGTGTAGGCTTTCGACTCTTCTTCTATCCTGATATCCGTCGCACGCTTCCCCACGGGTACAAGCTCGGACTGTCTGTCAAACAAAGCTTGCCTTGCATCTATCAAAGACTGGCTGATAACCTCTAATTCAATCACCGCATGAGTCCTAGAGCTTTGATCGTGGACAGTCGATATTCCCGTCGTACGTTGAGAAAGAGCCTGGACAAGCTCTTGTTGGAAAGATTCGAATGTCCAACATAATCGCTGAACGATGGGCCGAACCCGGACTTTGCCCCCTTCCAGAATTTCGGTTTCTCCGCGAATATGGACTTTGCCATCGGGTCCTTCCCTAATATGACACTGATTATGGTGATTGAGAAGGTCAAAAGCCGATTTCTTGCGCAATTCGAATAAGCTAAGTCCAATACCCAACTCCTCCCCTCCTTTGCTGTTTTCATTCAAATCGCATAGTGCGTCAAAAAGCTGTTTGGCGGCAGCAAGACACAGTCCGAGCTTCTGACTGTTATGGTAGTCATAATCATAGCCCAGGATCGTATGCGTCTTGCCACTGCCAGAGTGGCCGTATGCGAAGACGCTGCAGTTCTCGCCACGTAAGACTTTGGGGATATTAGGTGCAACAACAGCGTTGTACACTGCGTGGTTGTCGTCTTCTGGCTCAAATATAGCGTGGAATGCTGGCGAGCTCGTCCACGAACGGCCTTCGGCGGGTGATTGAGGCTTCATAGACACAGCCAACAGAGGCGGACGATCTGACAATGTTTTGCGATTAATTTCTCCACGCTTAGCTTCGGACTGTGAGAGCGGTCTCCATCGGGCGAAGACGTTGATAGTTGCCATTTCCGTGGTGGTAGTGGTGGTAGTTCTTTGCGAATATCGCTAGAAAAGAAGAGTAGGACAGGCTTCAAGAATGACAGGGAAAGGATGCGAATTTGCATACTCCTCAAATCAAGCAAGGATTTATATGCCCCTGTCATGACTCACATGACTACGTGTATAGAAGACAACACAACTAGGGGAATAGTCCATAGGTATTGGCCATTGAGGGGATCCACACCTCGTAAACTTCCAAAAGCAGTAATTTGTTTATGGGGCCTCATAAATCCCTCGGAGCCGCAGTGACATCTAGACACTTGTTAGCAAATAACAAATAACGCATTTCGTAGTCCGTCAACTTTCTAAAAGATTGTAGTCTTGTGGGGATAATGTGGCAAGGTTGCAACAGTATGCAGAGTCGCCACAGGAATACAGCTGGAAAACCGTCAACACCGAACACTCCTAGGTTGAAAAAAATAAAGCTGAAATATTTCTCAGGCCCCTTCTATACGGTGAAGTTGGAAATTAAGTCAATGACAAGCGAAGAGATGGTATAGCAGCAACATTGTTATTGAATGTCAGAGATAGTACTCTGGTACCACAACTCTACAAATCCGACTAGCTTCTATCAAGCGTTCGAGGGCTTATTTATATATCATTTGGATGTTCCAAACTATAATTGAGATGGTGGAAGGTAGAAATTAACATCTGAGTATCTGGAGACCTCTAGAATACGAGCGTACGCCCGAAAAGAAGCTCCAAGCTACGGAGTAAGCCCTCCCAATCTGCTGCGCCATGATATACGAACCTGGATCCCCTGGGCTTGTAAAAGGGTTGACGGACTCATTTGGGTTGTATATCATGTCAAGCCATTCACGAGGCTTCGTGTAACCACGAGGGCCGAGAATAGTCCACGCATAATGCTTCTCCCCTGTTTTGACTCCGTTCTATCTCAATCCATCAAAGATGTGTGCTTTGAACGCACTCACGATGCCCATGCTATACGTACCTGACTTGGAGATTTTTGCAACCACATTGATATGTTTTTCGGGATTATTGTGTTCCCAAAGTGAATCTACTGCCCAGAAGTTGCATGTTGTCCTCTGGAGAATCCATGGATCCTCATTGTAGTTCGTCTTGAGAAAAATGTCTTCAGGGGACTTGCCAGCCAAACAACTCATTTCAACCAACACAATGTCAACAATGGAGGCTGTGGAGTTGATGTTTCTAGCGCCAAGTCTAGCATGGTGTACCGAACCGATACATGGATCTTGCTCGATAAAGTCACTTGCAGGTTGCTTTTCAAATCCGCAAGGTCCGTCTCGTCCCTTCTCAGATTTCTTTCCAGTCTCCCAACCAGTGTGGGATCTTTGATAGGATGTTCCGCCTTTAATGCCTCGACCATCTCTTTACGCTGCCGTACCCTTTTTACAAGTGGTGAAGTTATCTTATACAACTTGGACTTGTTCGCCAACGAATGTCGACATCTTCAGGGGTGACTGTGGCTTGACGAGGAATGGTTTGAATAAATCTGAAATGTCGAGTCAGCACTTGTCTTCGTTATATATGCTTGTGGGCTTGTGGTAAGGTAGGATAGAATAATGAAGAATCCCCCATATATCAATGTAGCTCTGATGGTGAAGGAATGCCTAAGCATAAAGCAAAACCGGAAGCACCCCCAGCTGATATTCTTGAAACAGTGCAATACATACCTAGGTGTAGTAGTATGTGATCTGATGGTACTATGTCGTGAATTCTAATACAATGCAGCAGAATATGGGCTTATACTTGGGGCCTTATATCTGTCCGATATGCGCCCGTTAGCACAGAGACCAGATATGAGACTCGATATCTGTGAAGTTTTTGAAGTTGATCAGCTCAAGGCATTCATGTCTGGTGAACAAACGAGAGCTTGCTGTCCAGGCAGCAGCAGCAGCAGTAAATCTTCGGGTCAGGTGACTCGAAACTCTTGCTTCAAAGGATAAAGGATAACCCGTCCACCCAAGATTCCCCATTTGAAGCTTGGATTAGATTTGGTGATTTATATTTGGAGTGCCCTACAGTCTCGTATCCTCCTTAGATGATAAGCATTTGGATTTGAATTGATGATTAGGTGTGGGAGGACTCCTCGATCTGATATCTTCTTGGATATCAATTTAATGATTCAGCCCATCCTTGTAGGCTCCTTACACCACTCCGAGCTTCGTGTAGAACACAATGACAGCCCGCTTTCTCTCGCTATAGGTACTGCTTTATTATCAAGAATGGTTTGAGACATACAAACAAATACTAAGACTACATAGTTAAATACCTCTGACATAGAAATTCTTTGTTTCGGTATAAAACCAGAATGCAGCCCTGGAGCAAAACGTACCTACGAAGATCGCTCGCTTTGAACAGTTTTTGGGGGATAATATCCGAGTAATTATTTTGCTCGAGGTTATATCCGCTAACTTACGTATATTTCGCTTTTCTTTCACCTTCGTTCTTTATTTAGTACTTAGTAGCGCTATTATAGCTTGGAAAGATACATGCCCATCGGAAGGTATGTAGCATCCTGGTGAGATTTTTAGTTCACTCTCGGATGATAATCGTAATCGTGTTGGAATTAAGCTCTCAGCTCTCAAAGTCTATTTATCAACTACGTGCTGACCTAGAAATTGTCGAGTCGTCACATCCCTAGACGTACTCCGAATAGCGTTCACGAAATTTTCTTGTTAAGGTGTTGACGATGTCATTCACGTCGACGAGTTCGTTGCACAGATCATCCACCTCTAGAGGCGCTTCAGGACAGTAACCACTACCTACCAAATAACTCGCCGCGAGAAAAGAAATAATGTTAGATATGTTCCGTCGCATCTACGAGAGTTTCATCTCTCCGCCTGAAGTGCCCAAAGTCGAGAATCCGTTGCGGTTTGGGGTGTTGGGGGCTTCGGATATCGCGTTCGTCCTTCCCCCAATTCTGAGTGTAACGAAGTATGAGCTGATGATGGAATAACAAGGCCAATGTCACTGATCCTCCCGGCAAAAACACACCCCGAAGTCATTATTGCATGCGTCGCAGCGCGAGACCGCGCGAGAGCCGAGAAATATGCTCAAAAGCATGGCATTGAGGGTGTTCATGATACTTACCAAGGTTCGTCCCATACACTTACCATATTCTTCGACCGATAGCTGAGCTCCTGTCGGAAAAAAGTAAAGACATCATAAACGACCCATCCATAGACTGCGTGCACATCCCCTCCCCAACTCGCACCACTATGAATGGGCAATCCGGGCCATCAAAGCCGGTAAACACGTCGTTCTTGAAAAGCCCTGCACCTCCAATGCCACTGAAGCACGGAAACTATTCGAGCATCCGTCCGTAACAGCACCTAATGCTGCCGTTCTATTGGAAGCGTTCCATTATACCTTCCATCTTATATGGCAGACTTTATGCAGCTTATCCACCACGACCCCCTAGCCGGGCCCGTGAAAAGTGTTGCTAGTTACTTGTATATGCCCCGGGGTTATTTCAGGAAAGATGATATCCGGTTTCGATATGCGTTGTCCGGGGGTTGTACTATAGATCTAGCGACGTACTGCGTTTCGCATATTAGGGGCATGTTGGGTGATCCGCGCCCCGTCGTTGAAAACATGACGTTGAGAATGATATCGAAATCTGACTACTGCAATAAACAAGCGGAAGATTTGAAGCAGATTGATGAGGCTGTTATGGTGACGTTTAGGTCTGAGACTGGTGCGGTGGGGAGGTTAGATGCTGATTTGTGTTTGGCTGGTAGCTTTTTGGGTGTGAAAGTGCCGAGGATGGGATGGCCGAAATATGTTGCTGAGCTGGAGGAGAAGGATGTCAGTGATGCGAAGGGGGGGAAGTTGGGGGATGGAAAGAGGCATTCTGTGCAACGCACCGTGACACTGTATAACTACATTGGACCTTGGATTTACCACAGCATTGTCGTTGAAGACCGCCATTCTATCAAGCGTGAAACAACGACGGTAAAATCGTGGACGAAGAAGAGTACGATCAAAGCGTACGACTGGCTCGACAAATCTGATGGTCGTCCCGGTGGCGCGTCATGGTTGACGTATCGATATCAATTAGAGGAGTTTGTGAATCGTGTTAGAGGTAGAAAGGGGACGGGCGTGTGGGTTGAGCATCAGTCTAGTATGGATCAGATGGCCGTACTGGATGAGATGTATGAGAAGGGAGGGTTGAAGGTAAGGCCGTCTAGAGATACATGTATTGATTTGGTGGATTGATTTATAGATGGAAGGCATGTAGGCATTCCTGTACATAGTAATCACTAATCACTAATAAAGCTTACTGCAATTCGTGGATGAGACTGGACTTGCCTGAGAGGCTAGATACTACCATACTACGTAGCACATACACGACTCACAATATTCGTTATACCTTCCTATTGTAGAAGTACGTAGAAGTTGAGTATGTAGATTTCTCCGCATTTACTCCGCGGCATTCAATTGGCTTCAATTGGCCACCCCACGGTAATAGGCCCAACTCCGACTCCATCTCGGACATGCTCCGAAGTATATGCAAGAACGAATTATCCGAGGTTTAGGAGATTTGCCTACAGAACAGCCAAAAAAGTGGAATCCAGCGAATAAGAGACGGTAATATTAGTATACGGTCAGCTCGATTTGTCTTTTGAGGCGCTGATCACTTGTTTTATGCTTAGACCGGGTAAATGTAGTACGTACGACATGCGGCCTTCCTTTTGGAGAATCGGAGGTTGGATGGGATAGCGCGATACCATGCAATGGCTCTTCATGTCGAGAAATCTGCCTATATAATGAGCGCCTTGGCACATTTCATCCTGCCTGTCAGTTTCCTCAAAGAGTATTTCTCAAGCCTATTCGTTGGCGCATATAGACAAACCATTACAAAATGGACCACCCACGGTACCTTGGCCTCAAAGGCCAACCCCTTGTATACGCCGTCACCCTCTGCTGCTCAATAGGATTCTTCCTCTTTGGCTACGATCTCGGCTACATGGGTGGACTTACCACATCGCCAGAATTCCTGGATCTATTCGGCAATCCCAATGCATCGCTTCTCGCCTTTATGGTCTCTTCCTATGAAGTTGGATGTATGTTTGGCGCGTTGTATCAGTTTCTGGTTGGTGACCGCTGGGGAGGCCGTAAACCTAACAACTTTGCGGGTGCAGTTATTGTGTCTATTGGCGCAATTTTGCAGGCGAGTTCTTTTGGATTGCCGCAGTTCTTGGTGGGACGTCTGGTAGCAGGGTTCGGGTTGGGTATTATGACCACCGTCATACCCATCTGGTTGTCAGAATGTACCACACCCAAGTCGCGAGGCCGCATGATGGCTATGCAGTTGTCTAACCTGATCATGGGGCTAATCATTGCGAATTGGTTGGATTATGGCATGTCCTTTCACGCCGGGTCGGTGCAATGGCGCGTACCTTGTGCCTTTCAATGCGTCTTTTGCCTGGTCCTGTTTGTGTTTATACCGTTCCTTCCAGAGTCACCGCGTTGGCTTGCTGCAGCTGGCCAAATGGATCGCGCCAAACATGCCTTGGCTGCCCTTCGCGGCCAGCATCTGGACGCCGATGAAGTCGTCGAAGAACTTAGTCAGATCCAGTATGCCATTGCAATTGAGTCGGAAGAAGTCGGCTCATGGAGCGACGTTTTCAAGGACGGCGGTATCAGCGGCTTCACTCGGGTTGCTATTGGTTTCTCGGCGAATTTCTTTCAACAACTGTCTGGCGTAAATGTCATGTCTTCGCTTGGCCCGTATGTATTTGAGAATTCAATCGGCATGAGTCGCTACAACGCGATGCTCGTCTCTGGTGGAATGCAAGTGTTCTACTTTCTGAGCAGTATCGTCCCGTGGTTTGCCATTGACCGCGTCGGAAGACGGAAGCTATTCATGATCGGCAGCATGGGAATGGGCGTGTGCATGTTGCTTTCCGCTATATTTGTCGGCATCGGTACGCAAGGACTGGGCTACGCCGCCGCTGTCGTGTTGTATCTCTTCCAAACCTTCTTCACACTCGGCTGGCAATCCAACATGTGGATCTACCCCAGTGAGTTGCTGCCGTTGAAGCTGCGTCTGCGTGGAGGTGCCATTGCTGTCATCTCGCAGTGGCTGTTCACTTTCCTCGTTGTCGAGATCACGCCGCCGATGATCACTAACATCGGATACAAAAGTTATATCGTCTTTGCAGTTATCAACTTCGTCACGATCCCTTTGGTCTATTTCTGCTTTCCGGAGACCAGCAAGTTGCCGTTGGAGGCTGTGGATTTGCTATTTGCCGACCGCGACGGACAGAGACCAAGTATATGGAGGGTGGTGAAAGACTCGAAAGACCCGGCTTTCATGGAGAATATCAAGAAGGAGTTGGCCGAAAGAGCCGAAGCAAGAGCGACGAACGAGGAAATTGTCGATGCGGCAAAGCTAGAAAGAGCGGTTGAACTAGAGAAGGTCTGATCGTCTGGCTACAATGGCAGCTGAACATGCGGAGGTCAGATAGAGTGTTGTCGTAGGTGAAAAGGATTAATGAATTTGGATGTCGGACTTCTTGAGATGGATTGTTGTAGTTGTGAAGTAGACTCGAGTTGGAATATTTAGGGAGGTGCCTTAGCTCGTCAGGCTATACAAGTATGTAAGATCCAATACGCATAATATACACCGGGATTCGGTTTAAAGCACTATTATTGGCCTATCGAGCTTTATCAATGTACGGCCCGGTAAGGCCATGTAATTAATCGGTATCATTATTTTGGCACGGACGAACTGCCGCTTCTCTGACCAGAATGCCAACTACGACGCTGGATAAGCACGTACGATTAACAATCGGACACTCTCAATTTCTGAAAGATAGATAATCGCGTCAAGGTACTCTCAGCAATACATTCTTCGCGATAGAAGCAGCATATTTCGCTCCAGTTGGAGCGAAGCCAATTACAGCATGCCGCCATTCAACACTTCAGCTCAACAAGCAACAGCGCCCACTCCTAGTAACGGCAACAGCAACAGCAACAGCAACGCGCCGCAGACATTTGATAAAGTCCCCGATGTCGATCCAAAAACAGGCCTTCACGAGAAAAGCAACCCAGGAGCGCTCAAGAGCCAGTCCGACTTGGATCTCACAGTCTCACATGGAATCCTAAGACAATCCTCACCCTCAGACCCAAAATTACCCCTCGAAGTCGGAACTCAAAAGAGCAACCTTCCACCAGAAAAGGTATTCTCTATACAATTAGGATCGGAGCTATTCCGGTTATCGGGGGCTTCAATTGCCTCTGACGGTCAGTTGTAAAATTCCAGGCGCGAATTCAAACAATTGGACTGAGAAGCCTAGAGCACCGTCGTATTTTTCCTCTTTCTTTGAAGAGCAGCTTCAGAAGACAGATCAGAATGCAACCATTCGCACGCTGTATATTGACCGGGATCCGGTGATTTTTCGCGAGATTTGTAGGCATTTGCAAGGTTGGTGATGTCATCTTTTGTACTTTCAGCTTACTGATGTTGTTTACAGGATACCATGTACAGCCACGAACTGGCGAAGAATTTGTGAGGCTATACATGGATGCGCAATTCTACAGCTGTACGCCCCAAGTCAATCCTCGCAGCGAATTGCCTAGACTTACTTGTCACAGTACCCCGACTTATCGGACAGCTTTTCGAATCCGACGTCTTCTTCCGAATCGGCGAACGAGACTTCCAAGTACCAAAAGACATCTTCTCGGCACCGGGGGACTCGCCCAATTTCTTCACACTCGGATTCAACATCCATTTTTCGGCGCCTCCTATGATGCTACCGGGCCTAGAGAAAACGGGCTTATTGCGACCTCCTTCGATCGTCCCTCCGAGTGTCCCGAATCGATCGGCAGAAGTTTTTGAGCAGTTGGTACACATTCTCAGAGGGTATCCGGTAGATATCAAGAATGAGAGCCACCGGCAAGAACTCCTTCGCGATTGTCGATATTTGCATTTTCGTGGCGTGGAGCAGAAACTGATTCCGCATGAGATAAGCTACAACCCTGAGCGGGATTGCAGCGAGATTGTGATTCGACTGGAAGATATCCGTCAATCGGGCGTTCAGTTCGTGGCCGATGGATCGCTCGTTGATGGATCTACCTCCTCCGGCTGGGTATATTATGCGCGACCATTCGTGGACGACAAGCCATGCGAATTGATAGTTGAAATCGGCGGCCAAGGCACGGTAGTAGATCTGGAATCGATGCGTGCCGAATTTCGGGGCTTGACAAAAGCCCGCGTGAGCAGTCTCGTGCAAGTGATTGCCAACAAACTCAATCTACCCAACAAAGCGCCCCTGGGGCTGATGATGATGGCCGGCGGCGGGTCGAGAAATACTACCGCCAGTCCAGGCCATTCACCCCTCAGCGAAGATCGACCAAAAGTTCATCTCGGCCCTGATGCCGATATCGTCATTGACGGCGAATGCTACTGCGTCAAACCGGGCGGATCTACAGGGTTCAATCTGGAGAAATGCTGCAGCGCTACAAATCTGCTCAACGAGACAACGACCGGACCACCCGCGAAACGGAAACGGGAGGAAGAAAATGGTAGTCCGCCGCAAGGACGATGGATGGTACATAATGGGCAATGGAGGCTACGGGTTCAGCCAGATGGGTTTAGCAATCAGCTGGAGATTATATTCACTGCTGTTAAGCTGGAGGTATCGACGAGTCAGCGAGCGCGGAATCGGAAACGGGGGTTCTTAGGGTAGTCATTTTAATAGCTTAATTGACAATTCATACCATAAAGTGCTACGTAGTACTCCGTACAATGCGTTTATCGCGATCGATCTTGATCGTCTTTATCAGATCTTCAGGTAAATTGTTGGACCTCGGCAAGTCCCGGAGTGGCTAAGATCCACCCCCAGCCAGGTACAACCATGATGACCCTGGATATACGTACTGCACGTGAAATATGGCCGCCTGTTGGGGTCGACTGGTTATTAAGTAGACTCATCTAGATCGATGCTCATGAGAAATATATAAGAAAGATCTCCAGCTTCTATAGTCCGAACACTGCTATGTACCTAATAGAAATTTTACCCAAGTAATCATCGAACCGAACCGAAGAGACAACAAAATGGCCTCCTCCGATATCAAAGTCACTCTCTACTGGTACCACCTACCTCAACCATAAGCATCTATGCATATCTACAAAGACTGACCAAGGTTGTATGTATAGGCTAGAGCAGTCCCGCGCACACTCAATCCTCTGGATCCTCGAAGCCCTCTCCATCCCCTACGCACTCAAAACCTTCAAACGAGGCAAGGACATGCTCGCACCGCCCGAACTCAAAGCCATTCATCCATTAGGCAAGTCACCCGTAATCACAGTCGAAAGACCCGAGTACGCGCAACCATTGGTGCTGGCTGAATCAGCGGCGATCGTGGAGTATTTACTCAATCATTTCGGGGGCGAAGAGAAGGGTCTTGTGCCGAAGAAGTTTGCGTCGGAGGAAGATGCAGACAAGAATTTGGAGACGGAGGAGTGGTTGAGGTATAGGTTTTATATGCATTATGTGGAGGGTAGTTTGATGCCGCAGATGGTTACGGCGTTGATTGTTGATAGTACGCCCCCTTCCCTTTCGAACTAAAGGATCTATGGAATTTGTTAGCTGACAACAGGTTGGTGTAGGCGTCCGCAACGCCCCGATCCCATTCTTCCTCAAACCCATCCCCCGCCTGGTCGCAGACAGGATCCAGACAAGTTATCTCGACAAGCAATTCGCCGTCCACTTCCCGTTTCTAGAAGGTCAGCTCAAGTCTGCTCCTGGCACAACCGACGAACAACGAGGAGGACTGTGTGGCACGAAATTCAATGCGGCGGATATATTGATGAGTTTCCCGATTATTGCTGCCACGGGCAGAGGAGTGATTACGCAGGAGAGTTATCCGGAGATTGTGGCGTATGCGGAGAGGTTGAAGAAGGATGATGGGTATCAGAGGGCGGTGAAGAAGATTGAGGAGGTGGATGGGAAGTTTGTTGCTTCGTTGTAGTTTTTCTTCTTGTTTTTGGATGCCAATGTATATACCATGTCTAAATCATCAAATGGATTTTGTGAGTGAAGCGAAGTCTGAGTCTGAGTTTATGAGAGATGGCACTATACTAAATGCGTACTAGTGTCATAAGTCTTGGCTAACCTCACCCATCCGCCTTAACATCCGCACGCAACCTCAACATCACCACGAACATCCTCAATCCAGTCACCCATTGAGACCTTTCACAATGGCTGGCCCAAACAAATGTACGCTATCCGCCCAACATTTCATCCAATATACCCAAGTCTTCCGAGTATAGGTCCATTCGCTAACCCTTCCGTGATCACAGCTCTCGTCCTCGACCCTGCTCTGCAGAAGTACTACGGTAATTCCTCCTCGATTCCGTCCCTATACACCCGATCGACAATCTTTTCGCTTCCGGAAGAACAATTGTCGGGAAGGAATGAATAAACGCTAAACATGAATGTACAGAACTCAACGCAAACCGCTACAAATACTTCAAATGGACACCGCGAAACGCATGGTTGACTCTCCTCTACGTCGGCATTGTGCCTGGTATCATTGGCTATGTTGCTTATAGCACTGATGTGAGTGGCCCCCATTTTCCCTCCCGAATATGAAGGGATAAATTGTTGTGGTGTGTGGTGTGGTGGAGGCTGATTTTGGGGATTGGATATAGGGAAAATATGACTTGCGCGGAAAGAGACGGGGTGATACCATTGTTGAATTTTAGAGGAGACTATGTCTGCGATGGGGTTGTGGGATTCGTTAACTTTTCTACGCCAATCGATTCGAGGAAGCGTTCACGATAATCTGGACGACATACTGAAGCGTGGCTAATGAAGTCGCAAGTTCGGGAATCATCGCCATGGATACCTACACGCTGCTAGTATGGTCGATCGTATTGGGTGTTTCATTTTATTCCGAGAAGAGAATTTCTGTTTTAGACGCGTGAAGATTTTTACTGCTTCTGCTTGGCACATTGTACCTGTATATACTATGAAAAGGAAGTCAAGTTTACAAAAGCTATGCGTTCTATGTAGGTCGCGTTAAGTTAACCAGTTCTGTTGTAGTGATCTGTGCTACTATTGTGAAGACTACAGGTAGTTCTTGAAGTTGGCTTTTTGATTTCATTGAATTAGTAGTACATGCGGACATGCCGGCGTGAGAGAATCATAGCATACATGATGTGGCGGAGTTGCTCTTCCTCTCGTTAAATTTCTGCTTCAGGCTAGCCGTTGCAGAACAAACATGCAGTCATTGAATGTAGAATTATTTCGCCGATGATAGCACCCTTGCTGGTACAATTTCGGAGTCTCCGAATGACAGCGGTAGACATTATATCGCCCAATCATAAATGCCAGCCCTCGAGGCATCGGTGAAATGATCAGTGAAGATATTTTAGGGCTGGATCATGAAACCGCATGCTCTTGAGCAAAACATTTCCCAAAGAGCACAAATCGGTGTTTGGCATCTGGGAAAGAGCACTTTGTATGCCGGCGACGCTCAAGTTTGATCGCATTTGATCAATTGAGGACCTGCATCACCTAGTACGGACCTCTGCGTCTTCCCCATCCACCGCCGCGTTCTTCTGGTAATCGTTCGCCTCTCTTCCAATCACCACTCGGCAACCCATTCCCTGGTGGCCCCCGTCCCATCCCACCTCCTCCAGGACCCCGTCTTCCTCCACCACCACCGCCATTCTCTCGCGGCGCTCTAAACGCCCTCATTGCACCACCAATGGGTCCTCCGGGCGGTCCTCTCCCACCCTGTATCGGCGGCGCAACACTCCCATCATCCAGCGGGGGTAAGATCGCAACATCAACGTAATCGCCAACCACAAATCGCGCATCAGCTAGCGTCTTGTCTGCGTCGTCTTGACTGGAGACATCTTTCGCTATGAATCGTCGTCGCGCGCCATTTGTTCGTTGCTCGTCGTGTCCATTTTTCTCTGGCGATCGTCCGAGTATAACGCTACCGATGTCCTTGGAAAGATATCGCCCTCGTCCCTCCGTCGCCGCGCCGCGCGTATCGGGGTATATGAGTCTGAAACAAAGCCTGGTCCCGGCTTGAGGATCGGGTAGTTGTGATGGTAATGCACCGGCTAGCAGACTAGACAGTTCGCGTAACGAGCATGACTGCCATGTGTAGATTTCCAAGTGTGGAGGGAGTTCCCTTGTGCTTCTGGGACCAGTGGGTGTAGGGATTGGGAAGTCGGTGAGAGCGTGGTAGGCGTTTTGGCGAAAGAATAGTTTGAGGTGGAAGGGGACGGTGGTTTCGCGGTTGATTGCCATGTTGCGTTCTGCCGTTCGGAGGCAGCGGTGTGAGATCTGATCAATGGATATTGTATTTCGAGTAGAACCTTTGCGCGTGAAGTTTTATTTGCGGTAAGATGCTGTGTATGTGGTGTTGTAAGTTGTAGCTAGGTGAGGTGTAGCTAGGCAAGGAAGGGAGTGGAGACTTCCAGATAAGATCTTCGAAGGTTCCGTCTCCGCCAAAGCTTTTAGCCAGCCTACTTTTTAACCTCCATTCTACCCACGAGGACAACAACCACTGGCGACTAAAGCTAGCTGGCAGCATCGAATATAAAGCAAACGTTTGCATTCTTTTTCGCGATCTAACTTGGTTGTTTGGGCTATCCGCAAGTCGGTGGCAGCGTCTATCATCATGGATTTCGCATCATTAATGGCCAAGGAAATCTCCAAGGCCAAACCCAGCGACACCAAAGACAAAAAAGAAACCAGCACCAACAACAAATACCAGCGCCGAGCCGACGTCGAAGCAGCGCGCATCGCAGCCTACAAGGCAGAACAGGAGAAACTACAACGAGAACGTGAGGAAAAAGCGGCCCTCAAACGTAAACATGAAGAAGACGAAATCGAGCGACGACGGGAACGGGAAGAAAAGAAGCGCAAGTTAGCAGAGGAGTCGCGCAAAAAGAGGGAAGCTGAGGAGGAGGCTGCGGAAAGACAGAGGAGGAAGAGGTTGGGTTTGCCGGAGCTGCCACCACGGACAAGTGAAGAGGGGACACCGGTGCCGGAAGAGGAGGATATTGATGACGAAAAGTTGATCAAAAAATTGAGGGAACTGAATGAGCCGGCGACTCTATTCGCGGAAACGCACAAAGCTCGCCTCAAGCGCTATCGAAAACTGGTCAAACGATCACTCACGCCACAGCTCTCCAAGGGTCCCATCCCGACTATCCTTGAATTAGTGCCAGAGAAAGACATGAAGATACCCGCCAAAATACCCAAGGACATTGACCCGGAGTCGAGAAAGTTTTTGTTCAGACAACTCGCCTCGTATTTCACTATGCTGTTGGAAGAATGGGCTATTGCGCTGGCTAAACGAGACACGTCTGTCAAGGAGAGTTTTGCGGGTCGACAGGCATTTAATGCCATGGTGCAAAGTAGGGACAATATGCGACCTTTATTTAAGAAATTTGAGACAGGGGATATCGACCATGCGGTTTTGGAAGCCATTGTTGAGATTGTGCATTGTGCGCAGGAAAGAAGATATGTGGATGCGAATGATGGGTATTTGAGGCTGAGTATTGGAAAAGCGTACGTTCTTCATTTGATTTATATATCTCGCCGTTATTTCTACATACTGATGAGTTACAGGGCATGGCCAATTGGTGTCACCATGGTGGGTATCCACGAACGTTCAGCACGAGAAAAATTGCACGAAAGCGACAACAAGGCCCATATCATGTCCGATGAAGTTACACGGAAATATCTACAGAGTATAAAGCGCTGCTTGAGCTTTGCTCAGGTGCGATGGCCGCCGGATGATCTGTTGCAGTTGATGGGTTAGATATGTAAGTAGGTTGATGATTAATGATATACCATACTTTTATAATCTATAAGTTGTCACCCGCTTCAGCAGGCAGCTAGTGCCATTTCTATACGAGTCGACCTGCTATATAGCTACCCTTTCGCATGTGTTCTGCTCTGCCCTGTGGTATTCTCGATTGGATACAGGAGGGATCCTTGATGCCATTTTCAACCGTACCATCAACAGTTATGCATTGTGTCCTTCAGTCTTTGGTGGTGTGTATATGATTTGGAGATTCGCAGAGGCTGCACTATGAATCAAACCTGCAGTGAGGGATCCGAGAGCCAACCCGATACAGAAGATCCCACCCCGACTTCGTAGCTCATCTGCTCGATCTGTTGACGATGAGGATCAACGTCACTTGGTGTCATGAATGGGATACATACACCAAGATCCGAGAGGAACACCATCAAAGAATGAAGACTGAGTGACCAAATCAAAGACAACTCATCGGAAGACTTACCTCAAACAACCCAACCAAAAACCGATACGCTATTAGTCCGAATATGAATTTGCCCGATACTGCAACAGAGTGAATATACCCCATTCTGTATCCTAGTCTCCGTCAAAAATGGGTCGTGTGTGATTATCCAGGGTCTTACATGGTTATACTGCTCTTCTACATCCAGCCACTTGTACTTCCCATACGTACAGAATCTAAGGACTTCGCAATTCACGAACTTGATGTCCACATATCCTGGCAGGTAGATAGGTAGGCCGCACGGACTCTTACCCTAAACATACTTTCCTTAAAGGGATTCTATATGGCTATCACTATGCACGACTCGTGCCTAATACATACATTCTAGTTTCAAATGCAGGTCGGAACATTGAAAGAAGAGCAAACCGATCTGGCTTGGTCGAGACGGGTTCCTGCAAGTCATCATTTGAGCTAAACGGATTAAATCATAGCTTTAATGTGGTTGTTTCAGATGAGCAGAATTACGTGTATGCGTTGGTTATGCAACTAGGTGATATTGATACGTATCTATCTGCAACTGAAATAGGACTTAGCCATACTTATTAAAACCTTCTATCGGTATTATACACACACATACACATGTACTTTGCCATGACTCTTTACAACTATGGTGGATCCAGGTCCGTGGCACTTTTCACAAGCAGCGTATAACATTTAGGGCGATAACAAGATGAATCTGCCACATGCACCCTGGCTACACATGCCCACGGTTGGAAATAAGCGAATTAGAGGAACCTCTATCTCTGGTACTGGAGTCTTGTTAGCACATGTTCGAGATAGAAGTATCACGTACGGTACTCACGCTGCTTTTCCCCGTTCCTCGTAAAATAGAGGCGTCTGTCTTTGAATCTGAACCCGCATCCCACAACATCTCCCGTTTCGAAGGGCGGATATGAATGAATAATAGCTTTTTGACCCCAGCATTGGCCAGTTGACCCTTCATAGCCCCATGATCGCATGTAATGACCGGGGAGCTGGAAACGAGGCATGAGTCCATCGGAAACCCCGACGGCAAGCTTCCTAGTCAAGAGTCAGTATGTCATGTAAGAGAAAAAAAAAAAAAAAAAAGATTGGAGTATTTACCCCGTATCCCCACTAGATGTAACTGTGAACTCAAAATACCAGTCAGTTCCTGGTGGAAGGGGGTGGTTTGCCATTGCTGAAGCTGAGAGCTCAGTTCCAACGGTCAGAGGTGACCCTAAAAGACTTGTCAGCCAACAAGTCTAAAATTTATTTAGATCATCCAGTCTCACAAACCTAAGAAATGAAGATCGTCTCCGTCCTCACCAACAGCAAGTTGTGGTGACTTGAACCAGCCAGTGCCCCATTGACTCGGCAAAATCGGCCTGCCTCGATTTCCATCGCATTCCAGCGTCCCCATATGTCGTTGCCAGTCAGCTCGAGTCCAACCATGCTCATCGCTTGCATTCGGATCCGCGCCTGCCTGCAGTAGAATATCGCAAATCCTAGAATTACCGGATACTGTTGCTGCTAGCAATGGCAACCCATAAAAGCCAGCCTGGGTACTTGGATCCGCGTCGTTCTTGAGGAGAATCTCCACTATCTCGTGATGACCTGCGTACGCGGCTGCTTCCAGTGCTGTGCCGAAGACACCGCAGATAGAATTGACTTTTGTACTGTGCTCAAGAAGCGTTTCAACAATCTGGAAATGGCCCCGGAAAGCAGCCACGTGCAACGAATCTCCATAGTGGCCTTCCTGGTGGGTAGGTTCGAACTCAAATAGTGCCAGCACCTTGTTGTGAACAGGTTCTCTTATTCGTAGTGCACCAGCTAGTGAAAGTCCATAGAATCCAATCTTCGGGAACAAATCATCCCAGTGGTCATGGATCCATTGGTCATGGAGGCCTTGCCCACCGATGAGCAGAACCGTCTTTCCGTAGTAAGGGATTGTAATTTCTTGATCGGCATGCGTCACAAGTGGCATGCCTGGAGAGTCCGCATTTGCTCCAGACCTGAGAAGAGCCGTCACGACACGCGGAGATCCGCTCCAACAAGCTGCTTGTATTGCGGTGCCGAACTGGCCGACCGGTGCATGGACATCCGCAGATCTCGCCAGCAACTTCTCGACGGCGTAAAAATTCTTTGCGTCGCATGCTGTTTGCAGGGCAGTGCCATATGGAAATAAGTTCACATCAACGTTTTCAACCTTTTCTAGTATTTCCTCAAGTACAAAAGAAGTACGAGCTGACAAGTGGAGGCTTGACACGAAGTATCCACCGATGATGTCTGGCCGCGCACCATTGTCGAGAAGAAAACAAGACATTTTAAACATTCCACGCTCGAGCACGGAGCATAATGGTGTACCAACCCAGCCCGTTGTATTGTTGATAGGTGCTCCATTGTCGATAAGTGCTTTTGCGAGTGGTTGATTTCCACTCATTGCGGCAGCCTGTAAGGCGCTGCCGACTGTCCCTCCTGGACGATAAAAGCTATTTTCTTCATGCGAAGGGGCACCAGCCTCAAGCAAAGCATTGGTTGCTTCGAGGTTACCGCAGTATGCAGCGGCTTGCAATGCGCTGCCAAGGCCTGGTGTGTGACTATCCACTTCTGCTCCAGCATTCAGAAGCAATTGAATGATGCTCTTGCACTTCTCTTTTTCCTCTTCTCGCAACGAACCACCAATTGCAGCCCCTCTCAATGCATGATTAAGGTCACTAGTTAGAGCGCGATTTGCACCGTTCTCTATGTAACGAGAAACGCCAGCTCTCCAGTTGAATAATCCAGTAAAGTACAGTGGTGTGATATTGTCGTGATGGTCCTTGTTAGGTGTCAGGATACGATACAGCTGCAGCCAAGCTCTGCTGTTTTGTCGTGGCGAGTATAACGTAACGTAATGTTCAGCCATAATCTTGGCTTTGTCCAGAGCCTGCCTTTCGGTGGATTGCCGAAATATATATCCGAGGTTGCGGAAAGATGAGAGCCATTTCCATAATGATGCCATAAGCGTAGCTAAATTCCAAGAGAAGGGTTTTTGTTTCTCCCTTGGTTTCCAACCTCGGAATATGGCATTTGGACTGGTATATGTACCGCAGTATTCATGGTCTGCGTCTTTCTGAACCGGGGGACAATATATGGTAACAGTACAAAGAGCCGTCGAACTTGCCAATTGCTTTTTCAGATCCGGCCGGGTGAATGATTCGATGGTCAACTCTGGGAGGAAGAGTTTATCGAGCAGCGCAGCAAGCTCATCATCACAGGTTTCCAGTTCTCTCAGATGCTCGCCAACATAGACGGTCGCATAATCTAGCAGACTATACTTCTGCCGAGTTCGGTCAAGGTGAGCTCTGTCCATGTAGCTAACCTTGAAGTCTTCGAAAAGTAGGTAAGTAAGGCAATTCTTAGCAAGTTGCCTATGAGTCTCTTGTGAGTCCAGGTGATACTTTGCTATGTTTGAAAGCCTCTGGCTCGAGTAGCGGTTGCCATCTTCTGGCTCGTGCCTCTGGTTGAAGATTCTATCGGAAGTCAAGAACTCCTTGAGTGAGAAGTGGCAAAGGGAGACCTCTTTGGTTTGTTTGTTAAAATCTACCAACGAGCCACAAAGACGGGCCAATTTCTCAGGCTGGTTTGCCACCGTGGACTTATCCCACCATTTCTGACCGTCTTCAATGAAGACGGCTTCTGCGAGCTCTTCTAATTTGAGAGTCCTCTTCGAACCAGCGAGCCATTGTAAAATATTGCGACGCTCTTTAAACTTCCCTGTCCGCAATTCTAACTTCTCCAGAATGCGCCGATATACTCCATCGATGGTCCTCGGGAGCGTATCCAAACTATCCTCGATTTGCGCGTAATTGTAACACTCTTCACTAATTATGTTCCACTGGTATGCTGCTAGTTGAAACCTATACCGGTAAACTGCGTTAGAAATAAATATAATCACAAATACAGGCGCTTCTTACATATTACCCGCCATCTCTGTGATCTTCCTCAAGATCTTCTCTCGCATCTCGTCTGAGCACCAGCCAGGCTGTTGGCCTACCTTTGCTTCTATCTGGGTCGTAAGGTAGATCTCGATGTCCCCTTGGTTGTGATCTGATAGCGAGATCTTTGGGTAAGGCTCAAGGCATTTTATGAGATTCTCCTCCTCCCTGCTGGTCATTAGTATCTTGAGGGGGAACTTTGTGTCACGATATATGTTTAGTAGCCATTTCGTAACCATTGAACTTTCATGACATTCATCAAGGGCATCAATCACAATGAAAGTAGTCTCCAAATCTTCTAAGCCGCGTTGCAAAATTTTGCACAGTATATCTGTCTCGATTGGTCGGTTCTTGTAGATCTCGGGAGCAAGTGTACGCTCTTTGTGATGATCGATCAGACTTTGAGCGATTATTGGACTTTGACGGGCTAGCTGCGATACCAAGCTAGCTGCTATGTGTTGTATCTCTTGCGCCTTTTCATCTCTGTAAGTGC
Source organism: Talaromyces liani (assembly GCA_022814505.1). NCBI lineage: Eukaryota > Fungi > Ascomycota > Eurotiomycetes > Eurotiales > Trichocomaceae > Talaromyces > Talaromyces liani. The sequence continues at coordinate 395,797 of JAKLNL010000026.1, forward strand.
AATAGAAGTAGGCCAAGCCGAATTTTCCTGGCGAGTCTTTGCAAAATCCATCAAGGTAATCAACGACATTTGATCTTCGTTTGGTGTCAGCATTTTAAAAGTCCTATTTATCATGTAATAAAACCACTTACGCTAGTATAGATTTTCCAGCCCCAGCTATAAGCACACATGTACCGTCAGATAACTTGTCTCCTGTTCAAATATCACAGATTGATAGCGCTTACGAATTCCTGTCAACCACAGAATTGACTTCGTGTCAGGTTGCATCCATTTTTCAAAAAGCGAGTCGTACATGAACCATTCTCCTGTTTTTGCTTCTCGCATGTCGGCAAGATTGTCGTGGAATGTTCTTTGGACGTTCGGGGACAACCACAAACGAGCGATCTCCATCTCGGACTCTTTCACCCGTGGTCGTCCTACTCAAAAACAATAGTCAAAATACAATCTGCAAGAAAATTTGACTGCGATGAAGATGCAGTGGAATAGCGTAGCTGAAGTAACCACATACCTGGGGATCGAGGCTGGAGAACGGACAGGAAATGCTTCGCATATGCTGCTGCCATCACGGCAGCATAATTCTGCCAGCTTTTTTCCTTGTGAGTATCTGCGTAGTCGCAAATGCCTCGTATGATGAGGAAAGGAGAAGTATCCATCAGACCAGCCGCTTCCATCTCATAGCAGAGCACATCGGCCACTTCCCTAAGTTGGTCTCTGGTCTGCCCATGTCTCATTACCTGGTTCCCTGAAGCAATAAGCCCGTAGTGGACTACAGGAACATTGGAAGCACGTGGCGATCGATGTATTATGAATTTCTTGTCGCATTTGGCACACGAACTATTGGGCTCGGGATCATCGTAATCAGAGTCAAAGAGCACATCGTGTCCCGGACGAGTACTAAAGGACTCCGCTTCTGGATGTCTACTCAACGTCTCCTGATAGTATCTCATTATTTCAGAGCCTCCACCATGAGTATAAGCCTTTGCTTTGGGTAGGGCACTCAGTAGCAAATCTGAAGGCCTATTCAGATGTCGCAAACTCCTTTGGAACTTTCCGTTCGAAACAGTCTTGCCGAAGTCATACTCAACAACACCACCAAACCGTCCACTTGGCTCGCTTACGACTACATCACCCAGTCGTATGTCGTGCTTGTCGCTAGGTATTCCACCTGCAATTCCAACCATGAGACCAAATATGAGCGGGAATGTGCGTCGCATCTCTGTTGCGACTCTCGCAGCGGCGTTTGTTCCTGTGATGCTAGCTGGAAGAGAAACAATAACAACATTATGCATGCCAATGCGACCAAAGGTGTATGTGTTATTATCTCCTGGTGATGGAGTAAGTGGTGGATATTCCTGGTCCAGCATCAACAGAGCTGCCTTGAATTCACAATCAAGGGCACAGATCCATCCAACTTTGTAATCGTCATAACTTAGTTTGTTCATCTCTATTATATCCTGCTAACAAGATGAAGACTTTTAACGTCGATAGGGACCTCAGTGTGTCTTAAGAGAGTCTGTATGACTGTTAGAGATGGTTGTGATTAAGTAGAGAAAGTAAGTTCTTGAGATTTAAAAGAGTGACAGTATTATCATACGTACGTAGTAAGGCTGTGCAAGTCAGGCGCAATAATAGGGGGGCTATGTTTGTACTACTCACCTACTTTAGTAATAAATGCATGTCTTGACTGTTTCATCAGAAAAAGAAAAAAAGAGAGGAAATAAAAATGAGATGCCTATTTGCGAGATAAGGCTGATCTAACCTAGGCAAGCATTTGTACTTCTTTGCCTATCTAAGATCTCAATGCCTGTGAAGGTGCTCAAGCCAATATCCATTGGGTAGCTGTTTGACGAGAAAACTAGAAACTTAAACATAGAGATGGGAAGAAGCCCAAGATTTGGCTCGAGGTTTGAAGGGGTAAAAATAGGTGGTTTAACCACCTTAAAGCTCCAACCAGGAATACACCGAGCGTCCCCTATGGAGTAGATACAAAGATCGATCTAATACATACAACCTGGAGAGTATTGGTATGATATATTCAAGACAGATCACAAAGTTCATGATAGATCTCCAAGTCAGTGATAGCTTTGTGAGCTATCACATGCCTCAGCCACTAGTCTCAAAAATAAGGATTATTCATAAGAGACTTTGTGCAGAAATGTCAAACATTAAACATTAAGCATAAATTCTACCTAGCAAAAAAATGGTGAATACCTAGGTACTTCTGCCTCACAAGGCAGCAGTAAGTGTTGCAAGACTAGGCTATATTAAGTGTATATCGCCGTTGACAGATCGCATTTTGGAAGCTTAGATTGTGTTTTGGAGCTTACCGCCATATTAGGATATGATATGTACAATCTTAGAGATATCAAGTACAGAGGTGGGAGTCAACAGTGATGGAGATAACACTAAATAGTAACCCATGCACTAGGTAGGTTTGCGGTAGAACATAATTGTTTGTTTTTCCAACCCTAAACTTAAAAATAGTTAAATAGCATCCCTATGAACGACTGAGAAGCTTCATAGAGTTTACCTGCTTTACTAGCGTTTCTTTACTTTGATTTGCCTGCTTTTTGCCTTCCCGGGATATGCGAAGTTGCCCCTTTCCAAGTTCTTTTTGACTCCTTTTCTCCTCTCGCTCACGGATTCGTCGAGTCTTTCGCCGTTCCTGGGTCTCGTGAGCTTTCTGTTGGGCTCCAAAGTTTTTGTGTACGACGGTTTGCTGTCTCGACTTTCCCTGTTCCTTTTGTGACTCAATATCCTGTATTCGCTGTCGTATAGCTTCCATTCTACCTGGTGAGAAGAATTGTGCCTCACCAGAATTATCTCTATCAATTAAACCTAGTGGCTGGTGTGGACGTAGATTAGTAGAGCACAGAATCGAGAGGCTATAAGATATAGATTTATCTCTTTATGATATAGACTATAGGACTAGAGCTCATCAAACAGTAAAGAGCCTTTACATGTAATCAACTGAACGTCACTTGTCGCAAAAGACCTTGGTTTTCAACCGCTACGAGATGCAAGTAACCCTTTTTCTATAGGCCACGCTTCAATGCTAGCCACGCTTCAGTATCAAAGTTGTCAGATGAGTCGTTGCGGTATCGGTCAGTAGTCGTGTAGGCATGTTGGTATGAGTCATTGGAACAAGTGTCAGTGTTGTATGTGGTATAGATTGCGCTATAGCTATCAATTGCCACGAGAGAGGCTGAGTAAGGGTTCCCTTATCACATGTGGTGGAAGAGAAACCTCCATCGGTAAACATTTGTTGCTTGGCATAGTTTCAACAATGGCTTTGTTGGCGAGACTGTGTGTCGTAGGAGTGTGTTTGGAGTCTTTCACGGATTTATAAGAATGCTCCATCAGGACCTCGGGAATCATGCCAGCAAAGTCCAAGACGTATATTCCCACGATACATATAGATGTCAAGGAGCTGCGGCTACAGGCAGATCCATCTATTGCAACCGACAAGACTACCAGTTGACGTATCCTTGGAGCCAGATACAGCTGAGAGGATCCGTTCCGGCCACAACAGACTTGGGTCACCTGCGAGATCGTACTACGCACTACTATCATGATTTCCAACAGCGCTATAACTCATGTCATGGTCCCATGACCATGGTTCAGTGCAATGCCAACAATATGACATTAGTCTCGACTAGCGCGAATCGTAGTCCTGCATCCTGGGTTCTTGTGGAAACTCACTGATCAGCTCTCAACAGACATCTTGTTAACAATTGTTGTAGATATCATTCTGCCCATGTTAAATATTGGCTTTGTTTGTTATGGATTCTCTAGGCTACGTGAGTAAGGGTATTACTTCCAGACCTCGGTTTGGACCAGAGCAGCCCGAAGTAGGTTACTTCCGGCTCATTATCACCTTAGACGAACTGTATAGTCCATCCGGCAATGTTCGGGCAGAATGGATTTCCATCCCCGGCATCCCGTATCTCTGTTCGGTGGAAATCCACTTATAGATCCGATTCCTATTGGCGCTGTTAGTGCAGTGGCTTATTTTCTGTATCATCCCGGCCCGATGCCCATGCAGCGGCACTCTAGGTCAGCCGTTGATGACGGTATGTCTCGGTGACTTAAATATTAGGGTTGCGGCGAAAGAAGCTCATGCGCCTTGCGAGGCTTCAATGAGTATCATCCATCCAATGCAGGCTCTGAACCAACAGGTGTCTAAAATCGCCTCTGTCTGCTCTTGTGAAAGCAATTCACACATCATACAAATCAAACTACGTGCCTCCTGGCCCAGCTGACGTTCTACTAGGAATTCCCAAGCCATAGCCACTCTGGTTATTTAGGTTATTTTGCGAAATGTCGCCGTAAACTGGGCTCGGGCTCCATGATTGGCGAGTAGCTTGACCTAATGCCTGACACAGCCCGTTAGTTTGCGTACTCGCATTCTCCCCTTCTATGTGAGAGAACAGTGCTTCAAGACGTACCCGGGGCAGCCCAAGGCCGTCGAGATAGGATTGCTGTACATTGCATGCTGTACTATAGATCAAGGGTGTCACATTCGTGAAATTCGTCCGCTTACTATTCCCTGAAACACTGGTGTCTCTACTACGTACAGTCAGGATGTGAGGGGATGAATAGTTCATAATCTCTAACTGGGCTCCAACGGAGAAATCTAGGTCATGGATGGTGCAATCATGATGCCCCCCGGGGCTTTCACTCAGCCTACGGTATACTAGTCATATACCCCACGATAAATACGTCGTTGTTTCTATCAGGAACAAAAATTGATTACTTACTTGTTAGCACTGTAGGATTGAAATAGATTCAAACCATATATGCTTGTTCTCGGAATTGGGAAGCTCGCATATGACGGTTGATAAACTGTTAGGGCTAGGTATCCAGGGATATATTGTTTATCTAGGTATGAGGGCAACATTATACAAGATACAAAACCATCAATAAAGCAATGAAGTAACTACAAATCATCAAGATTAGTTATAGGCTTGATCGCTCGATTTCTCGCTGAAAATATACGTAGGTAAGCCGCCAACACGGGTTTCGGCACTTGATCAATCTACTCGTATTGTTGAGTAGAGAGGCATACGCACGTATAATTCTGAACTGATCATGACAGCATACGTATGAGCTAAGCCAGATGCCGTATGGAATATTCTGCGAAAAGTCCCCAGTACCGTAGCGTTACAACGCACTCTGCTTGTAATAACCTAAAATGACGTCCACCAACAATGACCACCTTGCTGACGTTTCAACTAGTGATAGACCAACGCCACGCCAACAACCGCGAGTTTAGTAGGGTAATAGCCGGAATTTCTACTTTATTTTCGGCTTTTCGATGGCCAAATCCAAGGGTTCTGCGTCAGAGGAACAATGACTATAAATACTATGTTCATGATGATCAAAACTCCAGGCTCTCATCGCCCGGACAAAACGGACGATACTTTCTAGGATACATCATGATCGTTCTCTTGAAAACGTTGCTCTTGGGGCTCTATGCTCCGCTCCTGATTTCTGCATCGGCCATTCGGCAGGAGCGCCGTTCCGTCCAGCAAGGATGGTCATTGCAATCGAGCAGCTGTCCAAGTGGAACGAATTCCTGTGGTGGAGGAGCATGCTGTCCGTCAAGCCTGTATTGCTTTGCGGCTCAGAATGATGAGGTCGCTTCGTGCTGTGCTTCTAGTAAGTGATGTATTCTGTTCCGGTACTTGGAACTTGAAACTAATGGTCAACGTCTCCTTGGAAAGATTCCGTCTGCGTGGGTGCCGTCGAGGGATCTGCAAAGTGTGCAGATTCGAGTTGGTCACTATGGAAGGGATTCCAGGGCAATGGCTTCTGTTGTCAGGTTGGATTGGTTGGTGTGTATGACAGTTCAGGCAACGTTGCTGGAACTTGTGTTGCATCTGCATCAGTGGGAAATTCTATTACTGCTGTGCTGGTGAGAATTCTCACTTTTCCCCTCCTCTGAGGAATTTAACTGACGTATTTCAAGATGTCGACTGGCACAGGAAGTTCTGCTACTTCCTCTACGACTAAATCTTCAACAACTACGACTTCTAAGCCTACTACCACTTCGACAACAGCAACAACTACCAAGCCCACTAGTAGCACAACCACCACCAAGTCTACGACTACTTCCACTTCTAGCGCATCTCCCAATGGCCGTGCTGTCTTTGCCCACTACATGGTAAGTTAGACGCCATCTACGCCCCATTTAGTCCAATCATACTGAACAGGTTCTTGAAAGGTCGGCTCCATGACTGCCGCAGAAGCTGTAACAGATGTAAACGACGCCATTGCTGCTGGCTTTGACGGTTTCGCGTTGAACACCCACACGATCAGCTCAAGTGACACTTGGAATATCAATGCCCTGAACTACCTCTTCACAGCTGCTGACGGAACCAACTTCAAACTTTTTATCTCGTTCGACATGAGCTGGGGTTTAGATGTTTCCAGCCTCGCAGCATTTTTGGCACCCTACGTTGCGAAGGAAGCGTACTATTTTGTGGATGGCAAGGCGTTCATCAGCACGTATACTGGCGGCGCGATCTCCAATTCGGCGTGGGATAGCGAGTTCATCGTTCCTCTCCAGCAAACGTATGGCATCACCCCGTACTTTGTGCCTAATTTCGGCGACTATTCCGGCTATCCCACTGGCGTATTCAGTGCCTACCCTATCCTTTCCGGGGTGTTCACTTGGGAATCGGCCTGGCCAGCTGCAGGAACTACTCCCACCAATGTGAGCGATAGTGTGGACGCTCAGGCGTTGGCTGAGGCACATGCAGCTGGAGCGGTATATATGATGCGTAAGTCCCTAACATCCGTTAACCACGGACGGTGAATATAAGCTAACGAAACCGCCGTGTCTTCCAGCCCTCTCATCCTTTCAATTCAAATATCTCGGCTCCGGTCAGGATTGGTACCGGATCGGCGAAGTTAACTTGCCTCAACGTATGGAACAGATATTGACCCTGCAGCCCGATTTTGTCGAAGTGATCACCTGGAATGACGCCGGCGAGGGCCATTACGTCGGCGACTTCTGGCCTGAGCAAATCGATGGGAGCGCCATTGGAACGTACGCTGATGGTTTTGATCACAAGGGCTGGCTGCAAGTCATCAGCCCGTTTATTCAAGCTTACAAGGCCGGCGCCACGGATATCTCTCAGATAACCCCTCCGGCAGGCGCACCCGTTGGAGCGCTTTGGTATCGTACATTGCTGACCACTGCGAGTTGCTCGTCTACCATTTCCAACTACCAGTCTGCTCTTGATGCCGTGAACTTTGCCGTTATCCTGCCGTCTTCCGGTTATACGATCAATGTTTATAGTAATTCGCAGCTGATTGGAAGCTTCCCAGGTGTCGCTGGATTGAATTATAACAGTGTTTCTGGCCTTCAGGTTGGCAGTGGTCAGTATATCCAGGTCTTGGATAGCGGAAACAATGTTGTGGCGACTGCGACTGGCACAAAGTCTGTGACGGCAGAAAGCACGTCTAATGTCTGCAACTGGAACTATGAGGTTGTCGGTTTGTCTTGAGTCAGTTCCTAAATCAAATTCTCGGATGGACGCAGCGTCAAAGTCTCAAGCTTGGTTCAGATGTACGGAGTTGATACTTCTTATTGTCCGATAGGTATATTCAAACGATCAGCCTTGGATAGACTTCCTTTGTTCATTCGAAATGGGATTAAATAGCGCCCAATAGACATTTTTCTAGCCATCCTGTTATATTTCCGGGTGATCTCAAAATTTTGTCAAGCTACTTTCGGCTTCGCACATGACCGTCCTGAAATATCAAAGTTTTAACCTTTAGGCAACGTGTACTAAACAGATATGGCATAGGAAAAATCCTTATTAGATGACCTACCCCGCAAAGATGGTTGCAACCTTCTCCCGAAGTAGTAGGGCTTGACGAGTTCTGACCGGTCTGATTGGGCCCTGGTAACCGCTGTTGACCGGGATATCAAATCAGTGATTTAATATAAGACTAGAAACCAACACCTTCTAGACTTCTATCCTGCAGACCGACCCCAACCTGACATCCCAATTACTCCCCGGCTACATAGACAACATCCTTTCGCCATGCCATCGGTGCCGTGTGATGCTTGCGCACTCCGACGAGTGAAATGCGATGGAAACAATCCATGCTGGATATGCATCAAACATGATCAGCAATGCACCTTCTTGAAAGTCCGCCGGCGCCGGGGGCCAAAAGGCCCTCGGAAGTCAACCAAGATCAAGTTGGAGCAGTTCCAGGCGCAACTGTCATCGGTAAGGGCCAATTCGCTCGATCAGAGACCGATTTCATTAGGGACCTACTTCACATATCTCGATATCTACAAAGAATCACTGTACACAACCTGGCCGATCGTGTCCATAGATTCGTTGAAAGCGCGACTGAACGACCGCCGGACCATCGACTATGAATCCTATGCGCTGGCTGCAGCCCTCAGTGCGGCGACAATCATGCAATTGAAGCTTTCACGAAATGAGACGATGTCCGAGAAAGCCCTGAGTATGGAAGGAGAAGACTTTGTTAAGGACTGTCTCAGGCATCGCAACCAATACAATCATCAAAACTTCATCACCATCAATTCATTGCTTACCTCTCTTTTCCTTCACATGTACTACGCCAATACCGGGCAAATGAACGCAGCGACCTTTGCCCTGCGTGAGACTATCACCTATGCTGATCTTCTGCGTCTCGGAGATCCGACTACTTTGGAATCTGTGTGCAGGGATGAAAGAGAGCTGCGGCTTCGAGTTTTTTGGGTGCTTTTCGTCACGGAACGGTAAGCTGAGACCCATTTAAATTTAAGGATTGTAAATTGATATTGTAGAACGTTCTGCATACAACATCGTCTCCCCATGACTATGCAAAAGATCAACGAATTCCCAACCTTCCTCGACGCCCACGATATCAATCCACATTCCGTTGGCGGGTTCTGCGAACTTATCCGATTGTTCACCTACGTTGACACTGCACTGGTGCAATCCACGGCCCTCGAACAAGCGCAGTCGAAATCGTCGTACAGCAAGGAGGAACTCCAATGCATTTCTACTGACCTTGACTCTCGTGCACTGTACCTAAGTTCGCTCGGAGACTTGCAAATTGCCGATATCGAAACAACTCGTGCGTGGCTGAGGTCGCTTCTCTGGCAGCACGCTGCTTCGCGATTTATGCTCGAGTCGGACGCCAGAAATGTACATTTTACCCCGGAGTATCCGTTTCATCTCGCGAGGGATTTGCTATCGTTTCTGTCCAAGGTTCAATCGAGTTCAATCCGCGCCCATGCTTATTCCATGGTAAGCCTATTCTATATCTTAAAGAATGGGAAATTGTCGTTCTTGACACTTTCGTAGGAAGTCAAACTTTCCCAAGTCGCACACTCCCTTCTCGACACTATCGCCGTCGTCCCGTCCATCGGACAAATGCGTGGCCAGCAGAACGGACCGGAGCACGTTGTCATTGCGCTCGAACAATTGCTTGGCCTGACTGCAAGCGGTAAATCAGAGCATCTTTCTCTTCTGCACTCACGAATGGTTGAGCTTGGGGTTTCGGGTCCCTCCCAACTATGCCTTACTCTGCCAGATCGACCGCGAGTGGAATCCGGGGTAGAAGATGAATACGAGTCAGGGTCAGTTCACGATGCGGGGTTGGATGAGGAGGTCAATGCCTGGGGACTAAATACCCCGTGCGGAGTAGGACAAAAAGAAACTGACCTGTAAATACCTATCTTGGGTAGTCTTAGCCATTGGATGTGCACTTTCCTAAGATCTCGGATCCATGAATGTTACGTTGCCATGATACATTATTAGCTATGAACAGCTAACTACTAGACAAGCTTGTAGGGAACTCTATCCAGTAGTGAGACTCACATTCTCCACTCTCGCCGAAATTCTCGCTGAAATTCCCACTCCGCATCAAGTCCGGAGAAACCCCGAGAGTGTCTAGCCAGGGCCTCGTGCTGAAGGTGTTAGTAGAATTCAGCGGTTGGATGAAAACCAACCTGAAGTGGATAAAAGCTGTCAAGCATAGAGCTTCCGAAGAAAGCCCACTAAATCCCCGGCTCAAGACTTTATCATTCTTCCCACTCTTATGCATGTCGATATGTGGCACAACAGTGGGGAATCGTGGGATCGTGGGATCGTGTTGTGAATCATACCTATCTGTTCACTCAGTTTTCGCGAGAATTGCACCGATTCCATCGGCGCAATTTATAATGACCTCCGGTCTTTCGTAGCCAACTCTCAGAAGATTCGTTTTTTTTTGAGTCGCCACATACTTTCACCATGCACCGCTATTCCTTCCCCAGAGCACCAGTCGCGCATCCAGAGGCGACAGTTGGTGGCGCAGGAAAGCCCTATCGATTCACTGTTCTGACCGATGGTCTTCTACGATATGAATGGGCAGATGATGGATGCTTTGAGGACCGAGCCTCTGTGTTGGCGATCAACCGTTGGCTTCCCATCCCTGAATTTCGTGTGCTCGAGAGCGACACTAGCTTGCAAATAATCACCTCCCGATTCCACTTGACCTACGATAAAGTGACTTTCTCCCCTAGCGGTCTGAGTGCTGCCATCAAAGGCTTCTATGGGCCTCACAGTAGCACCTGGCGGTACGGCAATCCCAATCATACACTCGGTGGCACCGCGCGAACACTCGACGAGATTGACGGAAGACTCGAGCTTGAGCCCGGTATTGTGGCTCGTCAAGGCTTCACAACTTTGGACGACTCGAAGTCTATGCTATTCGACGAGAATGGGTGGCTCACTGTTCGTAAACCGGGAAATAACCGTGTGGATGGCTATCTCTTTGCTTATGGGCATGATTATCGAGGGGCAGTCCGCGCATTCTATGCCCTGTCGGGCTCTCAACCACTGCTTCCACGTTGGGCGCTGGGGAATTGGTGGAGCCGGTATTACGCCTACAAGGCCGATGAATACTTGGAGTTAATGGATCAGTTCCAGGCAAAGGGCATCCCGCTCTCCGTGGCCGTCTTGGATATGGATTGGCATATTGTCGATGAAGAATGTGTGGCTAAGTCAGGGGTTACTGGATGGACGGGGTATACCTGGAATAAGAAGCTGTTCCCTGACCCACCACAATTTCTATCAGAGCTGCACCGCCGAGGCCTGAAGACCTCTCTGAACGACCATCCAGCTGACGGAGTGCAGAGCTATGAAGAACTTTATGAGAAGATGGCCACAGCCCTAGGCCATGACATCTCATTAGGAGATCCAATCTCGTTCGATATCACAAACCGCGCCTTTTGTGACGCGTACTTTGACATTCTACACCGGCACTTTGATAACCAGGGTATCGATCTCTGGTGGGTGGACTGGCAGCAAGGTCCCCATTCTAGAATTGCCGGCATTGACCCTCTCTGGGTGTTGAATCACTTTCATTTTCTGGACAGCGCCCGAGACGGTAAACGTCCGTTGACCTTTTCGCGATACGCAGGGCCAGGCAGCCACCGGTACCCAGTTGGCTTTTCAGGAGATACAGTAATCACCTGGGACTCGCTAAACTTTCAGCCAGAATTCACGGCATCGGCGTCGAACATTGGATTTGGATGGTGGAGCCATGACATCGGCGGGCATATGCACGGAGTGAGAGATGAGGAGTTGCTGGTCCGCTGGGTACAGTATGGAGTCTTCTCGCCAATCCTGCGTCTGCATTCTTCCAACAATCAATGGAATCTGAAGGAGCCCTGGATGTTGGATGTTGGTTACGAACGTGTCATGACCGATTTCCTCCGTCTGCGCCACCGACTCATTCCCTACCTCTATACTATGAATGTCCAGGCGGCAAAAGAAGGGCTGCCGCTCGTACAACCCATGTACTGGGAATACCCAGAGAGAGAAGAGGCATATCAGTTTGCCAATCAGTTTTTCTTTGGTTCGGAGCTGCTCGTTGCCCCGATTACTGCGCCGCAGGATAGAACGGCACGTAGATCGCAGGTACGAGTGTGGTTCCCACCTGGTCGTTACGTCGATGTCTTCACAGGCACGGCATACGATGGAGACCGTGAACTTTGGCTCAATAGACCCCTGGCATCCTACCCGGTGTTTGCCCGTGAAGGTGCTATTATCCCGCTGGATGGAGCATTGGAGCCTGCCAACGGCGGTAATGATCCCGACGAAGTCGAAGTCCTCATTGTCGTCGGAGCAGACGGCGATTTTGAACTTGTGGAGGACGACGATAAGGGTGATCAAGTCGATCAGATTTCGTTCCGCCGAACGCCGATTTCGTTTAGACAGGAGGATGGGGAGATTCGAATTGGACCTATTCCAACGGGTTCTCGTCAATGGATCGTTCGGTTGCTCGGTTATTCTTCCCTTCCGGAGCAAGTCCAGGCCTTGGTAAATGATGACGAGAGGATATGTCAAACGGTAAAAGTCGCCAATGGATCGTTGATCAAGCTGGGTTCACTAGGATCCGAGGATACCATCGTGCTTAAGCTCGGATCACGGCCACAGCTCGACGTCCATTCGCCCAACGAGCCTATCATAAAATTCCTTCGCGACGCCCAAATTGATTTGGACCTGAAAGAGGAGATTTGGAAGATTGTGTCCAAGAATACTCCTGTAACAGTTCGTGTCGGACAGCTGCAGGCGCTTGATCTTGATCGAGTAGTGCTCTATCCTATCTTGGAAAGTTTACTAGCAGATTCGCGTTCAGCATGTCCGTGATTCTTCTCATAGGTTGGAAATCTCTTATCCGCTGTGTTCAAATTGAAGTAATTAGAAGAAAGATGTATTTATTTCTTTTTATTAGATTTAGTTTAAGAATAAATGGCGAAAGCGTGAAAGAGAACAAATTAATAGACGGTGGGCTGGAATTCTTCAGCACTCCTTAAGCAGTACCCAACGTGGAAAGAATTTGAAGGAGGAAGGAAGATGCATTAAGATACTCGGTAACGATATTGATGATTGCCGAATGAAACTAAAGCGAAGCCTAGGCATCTAACTGTGACAATGTCTTCCCACATGGCTGGTAGTACATGGTTTAGGGATTTTCTATCATGGTTAAATCACATCTGCAATCCCACTACCGCCCATTCCTAGATAGGAGGTGACTTGCAACGAGCTATCAAGCTGAAGCAAGTGGTTGGGCTTGAGAATTATCTTCCTGGAATGGCTAGCGTAGTATAAGGTAATAGCACCAGGTGAGAATGTGAGAAGCTTTGCGGTGATGAGTCTGCCATTTTTCCATTCCAGATCCACTTGGATGTTGCGTCTTGCGCGCAGACCCTTCACAAACCCGGTAGACCATGCGGAGGGAAGGGCAGGAAGCAGATCAATTTCATGCATGCTGCTGCGTAAAAGCATCTCGGCCACTACCGCTGTAACCCCAAAGTTGCCATCAATTACGAAGATATTTGTCTCTGCACCGGCAACGCCCGGCTTCGAGTAAGATAGTAAATTGTCGAAGCATAGTTCTCCTATTAGGTGGCCAACCTGTTTGAAAGCATTTTCCGAGTCATTGAGACAGGCGAAGTTCAGTCCGAATAAAGCGGCAGTGAACTCAATATCTTCAAGGTCTGCTCGATCTTGCCGGTTTCCGAGAGTGATCCGAGTTGCTTCTGCCAGAGCTGGAGTACCTCGAGTGGTTATCTGGTCGCTTCGACATAAGGCTATTGTATGTGACATGTGGCGATGATCAGGTTGGGCCTCTTCATAGTCCTCTAGCCACTCCTGCAGCTGGCCCTTCTTACCAATCTGGAACGGTGGCAGCAGAGGCAACGCGTCTCTCAACTTCTGAACGAATTCTTCGTCCGTCTTCATCTCGTTCGCTGCGTAAATACAAAATTTAAACAGATCTCTAATAAGGATAATATCAATTGTGGGCGCGAGTGAGAGATGCTGCTCTTCCACAGTGGCCGTGGTTGGGAAAAAGCTATTCTCAGGTGATACGGATGGACCGGTTACAAGAAACCCATTCCTGGGGTCGACAACCATATATTGCAGGAAAAACTCAGCGGACTGCTTCAGGACGGGATAGGCTTGATGGGCAAGGAACTCTCGATCAAGGGTATACTCGTAGTGCTCGATCATATGGGTGGCAAGCCATAACCCACCCGTCACATTAAGTCCCCAAGAGGTCTCCCAGCCAGGGTCTGTGAAGCCCCATACATTGGAAAAGACGTGCGCAACCCAGCCAGGGCATCCATAGAGGCGGGCCGCAGTGGACTTTCCATCTTCAGCAAGAGATTTGATGTACCTCATCAGAGGCTGTTGACAATCACCCAGATTCGTGATTTCGGTAGGGAAGTAGTTCATCTGGGTATTGATGTCCAGATGATAGTCACAACTCCAGTTCATGCGATTGGCCTCACCGTCATTCCACAGTCCTTGCAAGTGCAGCGGCAGTGGGGAGTCTTCCCGGCTTCCAGCGATAGTGAGGTATCGCCCGTACTGGAAGATCAGGGCAAAAAGATCCGGATCATTGTGGTAGTCTACTGCTGCTTGAAAGTGGGACCTTCTCTCGTTGACCGGTCGAGAAGCCCTTGGGGTATCGCCGAGATTGATGCTGACCCTGCGATAGAGGCTCTGGTGATCTTTGATATGCTCCTCCTTGAGCTGCTCGTAGGTTTTATCCCGAGATTTCTGGAGTTGTAACTCGGCCAGGGACTTCCATGTGTCGCCGTTTTGCCCAAAATCCGTGTTTAGAGCAAGGGTAACGCGAGCCCAAGAGGAATTGCTGACTCGAAGTGTATTTTTTTCACGAATAACGGAGCCACCTGCTGAGGTGTTGACAGAGATCAACCCGTGACCATACACGCCACAATTGCCATCACTGTGGATAACTTCCACCGCATGTGCGTTGAATTCTAGTGTGTTCTCTGTGGATATACCCACAGTGAAATCGCCATTTTCGCCTTCAATGGACAATGTGAAAGAGACCCCTTCCGGAGCATTGGTGCTAACTTTCGAAATTAACACCTGCTGCGGGTGCGACGCCCAGGTTTCCCTACAGTAGTGATAACCATTGCAGGTGTACGTGGCCGTAGCTATGGCCGTGTCTAGACACAAGCTCCGATGGAGACCATGAACAGGAGTATCATGATCGAACTGTAGATGTACATTGGCTACAGCCAGGTTGGTGCCGAAGTTCTTTTTGGATGGCTGCAAATATTGTTCTGCTAGTCTTTTACCCCCCAGGTAGTCATTTTGGAAATATCGACTCCGGATTTCACTGAGGGCCCCTTTGCCGTCATCATTAAGAGAACCCGGCTCAGGTTGGCCTGACCAAAAGGTTGACTCGGTCAATCTCCAAATCTCTTGGTCATTGCTTGACATGACAACAGCACCAATTCGGCCATTACCGAGTGGCAGACCCTCCTGCCATTTCACGGCCGGAGTATCGTACCAGAGAGAGTCACTCATTGAGGCTGACTTGTCGTGAGAGCATCAGTGGAAGAGAATCTAGCAGTCAAAGCTTAAATCCGGGCTACATTTCGGCAAGATATAAGAAAGAAGGCCGCCCCGTAATTGCAACACATTGAATATACCACAAAGTTAATTGTGTCAAGTGATTGCAATAGCTTCGTTTTTTTCGCGCGGTTGCGCGGCGAAACTCTCGGCCTTGGTGGTGCGGGGTACAACTGGAATCGACTTACTAAAAAGACACAAAAGGTCGGCCAGATTATCGGCCATCAAGGGCTACTCGTCCCGTGATGGTGCCATGAATAATAACTATCTGGCTTGACATTGGCTGTTCCAAAAGGAACTCTAGGTTGGTGAATCAGCTCTCCCCAGCCTTCCCCGGATTTTCCAAGGTTCCCTCCACACAAACGGGGGAACAGAAGACGACAGACATATATAACCTATATAACCTCCCTGAAGTTCCTATGTGAGCCAGAAAAAAATCCCTCCTTCAGTATATTGTATTT
The DNA here is from genome assembly GCA_022814505.1 of Talaromyces liani. Classification (NCBI taxonomy): domain Eukaryota; kingdom Fungi; phylum Ascomycota; class Eurotiomycetes; order Eurotiales; family Trichocomaceae; genus Talaromyces; species Talaromyces liani. The sequence continues at coordinate 411,671 of JAKLNL010000026.1, forward strand.
TCCACATACTCATACATCACTTGTCAACCTCAGTCTTGAACCCCTACTGACTCTCTAGCTGTGCTCATCAATATGGAAAAGCCTGCGATGGAGTACGTCGAGAAGGCGGAGAGTCGTCCTGAGGAGAATTATGCGTCAACTGGGAAGATGGATTCTATCACCAACGAGATGGCCAACCGAGCAACAGCGACGGAACATGAGCTCGGGTACTGGGAAGCATTCCTCATCTACCACAAGGGTGCCTTTTGGTCCATGTTCATCTCACTATCAATCATCATGCGTGCCTACGATATTGAGATCTCTGGCAACTTCTTCGCATTGCCCGCATTCCAGCAGCGTTACGGCCAGTACGTCGAGGGCCACGGCTGGCAGATCCCGGCCAAATGGCAGGTCGCCATGTCCATGGGCTCGCTTGTGGGCCAGATCGTCGGCGCGTATCTGGTCGCTTTTCCCATGGAAAAGTTTGGTAGGAAGAAGACCTTCGCTGTCTGCCTGGTTATGACCGCTCTTCTCACCTTTATCCAATTTTTTGCCAACAGCATTGGAGTTCTCACGGCATCTATGTATCTCTCGGGTATCGTCTGGGGCAGCTATTGCGTGATTGCAACCACATATGCCTCCGAGGTTCTGCCGCTTCGCTTGCGTGGGTTTTTAACCGGCTATATCAATCTCTGCTACGTGATGGGGCAATTCATCCAGACTGGGATAACTCGAGGTTTCATCACTCGAATCGACCAATGGGCCTACCGTATCCCGTTTGCAATACAATGGGTGTGGCCGGTCATTCTCCTGACGGGCCTACCCTTTGCCCCCGAGTCTCCATGGTGGTTGATCAGACAGAACAAGATGGAAGAGGCTGAACGCTCCTTGCGCAAGCTGTCCCGACCCGATCCCAAGGTGGACACCAGAGAAACCCTCGCCATGATGGTCAAAACAGATCACCTCGAACAGCAGTTGGAGGTGGGAACCACCTACGCCGACTGCTGGAAGGGAGCCAATCGGCGGAGAATGGAAATATGCATTTTACTCTTCGTCATCCAGAATTTCTCTGGTAATCCTGTTGGGTTTGCCACCTACTTCTTCGAACAGGTGGGCCTGAATAGCGTGCAGTCCTTTGACATGGGAGTCGGCCTTAACGGCATGGGCTTTGTCGGCACCTGCTTTTCTGCCATTCCCCTTATCTTCTTTGGCCGGCGAACATCCTATATCTTTGGTATCTCCTTCATGGTGGTCATCCTATGGATTGTCGCCCTTCTCTGCTTCGCGCACGATTATACTACGAACGAAGTCTACCGATGGGTACAGGCGACTCTCCTCATCATCCTCGCTTTCGTGTGGCAGATGACCTTGGGGCCGCTCGCGTACGTGCTCGTCTGTGAGACTCCATCCACAAAACTCCGATCCAAGACAATCGCTATTGCGACGTCCATCGATGCCCTCACTGGCCTAGCTACCACCGTTGTCGGGCCATACCTCCTCAATCCTGGTGCGGCAAATGCCGGCGCAAAGATTGAGTTCCTCTATGGTGGAATCTCGATCTTCTCGCTCATTTGGTGTATCTTCCGTCTTCCCGAGACCAAGGGACGCACGTACGAGGAGCTAGATATTTTGTTCGAACGTGGCGTTCCAGCACGGAAGTTCAAGGACTATGTAATTGAAGATGTTGAGCAGCATTGAAGGAAGAAGGAGAACTGGCCAATTTGCCTATTTGGAGAAAATGAATTTAGCGATTACGTTGGTGCAGAACACACGCAGATATTTGTGCCGTGTGTTTTTCATACAGAATCTATAGTACAAATTTGAATCACCAGTGCCACGCACTGGTACGCTGTATGTAATAGGTCTTCCGATGAATCTATGAATCCATTCTTTGGCATGATTAGCTGTTAAGGAAATAAACTGTAGGGATTATATTTCTAGTAAATCACAGAGTTCCAAGGTTATCCAGAACTGTCGTGGGTTTAAGAGAATATACTATGGCATCAATTATTCACACGATGCATACTATAGACGGAATAGGGAGAAGAAGAGTATCATGAAATCATATAAATCCCGATATTCATCTAACTCACTAGGAGCAAATGAAGAACATCTTCCGTATGGGACGAATCATATAAATCCTACCCCATCATTCTACGCGGGATGAAAGACCAATTACCTGGGTAATTATACGAGAAGACGAATTTCCCAGAACGAGGTGATGAAAAAATTTCCCTATTCTTAAGGAACAAATTTCTTTGACTCTGCCGGTCGGTAAGAAAGGGTGTGTCAACCAACCTCGGTGTCTGATTGAGAGCCAAAATCAGAAGAAGTCCAGTAACCCAAAGTGGTCAATTTGCAACGGATTAAGGCCACGGTCATCCTGGTTGATGACCGCGGTGTCCAATTCATCCATCCCACTATCGTCATGTCCCAGAACATGTGGAATTGATGAGGCGCTAAAGATACGCTCCAGCTTCTGAGACACTAAGGGGCGTAGTTCATGATTCATGACTGGGATGGAAAAGAGTAAATCCGCAAGGCCTTTGAGAGTCTCGCGCGGACTAACTACCAGAGCAGATGACTGGTATTCTTCAACCGGCTGGCACAGGATGGAGTCGGCCACGGCACTGGTGATTTCGTACACTTTCGTTTCCATTCCCGGGCCATGTACTTGAAGTGCAGTGGAGAGGGGTACTAGACTTCTCAGGGCGTCCTGGGCTATCTTGACAGGGTATTCCACGCTCATTTCTTGACGGCCCATCCCTGGCAATACGTAACCCAGTTGTATGGACAGCTTCCAGGCGAGGGATCGAAGCCAATGCTGTGTAGCCACGATATCAACTTTTTGGATGTCGTTCACACAGTTAGGAATATCGAGTGGCAATTGCAGCTCCCGTTGGATCAAAAGAAGCTGTTTAGTGCTCAGCGATACGTGAGAGCCCTGGGCAGTCCACTTGGTAAAAAATTCGTTATCTGGGGTGCTGAAGAGCGTCACCAGATTGACAAATCCAGAAACTAGGTCTGGATTATTCTCATTTTCCGTCGTCGGCAGGCTGATCGGTTCTAGCACTGTGGGTAGACCGTCACGGATGCACAGATAGCGCTCCGTCATGAACAGCAGAAAGTACAGTTTGCGCATAATCTGGCGCTCTTTGATACGTTGCTGCATGTATGTCTCCTCAATATGCATTCCTAGGAGGTTAGCGAAAGTAATGGCCTCTCGAATGTAAAACGCCGCTGTGTTTGACCGAGAAAGTTGCCGACCATAGAAGATATGCAAGAAATATGAAGTAAGAACTGAATTCAGCGAGATATGCTCCATGTAGTCAAACCTCGCCCGGGCGTCTCTTGATTCTTGAATGAATAACTCAGCGGTCAATAGCAATGGCATTCTACGATTATTCTGATCACTATCCATCGCCTCATCTCCATCCGGGATGGCCAGGTTCAAGTGGGAAAGCGTCGCGCCACATAAGGCAGTAATGAGCGCATACGTCTCACAGTTTTCAGATTCCGTATCCAGTTGATGGAGTAGGTCATCCGCAGCAAGCATGGGCCATATGCCATATAGCTTTTCTTGGTACAGAAGAAGCACTTTCCGCAACAAGGAGCGTGAGATGCGTGATGGGGACACTGAAATTGCTGGGGTGTCGGTGTTATCATCACCAGCTACTGACATCTGATGCGCCCATATTTTCAACAGAGAGGATCGCCGGAGGTGCGTTGGGCCGCTCTTCCGTTGTTTCCGTAGGAATGTACAATCGAGATCATACTTCAGACAGCGCTCGCATGGTTGATGGCCATTACATCTGACCTTCCTGATGTTGCAGCAATCGCACGCGCGTTTCGGTGGCATTATGAATTGTTGACGGTCGAGTGTATGGCCGAGAAACCTCCCGCAGCAGGCGAAGATAGGAGGACGGAGGGAAACTGGGCATCTAAGACATGCTAGGGCAATAAGTACCCGCAATATTTGCTAGGTTTCCCCAAATTCCCCCCGGCCTGCGTAAACCCCCAGTTGTAGCTACTACGGTACAAAGTTTAGTGCGTTTAGCTTGATTTATTTGCCACCAAGAAGGGTATGATTGGTTGTGTTCTAAGATTATCCCCATATTTCCCCCTCAAACTTAGGCCGGTGGCTTTTAAACTCAATTCTTAACTGCGTCAAGCGCTACCCCCGCCATAGCGAAGCGGGCAGGTCAGTGTGATCAATATCTAGGATGTGTGGGAGAATAGTAGGGAGATTCTCAGTCCTCAACGCAGGGTACTCCTCCCGAATGGTGCGAAGTAGCATTTCATACATTATCTTGTAAGCTTTGCCAGTGAAGTGTACACCGTCCGTAAGGAGATCTCCCAGATATTCCCGGTCCCCCTCGGTGGTTGCAAGAGCTGCAAAAGCCTTCCCCAGATCTAGGAATGGAACGTTAAACTTCTTGGCTACCTCTCGCGCAGCCTCCGAATACGCACGGTTCGAGCGAGTCGACCGATCAGTAATTCGATTCTCATCGATCGACGCCGGCCCAATGAGAATCACCGCAATGTTCCGGCGAAGGGCTTGAGTAGTGAGGAACTGTAGGTTCTCCGCGTAACGCTCTAGCGGGACATGCTGCTGATTATTTTCCGCAGAGTCGTTGGTGCCGAAGAAGATGGTGATCAAGCGGATTGTACTGCCACCAGCGGTTTCGGCATCCAGAATGGGATCGAGAATGTATCGCGCGTGTTCAGTGTTGTAACCGCCATATCCATGGGTGATCACCTGTAGTTTGCGAAAATATTCGTGTTGCAGAGCGGGGGCAAGGTTGAAGCCGTATTCCTGGTTCGAGCTCAGTTCGGTAATAGAATCACCGAATAGGACGATCTTGTGCATAGTGACCTTTTTCTGATTCTGTGTCATAGTGTAGTGTAGATATTGGTTCCAAGTTGCGGAGTAGAGACTTAAAGCAAATGGATATATGGGCTTTTTGTATGAGTCTAAGTTATATAAACACACCATGAGCCGTTGTAACCTACCATGTAACTAGTTTAGTAATATTAGTTGACCTGCTTGATCGGTATGACTAACTGCTCTGCAAGGTCGACGGCAAAACTCTCGGCCAACCTTCCATAATGGAGGAAATGACTAGTTTATGTTACAACTTAGATGAATTGGAAATATCAAAATGCCTCAAACACAGGTGACAATAACAGTACGTACAATAATCGTTCGAAGAAGCCTTGGATGCATGGAAAAAGACGACCATCTAGTTACAAACAATTCAAAAGCTAACTTCCACAGTGTAGATGTCCGCACCAACGATCTCCATCTTGTTAAGATCCACCTCTATGAGGTCGTTCCCATCGCCCACTGGTCTAACTGTGCACTGGGTCAAGGTATTATTGAACCTGACTTGGGGGTTCACCCTGGTTCCATGAACGAGGAATCCTAGTATCCCTTGAAATGCGATATCTGTAGATAATGTATTTCCCTTGACTTCTGAGCGTCGAATAGCTGAAAGGCCAGCATATTTATCAATTAGCCCGAGATTAGCAATCCGAATTGTGCCAACCGTTTTGTACCGGGCGACTGTGAGTATCTCAACGGATTGAGGAGCTATAATTGCTGATATCAAAGGCGTTGATGAGTGTGTTGCATCTTTCTCGTAGCGTCTCACAGTTACAGATGTTCCCCTGCCAGCATTACTGACCCAGATAGCGATTTCTTCGGTGGACGAAAGCGACGGCTCCTCCTCGACGAGACCCTTCTCTACAGCATCAAGCAGGTCACTGTCAAAGAGAATGTCAACAGAAGGATCGCGCGCCTTATCCCGGGCATTCCAGAGCACAATGTTCGCGGCAGAGGCCTCTGGGAAGTAGGAGGTGGCTTGAAGGGAAGGTCCCAAGCCGCCGTCTAAGAAACGGTCCCACACATTTCTTCCTAAAGGGCGAAGAGCCCGTGGTGCTTTGATCACACCATACTCATTTGCCTTCGGAGTCCTCCCAATGAGTTTTGCGAGTATCTGACGATCAAATTCTCCTGGCTTGTCGGCAAGTAAAACTGGGCCATCGAAGAAAGCACGCAAGACCGCGTGATATTCTGGCCACTGTGTGCTGGTCATGAACATATCGGCGTCTGGAATTAGGCAAAGCTTGCTTATAAGCATTGCGTTGTAGATATTATAGTGCACATGATCTCGGTGGACGTTGGGACGCGGCAGTCCGAAGTCATCCGAGTTTCTGATAACGATCTTCTTATTCTCAGTTGCGGCACCCATTCCGATATCTCCATTGAAAGTCCGTTCGTAGTGTGCCATGCAGTGGATGACTCTGTTCTCGCCAAAAGTTTCATTCGCTGCTTGAGTCATACCGTTCCACAATGCAACAGCTGCCTCGCCGCCGTCAACCCCATCTAGAAAGCTTCCATATGCCTGGTTATCAACCTTCACAAAAGTGATACCAGCAGTAGCGCAGGCCGAAAAATAATCTTTCCAAAACTTGTAAGCAAGGTGCTTGGGTGGTAAACACCATACTCGGTCTTTGGGATCAGTGCTTGTACCAGACTGCTGGCCATCGAACCCTTCGTGCTGCCATTTGATGCCGGGCACGTTGTCGCGATTTAACTGGAACGTTCGCATCTCATACTCCTTCGCCAGTGGGGACTCTGGTACGATAGAGTTCCAGTAGCCTGCCAGTGTCATCCAGACGCCGACGTCTTTTACTGTGGGTAAAGTCTGCTTAATCAGGTCAACGGCCTCCCGAAGATCGCAGCTCATGCCCTCCCAAGTGCCAAAGTTCCAGAGACCGCGCGACCTTTCAGCACCATTACGCCCATAGCGAATGTTCTGCCAACCATCGTCAATGATGAAACTGCCAATTGGCACATCGTTCGCGCGAAGTGATTTAACCAGGCCCTCTATTAACTCCCTAGTTAGTAGTACATTCTCTCCGATACTAGACCAGGTGCAGAACCCCAGCCGCTCAAATGGGCTCTCGTCAAATCCGGTGTGTTTGAACGGGGCTAGTGATAGACCATATTTGATGCGGGCAAGATCAATTGCTCCACTGATAGCAGTTGTGGTCTTTGAGCGATGCACAAGTTTCCCGGTTACGTGGGCGCTTATTCGGGCGCCAGGTTTCACTCGCCTCACTCGAGCGTAGACACCACGAGGCTCACCGTCCCGGCTCGCCGTCAAGTACACAAATGCATCTTGTGACGACGCAGGGAACACTGCAAGTGCCGAGTCCGGATGAATCGTTGGGGTTGTAGGACGGACTAACAGTGTATGTGTCGGTGTCTGGGGGGAGAGTTCTCTCAGATGGCAGAAGGAAGCTTCGATCCACGTCTCACGAGGTCGGTACCAAGCCCAGCCCTCCCAGTTATCCGGGTCCAGCCACTCGATTACCTGACTTTTAGAATCTTCGCCGTCTTCAAGCGAGACCTCAGTCCAGAATTCCCGCTCAGTTGTCTCAGCGGCCTGTATTGACACAAAGGAGATGATTCCCAAAGATTGTTGCCCGGAGTAAATAGAGAGGTCGGTTCCATTGTCTTTATGCAAGCTGCTCGTCGGCAGCGACACTTTATACGTAAGCACCTTGCCGATAACAACGTCGATATTGATTTGTTCGAATTCAAATGTCTCTCCATATACAGTCTTAGCCAATAGATTGACAGGACGTAGGCTAGACGCGTAAATCACAATTGACGATTCGTCAGTTGGCATTGGCACTGTCTGTCCAAGCGCTGGCGTGAACGCTAATGAAGCCTCGACTTCCATAATGAAAATAGGTAAGAAGATTCACTTTGATGTATACCAAAACATGACGAGCTGGGCTGCTGCTTATAAGTACTTAGGAGCTATCGAGAAAACCCCACAAACTTCCGAAAATCATGCCTCCAGGTAGGCAATTCGGTGGATGTTTTTGGCCAGACCGACAATTATCCCGATGGTGCGGGGACTGTTGTCGTAGCCCTAGATTCTAGCAATGAATACGGGCACTGCAATATCACAATATCATTAATGAAGTAGCCTTGAAACCTTCACCAATTATTGAATGCTACACAGTCCAGAAAATGAAGAGGTGACGAATATTGATTACACTATCATGCCCGCCAGAAGACCGGTCATTCCGTTGTGGTTTGAGCCCTACATAACCCATCTCCAAATTTTCTACTGATACAAGAGGACAAATGACTCTCGAAAAGGAACGCTGTCATTTTCGGTACCATAACATTCAATACATGTGGCATGTCTCCATCAGCGGCTCTACTAATACCGCTAGGGGGTATTTTATCCCTGTAGATGCAGCAGTTGAGATTCGGACTCTGCAAGGTAAGCTGTGTAGGAGCTTGAGACCTTGGTAGTGTTTCCCCCCCAAACATCACTGAACTCCCAGCTTTTACCCGTGATCCCCAAGTCGTTCAGTGAAATAGACACATTTTGGATACCAGTCAATGATGTCCCGAAGCCACCATTTCCTTGGTCAGGACCGTAATTTACGAGGAGGACATAAGCCTCATTCTCGTCGCTCGGGCCGGCAATCCACGCCTGCAACTGTTTCGGCAGGTTGTTCCCACTGCCGGGGTTTCGGGGTTGCATTGGATATTGAGCGAAGAAGTTTGCAGCATGGATTGATTGCGAACTCGTCAGCAGCTTTGTTCCCAAGGCATCGATATTTCCTAGGTCCGAGCCCAGAACGAGATTCGCACCAGCTCCAAGCCAATGGTTCATAATGGTGGTCCTTTGCGTATCGCTAACACCTGTGAGGTTTTCTGGGTTGGCAACGAACAGATTATCCATGTCAGGGTAGATAGTTATGGGTGCGTTTCTTTGCTTTTGGAGCAAAATGTACTGCCGATAGTTCTCGATCGCTCGTTGAACCACTTGCCATGCCACGAACGTATTTGTGCCGTAATTATCGATGTCCTGGTCAGTTCGCATGGATTCAGCAAAAGAACTCCAGATGGGCAAATAAGTTTCATTGCGGCACAGTTTCCACGAAAGATCAAGTCGGACCTGATGACCGGAGTTTTTAATAGCTTTGTGAAAGAATTCCACAGCAGCACTGTTGTTGCAAACCAAATTCGCTCCATTCCACGGGCTTCCGGGGGTGACAAAGTCGAGTTTGATCATATCGACCCCCCAACTTGTCCAGAGCTCAATCAATGAATCATGCCATTGTTGAACACCGTCTTTGGACCAGTCCCAGTCGCAGTAACCAATGCCATCGTTGTTCCCGTTCAGAATATCGCCGATCAGTATATCTGTTCCCTTGACTGTTAGGTTGGCAGCACTGCAGGGAACACCAGGGATAACATATACGCCCATTTTGAGACCGAGTCCGTGAAGGTATTGGCCCAGCTGAGTTAGGTCAAATATTGTATGGTTATATAGGATCCGTCCGTATTCGTCGATATCGCCACCGGCCCAACCTGCATCCAAGCTGCAGACATCGTAACCCGCATTTTTGAATTCTTGCCGACTGAGGACTGTACATTGATCGATAATACTTTGCTGGTTCATTCCCGTCCAACTAGAAATGACAGTTGTCGCAGAAGATAAAGCCTCAATGCCCCAAGAATTCCATCCTCTCCCAGAAGAATTGAATCCATTTGCAGTTTTGGCGGTTTTTAAAACTTGCAAAGGTCCGGAGCCGGCAACGGGCTGTGGATAACATCCATTGATAACGGTGTCGGTACGATCTTGGACACAGAAACCTGGCCCCTTGGTTCCAATGGTGCCTGTGGACGAATAACAGCCAGGTTCTGCAGCCATCCAAAACCACTGGCCATCGTAGCCATCCGACCATGTCCCAGTTGTGTTACCATCAAGCAGACAAAAGTCAAGAATGTCTTGAAAAGCAGCCAGATAGTCGCTGTTACTGCCATCGGAGGCTTGCTGCTGCATGTAGAGATTGCCTGCCGCATCTTGGCAATATACCTGACTAGCGTTCGCTCCGAATTGACTTATGCAATTTTGAGCGGCTTGGTAACATTCTGTGGTGAAGTTCGTGGAGCCAGGAGTGTAAGCAGTTCCACCGCATTGCCATTGGGCGGCAACACGGCTGACCGCAAACGCTGCAAGAATAATAGAAATTGTCCCAGCCATCAGTGATTTCTCGTGAGTTCAATGGCAAGTTCGACCAACTTCTCATCGGACATTTCTGGAGAGAAGAATTGTAGATATTAATACTCGACAATTCGAGTAGTTTGCGGGCTGATTCACGGCCATCACCGTCAATCTCATAGGTTCCGGGGTAAGATCCAGTTATTAGCGTTCTCTGCTCTTTCCATCAGAGCAATAACTGGAAATAGAAGTTTAATATATGACTTGTGAGGGGTAACGGGAGGATTGTCGGTGTATCAGAACTTACTTTTCCGTCGAGCTCGGGGGTAAACTTGATGCATTTCCACACAACATCGGAAGAGAATCCGTTTGTGCATTTGCAATATCCACCGGAATTGAGACAGAGGATATCCTTAGGCAGTATATATGCGAGCATTATATGACGTTTAAAGGAGACTCTAAATGGGCGTTGGCTACACCCAGTATTGGAGGATTTTTACCACTAGCACCAAAGAGGAGAAGGAGACAATATAGGCAGGAAAACGTTGTAATATTGGTCTGTCTTTTTCTATTGCTAAGTGCGATTCCTGTCCCTTTTATATATGCGATTCTCATACAAACGACCGACTGTAATTCTTTCAATCTGTGTGTCGGATAATCCTCAAATTAGGCCTGTATCAAGGCCTCAAATGTGCTTCAAATAACGTTTCAATGGTGTGTCAGTTTGGTGTCAAATAACGTGTCGAATATAGCGGATTTGTGTCAAATAGATTCACGCGCTATATCCATTTTCAGCGTAGTGGTAAAATATGGCCAACACCCAGTTAGGGTTAGGGTTGATTCAACCAGCAAAATCCAGGCTGAGTACACCACCTATTTGATACATTGCCATTTAGCATTTTTGAAGCAGTCCAGCTACAATCTTAATAATAGATTACTCTATTCTTATTCAACTTTACTACCATGGCCTCAGCTTGAGAGTATGAGAGACGGTAATTGACGGTTATGAAAATCCGAAACGTAATCGGCGGTGGGTCATTAGGGCTTCCTGATTGCATTCTGTTGGATCCGCGTATAGGCTAGTAAACGGGTAACATAGGTTACCATACAAAATTAATATGTGAGTTGATGTGTGTCCTCTTATTAACTGTATTTGGCTCCAAAGTTACTCTTTTTACTTATTCTTTTCCCTCTTTCCTGTGGGTCTTTGCCAAGGCGCTAATATACATTTACAGCCTCTTATTGGCTTAATATTATATCCTCTTTAGGCTTAGCCTTAGTTATATTACTAGGCTTTTAATATACCCCCTTAGCCATACTATAGGCAGGCTGACTAGATTTTTTAGGATAGTCTTATATTCTTTAAATCTAGTTGATATTTTAGTATAGGCAATTTAATAGTAACAGTAGGACTCTAAGGATTTTAATCTAAGTCTAGGACCTAGATTAGGGTCCTTAGAGTTATGCTGTGAAGTTTAATTCCTATATACTTATCCCCCTTTTAATATTGATATCTCTTTGCTGAAGTTATATAAACCCTTTAAAGCCTTATTAAAACCTTTATATATAAACCTAGTGGGATAAACTATATAAAGGAAAGAGTGCTTTAGTATTAGTTAGGCTTTATATCTATAAGGAATTAAGTATGGAGCTTATATTAACCTCTTATATATCCTGCTCCTATATGTTAAGATATTTTAATATATCTATTATCTTTATCTGCTTTAAAAACTTATTGAATTCTTCTTTTGGTAGTGTCTTAGTGAGGCTATTTGTAATTATTTTATTTGTAGGCATGTAGCTGAGCTTTATATATTCTTCTTAAAATTACTCCTATAGCTAGTGGTAGTAAATATCTATATAGTAAAGCTTTGTTTTCAGGGTAATAATATTCTTTTCTATAAGGCTTGTTGTCTATTTATTATTGTACTTAAGATATAGTTAAGGAGTCTCTAATTTAATGTCTAATTCCTTTAGTAGGTATATAATATATATCCTTTTCTTTACTACCTAAGATAGCGCTAATAACTCTGCCTTTATAGTTGATGTTGTGACTATATTTTATTTATTTACTTACCATCCTATTATTTCTTTATATAATATTATAATATATGCCTGAGAACTTTTATAATTAAGGGTATTATTAGTGAATAAGGCATTATTTATAATAATAAATCTATCCCTATCTCTAAGTTGGAGAGTAAGGTGCTGGTGGTTTTAGAGATATAATAATACTTAGTCTGTGGCTTAGTGGTGTGTAGATAATAGGTTTATAAGGAAATAAGATAACTAGGATATAGTAAAAGTAATATTAAGGCGTGTACTAATAGCAGTATATATTAAAGATCTAATCTTATATTAATAATTATAAATAGTAGTATAGTTTACTTATCTTTTATAGAGAAGAAGCTTATCTTTTACTATTAGTATATTATGAATTGGAAATGTGTTAGTAAGCTTTATAATCTTATTAATATATAAAGTTTAACTTAGCTATATAAGCTCCTTCTTACAGTCTCTTATAATATGGATTTCTAAGAACTATTAGAGCTCTTCTCCTCTAGTTATAGTGTATTCCTTTTTTAACTTATTTATAAAGCTTCTTACTTCTTTCTTTTTATCCTTCTTATAGGCCAGGACGATATTGTTTATATAAAAGAAAATCAATATTCTACTCTTTATCATGTAGTAAGGCTTATGAGGTATAGATTTAAAACCTAAATTTTATAATAATCTAGTTAATATTCTCTGCTATTATAAGGGTGACGTCTGTAGATTATATAGTGCTTTATTTAGCTTTAAAATTATTTCTAGGTGAAGATGCTGATATTCTAGGGGTATTCTTATTAATACTGTTTCCTAAATAGGGGTATAAATAAAGGTATTTATAGTATTATATTGTGCTATTTCTAAATTAAAATGAGTGGTAATAGCTATAAAGGTGTGAAATGATCTTGTAGTGAGTGTTATAGTGTATATATTACCTTGATTGAGGCTAACTTGTTAATCTCTATATATAATTAAGTGTGCTTTATACTTAACTAGCCTCCTATGCTTATTAAATTTGTAAATATATATCTATATATAATTAAGTATCTGCCTTTCTTTTGCATAAGCATATAGCACCTTTAACTATAATTTAGTAGATTGGTAGCTATATAAATATTCTTTCTTAGCTTCTGTGAATAGTGCTCTAAGTTTATGTATTTTTAATTCTTTATATCTTTTTGGAGGTGCAGGTAATATATTCTAGTGTAATTTAATAAGCTCCTTTTCATTTTTTAAAATGTCCTTTATATATATATTTACTGCAGGCTTTTTACCTATAAAAAAAAACTATAAGCTAGTTATAGAGTATAAGGTATATTTTAAGGATAAGTGGTTGAAGGGCTTTTTATTAAGTGATCTATATATTTTATAAGAGGTATCTATAATAAATACTGCTTCTTATATAATAGCTTCTTTATACTCTAAGTTAAGATAATTAATTCTACTTGTCGGATTATCGATGCCACGATCCGGAGCTACAGCGCTCTACGCGTAGCGAACGTATCACGCACCGGAGCGGGATT
>JAKLNL010000027.1:0-152207 GCA_022814505.1 Talaromyces liani
ATTTTTTTCACTTTTCCCTTTTTTTTTTTTTTTTTCATTTTTTTTTTTCTTTTTTTTTTTTTTTTTTTTTTTTTTTTGCCTCAATCTGTAGGTACGGCACATCTATTATAGTCGCAATCAAGACCACATATGCCATGGAACTCCATCTCTAGAAAACATGCCATCTTTCTCCCGCATCGGCCCTTCTACTTCCGGTACGTAGCCCATTCTAGCAATAATCGAACTCCACTCGAGTTTGTAGGAATTCGTAAAACTCATCAAACTCATAGGATAATACTTCCTCGAGACTGGAAAAATTGCCTTCCGGATGCAAATTCTTCCATGGCATGTTTTTCCTTTGCATGACTCCAGGATAAACAAAAGAGAATCCAAAAAGCTAAGTATCTTTTCTAACGCATATCCAGCAACCGATACAGTCGACTTCGTGCCCGGCGAAAGAATGTTCTTCATCTGTCCGGGGTCTTTGGTCACTTTATCTCCTTCTTCGCCCAAAACGTTCAGACACTCCTCGTGGCCGAGATTCTCATGGGAATACCCTGGGTGTCTTCCAGACGTTGACGACCTCGCATGTTGCTCAGGTCTGCCCGGTTACTCTCCTAGGATACCTTACCACCTATGTCAACATGACGTGGGGTGCAGGTCAATTGCTCTCGACTGGATTTCTACGTGCTCTGCTGTCGCGTAAGAAGGAATGGTCAGACAGAATTTCTTTTCCATTGCAATGGATATGGCCTGTCCCTATGATTATATGCATTGTATTTACGCCGGAATCTCCCTGGTGGCTTGTCTGAAAGGAACGCTATGACGAGGCGAGAAAATCGTTGCGAAGACTGACCTCTGCCCCATCTGACACCGAGCTTGACAACACCATCGCAACGTTGCGACACAGCGACGATATTGAAAAGGAGCTTGTCGCCGGTACATCTTATCTGGACTGTATCAAAGGCATCAACCTCCGAAGGACTGAAATTGCATGTGTCGCATGGATGATTCAAGCAGCATCCGGAGCTTCCCTCATGGGCTACTCGTCCTACTTCTTTGAGCAAGCAGGTCTTTCAACAACAATCTCCTTTGATTTCTCCATGGCGCTATATTCTGTTGCCATTGTTGGTTTCTTTATCTCCTGGTGGGTAATGACTTATGTTGGTCGACGAACTATATATATCGGCGGATTGAGCATGCTATTCCTCGTGCTTTTGGCGGTTGGCTGCTCAAGTTTGACGTACAGTACTGCTGCAAATTATGCTACCGGAAGTCTACTTCTTGTTTTCACGCTCTTCTACGATATCACGATCAGCTCAGTGTGCTACTTTATTGTGGCGGAGATTCCGTCAAGCAGGTTGCGCACGAAAACAATTGTACTTGCTCGAATCGCGTACAACGTCCAAGGCACCATAAATAACATGATTACCCCAAACATGATCAATCCTACATATTGGAACTGGAAGGGCAAGGGCGGCTTTTTCTGTGCTGGTCTGTGTTTTATTTGCCTAGTTTGGAGATATTTCCGATTACCTGGCTCAAGGGAAGAACATACGCAGAATTGGATATCTTGTTCGAACAGAAAGTGTCGGGACAGAAATTCAGTTCTACGCGGTTGAATATCTTTGAGGATGTTGCTATTGTCTCGATAGATGATCATGCGCCAGTCGGCGCTGAAAAGACAGGGAGATGAAATATTGAAAAAGTTGACAGAACACGAAAATTAGATCCTTATAGGCATTTATTTTTATTTTCTTCCGTCTTTTTAATAATCTTCGGCATAAATAAAAAAGTTATGAACTGTTAGACTTCCTGTCAGCCACCAATAAACGCTATTACGGCATTCTTTCAGACAATATCGAGCATATAAGAGTCTTTCAAGCGAAACTTGACAATTTCTTTCTTCATCCCTATACCCTTTGAGAATGAACCTTCTACTTCTTGATTTAGTAAAGTATGTGATTTCAATTTCTGTAAACAAAGACTCAACAATCCATGCTTTGTACTCGACGAAAACCGAATCTTTCAATCTACCCTAACCAGGGCAGGAACGGCGAGAATGTCATTTTTATGCGGTAACATACATCAAAATGAAGGAAGAGAACGATTCATGAAATGCTATATTAGCCAGTGACTTTCTCTCGAGGGCTAAAATGCTTACCTGGGTAGATATTTCAAACTTTCTAATACTTTGATCCAGTCTTTTGAAGATGGCAGGATCCCAACCACGACCTTGGCGTCTGCTACGCCCTCAGGATATTGGTAACTATTATTCCTTTAAAGAGTGTCAATGGAATGATCCAACTGAACCCTGCTGTGCGATCTGTGGTCAATTGATTTTAGCAGATCCAAACGCCCGTGATTTCTTCAAAAATGTTGATAACTTCAATGAAGCTTCTGGAAACAAAAAGTATATCAAATTGAGTACTGACCAGATGCATGGATATCTTTCCGAGGGAAAATGTGATTGGAGATCAACATATAGAGCCCGTAAGTACGCTCTCCTCTCAAATTATCCAACCTGCTTTGTTATTATGATTCTTTTAATGTTTCCTTCTAACAAATGAGGTGTCTTTAATCAGTTGTTAAATTACGTGGCCGGGAGCCCTTCATTACCGGTGTGTCCTACCGTCATTCTGGATTCGGCAGGAAAGGGAGATATTGTATAGGCGCTCCAATTCAGGAGGATGAGGTCTGGCTAATCAGGGGCGCCATTCATCCCCCAGGGCAAATTGCGTGGTTCGCAAGATGTGCTATTCGCTATGATGAAGAAAGGCCCCCGAATATAGGTTGGGCAATGCATGAAAGTTGCTATTCCGTGTTGATGAAATTGTATGAAGACAAAGGAATAACAGATGACCTACATAATCTATTGATTGCTCTCTTGCAAGAATATCATAACAAAAGGCAGGACTACCGCAACTATGGTGAGCCACCGGAAAACTCGGGCGCCAAAG
The DNA here is from genome assembly GCA_022814505.1 of Talaromyces liani. Classification (NCBI taxonomy): domain Eukaryota; kingdom Fungi; phylum Ascomycota; class Eurotiomycetes; order Eurotiales; family Trichocomaceae; genus Talaromyces; species Talaromyces liani. Next base: position 2,940 of record JAKLNL010000027.1, read on the forward strand.
AAATGATCAAACATGATCCTTACTTTATCACAAATTATTATGATGCAATACAAACTGCAATTGACAGGTGCCCGCAGGATGAAGAAGATCAAAACCCCCCGCAGGATGACTCTAACTCTGAATACAAGGGTGTCAAGACTGAGGCGGGATTTTATATCTCACCTGGCGCCTTCTGTAAATTACCGATTGAGCTGGGCATAATGATTCTCGACTACTGTGACGGAAGGGATTTTCGCAATCTTGTCTTGGCTGCTCGGTGGAAGTTCGCAAGCTTTTACTGGAAAGGAACGATACCCAGGTGTGTATTTGAGGTTCACGACGATCTGGAAAAGAAGCTTGACTGGCAGTACCTGGGCTTGGAGTTCCACAGGATAATGGAACGGAAGGATGGACTTTCCCATAGGCTGTCCATCACAAAATACATGGCACGTATATGGGCATATTATGTCGGCGAGGAAGATAGAGTTATTAAGAATAGGTTCTTAGGGGTCGCATAAATATCTACTGATTCTCTCGGTTTTGAAAACTATATTGTTTGGGAATGAGACTAGTCTGCTATCAAAACCTATTTGACATCCATATAACCCCTAGGTATCCTACATGATCGCTTAACAACATCTTCGAGTCTGAAAATGCGAACGCCATATTTTTCGAGTTCAAATTCCCATCTATTACTGTTGCATTTATTTCCGAGCTTCAGCATCATATGATAATCAAGCTGGCCTGTAGGGCTTATTGTAGATAAATATACGGAGAGGTAACAACTAGCATCCATATAAATAGATATGAATGTCGTTGGCCACCAGTACCTACATGTCTTAGATTTGTCATTGAACCCACGCCACCTCAGTCACTCCCGTAGCTAAAACAGTGTTTAAATGTACCTCGTCAATTATTGTAGCCAGTTAACGTTTTACTTACTCTGTATAGCATGACATCTAGTCCCCAATCACCATAGCATATATCAAACTCGTACGGAAGCGTCCTAATTTGATCCTCATTTTCCAGATTCCGCAGCTGCATAAATCTCCGGTGCGCAACCACATAGAATGTCCAGGTGAGACAATGAAATCGAACAAGAAAAGTGCCAAAGATTTCAATGCTGACTTCAATGGAAAACTAGACCGGACACTGACTTGCACACTGAACATAATTGAGCTGGACCTTGTCATGACTAACGCCAACTTTCGGACTGAGTTGTCTCACTCCATGCCTCCCGATATAGAAAGATCTTCAATATTAGGATATCATCAATCAATTTCTACCCCGCAATATCGATACCAGAATGTTTGGAACCTTTTAAGGTCGCAGATCTTTTTTAATTCCTTAGAATGTCTCTCGAGTCACTGAAGTTCTCGATGTTTCATTGGTTCTAGTTAAGAAATTCGAGATGTCTGCGTTGTTGTCTCACTTTCTCTTGGCGGGATGACTCGATTCTTTTGAGGTGATTGGTTGACCAAAATATCCAGCACAAACATTTATGATCAATAACATACTTCATAAAAATATCCTTGACATATGATTAGCTCGCTTGACTCGGGCCTTGAATACGGTCAACGTGCCGAAGAAAAGACGACGTATCGATCTAGTATGATCAACTATGATTCATGCCTATTGCTAATGTTTCTCCGCATCAAATCGGCTACTAATGACGATGATAAACTTTTCATTGGGCATCTCTTGACTAAGAATTTTACCTGCTTAGGTAGGTACTAGTAGCCTTAGCTGAGATTCGACTTATCTACCCAATTTTGGGATGGTAACCCCAATATCAAAGGGCGGTGGGCCATCAAATCTTCATTTTACATAAACAGTTCATCCACGATCTGGTTTGTCATGTCTTGGAGAGAAGTGATCAGGCAATCCATCGGCGTGTATGATCCGGATGAGTCAGTACTACGCACCATTGTTTTCAGCCCTTGCGAAGCTCAGGTGTTCAGCTATTCCATGCGTTGGGCCTTATGTCTCAAACCTCGTGTTATGGCAATTGTCTGCTGGATGCTCATAGTTGTTAGCACTCATGCATCTTCACTTATAGCAATCGTGTGGTAGCAAGATGGATATAAAAGGGATCGATGTCCTTCCCATCTCCCTGATCATCTGAACAGACAACAACAGCAACAACAATCCAAATTACTTCCAATCCAATCCAACCCAACGAGATCTGCTATCAAGAAGAATTTTACAAAACAAATCTTCAATACCAAACAGAATGCGTACCTCATTCACCATCCTCGCTGCTATCGGCGGCTTTTCTTCCCTGGCCTCTGCTGTCGGCAACGCCGTCGTCGTCAACAGCTGCTCGTTCCCCGTCTACCTTTGGTCCGTAGACTCCGTGGTGAGCCAGGAGTACACTCTCAATCCAGGCGATAACTACCTCGAACCCCTACACAGTGATCCCACCACCGGCGGTGTAGCCATCAAGATCACCACCGTTGAGAACGGTCTCTACGACGCCTCACCTCAAACCGACTATGCCTACTCCTTGACCAACGGCGAGGTCTGGTACGACCTTTCTGATGTCTTTGGAGATCCATTCTCGGGCAACTCGCTCACGGTCACTCCTTCGGACACTTCTTGCAGCTCCATTGACTGGCCTAGTGGAACACCACCCGCTGGCAGCCAGGTCAATGTGTGCCAAGAGAACTCTGATATAACTTTGACCCTTTGCTAAATGAAATTTGTTGTCGGTTCGCATTGATCGCACTCATCTCACGCAGTGCAATGTGATTTGACTCGGGGGAAGGTGGGAATGAGGGCTTCTCCCGTCTCGTGCAATTGAACAAACTATGGCGCATTCAACATGTCAACAGCCATTCCTTGACGATATCTTCGGCGTCTTTTTTAGTCTTTATATGCATTGATTTTACCTACAGTAGAACTTTTCGTTAGCTGAATACAGGAACATTACGCTCAGGTGCTCAAATTGTTGCTTTTCCAGATTGTTGACCGTACTACCCTCACTGACGATATTCGTTGTTGAATACAAAGCTGTTGTCCAAAAATCGCAAGTTTCGATGACTTTCCCGATAGTTTTGTATCTCTGCGTAGGTTCGCTTCTTCCGATGCTCATATTTCTGTTACTGGCGCGTGGTACGATGCGTTGCCGATATACTTTCAGCCAGGACTTCCGGATGCAATAATGACTCCTTCTCAGAAGAATTATGCGAGAAAATACTCAATTTCACCCTTCAATTCATCGATTCCGGCTTAAGCAGAGCGATATTGCGACGGATGCGTTGGGCGTAGATAAATCAAGTCGTTCACTTTGACTAAGACATACGACTATGTGCGGATTAGTAGTAGAATTCAAAAGAATTTAAACATGGTAAAACCTTATTCCACAATCAGAAATCGTTCGCTTTGTTCCACAATAATGATTGATCTCATCTATCGATTTCAAAACCATAGTTCAAAGTATGACAAGTCCGAAAAGGGGCCGGTGCCTTAATTTTTCAATGTTTCGAATTTGAAATGCAGGACTCGAATTGTGATTTGGAAAAAAGAAAGAAACATGAGTGCTCATAACGCCAATACGATAAACAACTCATTACTTGCCCTTTCAGGGTGCAGACAGAAAACAAAATATTTTGCACATTAGTCGTTTACACTTTCTTTACTCGTACAGTTACTCATCTCCGAGTCACTTGGGACACTTGCAAGGGTTGATCCGGCCCAAACCGAAAGGATTTAATTTCCGAAACACCCAGCTTTGTTCATTTGTCAAATTGTCATGTCCATAACTCCTAGCGCTACATATCACGAAGTATAAGTCAAGCGTTAATGCTCCTCGAAGTCTACACGTACTAGATTTAGTCAGGGGTACGGGTCTTCTGGTAACACCACAATCGTCTGGTTGTAAAAGTGACCAGTCTAAAATCAATTTTTGCGCTGTGACTCGTCTTTGACAACACTCTTTCCAATAGCGATTTAAAAGTTTTTAAGCGAGCCCAGCAGCCTCCCCGGGCCTTGAAAAGAAGCGATGGATTTTAGTTATTTGTAATTCGTGCCTTGTGCGGACAGGACAGTTCAAGTATGAAGCGAAAGCAATATAAAACGTACGTAGAACAATTTGACGATAAAGATCGAAGATCTACGCCTAAATTAGTGTTGAATAAGATAAGCGAAATGCCAATCAACGTATTCAGTAATATGTACGTAATCCCTATGTACTCCGTGTGGAACACATTTAATCGGAGTGCAGCATACGGGGGTATCACCAGCCTTCCGCCGCAATAGGCAGTAGTAGTTCGGATGATATCCGAATAACAATTTGCAAGCGAAGACTCTGCAAGAACCCTGATCCGTGCATTGTCTTTCTTTGCACTCTATGAAGTGGCACACTCAGATTGTGGGTCAAAGGCATGGCGAGGGATAACTGTTCAGTGTCCGGTCGATTATGCAATTGAGTCGCAATGTCAAAGCAACGTACTGATTCGTATGCGTGCTGGCAAGTAGTACTCCGTAGGGGTCACTCGACAATGGTTTCACGGTTCACCTCGGGAGGCTCCGAAGGTTATACGTGTGTAGGAACCCCAAAATGTACGAACTTTTTCAGTCACTGCGCAGGACACGAGGTTTCTTATCTATATATCCGCACCACGAGCTAAAATCTTTACAATGTCTTTGAGCTCTCATAGAGGCAGGCTTTAACTCATACAATTACGGATTCCAAGACTTTCATGATAAGAATTGCGGTCAATCATCATCTTAAGAATTGTCTTCCCGGATTCGGGAGACTTCCCAATGTAGATCTCGACTCAATATTGGATAGTCTTTGTATAGCGCGGAGCTACTGAAAGGTTGTGGATATCCTCTCTCCACATGGTCAGTGCATTGTCTTCCCCTTTCTTGATCAGTGCAAGGTCCAAGAAACTACGAACCAAAAGCAGTAATGGTTAGACCCTTTAGGGCTCACGTACTCCGTAGCTATCTTTGTATCCACCCGCCGCGTTTTTAATCAAGCCGGGGTGCTTCCTAGTTTTTATTTCATCCCATCGCCTTGCGAATTGGGTTATTGTCCCTGTCGATCATCTGCAGTAAGCGAGCATCATTTGATTGCCATCATCCAGAGTCTACACTAATAACTGAAAATTCTGGGCCTGGGAAGTGCTGACTTGTGATTCGGATTCCTGTACGACTTGTTCTCGTTTTCATGCAGAGTCACTCGTCCGGCAACACCCAGTTGGAGGCTTGCGCTCCGAGGCTCCGAGGCTCTTTCGACGTCTCCGCTTGAGAACGCATGACTGAAAAAAAAAACCATTCAATCAATGGATTTTGCATATATTTTTCGTAGCTATCTAGGTACGCCGATTTGGTCAAAAATTGAATCGCAACAAAGACATTGAAAAAGAAAAAAAGGCGGATCATCAGGAGAATGAACGGCTGAGTCTGGCTCAGACTGGCTGGTGTCTAGCTGTGTGTCAAAATGTAGATCCCATTGACCAGGATACATGATAATCTGCCTCATGCAAATCCATGTCTTTCTCGGAGTAACATCTTCGATGCAAATTGCCCTCTATTTTTGGTTGTCAAGCATCCAACAACGGACCTCGGGACACACTTTCTTCAATAGTAGCCAGGGAGGCTTAATAAATATTTGTGATCTCTCCGATTTGTACGCTGTTTCCGGTCGTAACGGCGACCTAGGCAAAGTCAAGTGCATATCCCATAGATCGTCGGAGTCACACTTGGCCAGGGCGTGGCATGTCCACATCGACAAGCCTAGACCATGTCTTGGGTACATGACAATGCAGGTACACGCGTGTATCCTTTCTCTGATATCGTCGATATCAAGCTGCTATTCAGTCTCTCAACTTCAATTGGCCGGGTGTTTGTGCAATCTCCGTAATTGAGCTGTACGACTTGGCTAAATGCATACTAAGAACAAGTTCGGTCGGTCTTATTCACAATCCAGGCCAGACCAGTAAGTTAACTAGACTAGCTTTAGACTCTTTGAACCCGACTCGTACAAGCCCTAATCTTAACGCCCGGATGGTCAATCTTTCTCCTTTCCGAGGACAAGGCCTAGCTCTCTTTAATTGTCTGTAGTAGATCCAGTAACTACAAAATAGCATTCATTCCCACGCTCTCCGATCTTCTTTCTCTTTCCTCAACCACTCAAGCTCGTTCACTACAGTCACTCTTTCGACTCCAAACTCGTCTTTCGTTGGCGTTAAGCAACCACTCGTTTTTGCGATACCCCAGCATCCACTCATTTCTTTGAACATTAAATCTAATTGACCACTTTTATTCTCGAAAGTTAATATTTTATTAAATAATTTCACAATGAAGAACTCCGTCATCCTCTCCGGCCTTGCCCTTGCCGCCTCTGTTGCTGCCCAGGAGAGCCTCATCAGCATTCCTATCGGTCTCTGTGCCGGTATCCTTGGTGACGCCACCTGCGACCAGACTACCTCTGCTGCCGGTGGATTGATCGATGTCCCTTTGAACGCCTGTATCGCTGCTCTCGGTGATGCCAAGTGCCAGCAGGCTTCCAGCGCCTCTAGCGACCAGGGCTCTTTGATCAGCGTGCCCATCAACATCTGCATTGCTGTTCTCGGCGACGTCACCTGTAACCAACAAGCTTCCGCTAGTGATGGTCTCATTGACATTCCTATCAACCTCTGCCTTGCTGTCTTGGGAGACGCCGACTGCAAGCAGGGCTCTGGCACTAGCTCTGTCGTCGGCACCGCTACTGTTCCCACCTCCGGCATCCCTACTGTTGCCATTCCCACTACCGGCCTCCCTACTGGCAGTGGAGTTGTAGCTGTTCCCACCGGCGCGGCTTCCACTGTCACCTCCTACTCGACCATCAGTGGTCCTGCTCCTTCTGGTCCTGCCACTGGTGCTCCTCAGACCATCTCCTGGTCTACTAGCTCCGTTGTTGTCCCAGGAGCCGCCGCTACCTCTTCCGCCGCTGTTGTGCCTGTCGCTGGCGCTTCCAGCACCGTCTACGTTGTTGGAACCAGTACCTCGACCTACTGCCCCGGAAACACTGCCCCCTCCACTCTCATCCCTGCTGCCAGCGGTCCTGCCGTCGCTCCTACCGGCGTTGTTCCTCGCCCATCCAGCTCCTCAACTGGTGTGACTCCTGCCTACACCGGTGCCGCCGGCCGCATGGAGATATCCGGCATGGTCGTTGCCCTTGGTGCCATGGCCATTATTGGTTTCCAGCTTTAAGCGTTGCGAGTTAGTCTGAGTTTGGTCAGTTTTCATTGTCATTGTATCAAAGTTCCCTGGTGTTTGCGTCTGTTTATAAGTTACCGCCAGGTCTCGATAATTGAAGCAATGTCTTTTCCTTGATCACACTTTCCCTCTCCCATACCGGGCTAGCCAGAGTAACGTCTTCTTTATGTATATTGTTTAATAAGATTTTTGTCTTTCTTGATTCCATACCCTTTCAACCATGCTATGTCTGATACATGAATGAGCTTACGCATGTGGGTTGTTTTTGTGAGCATAACTGTTTCACAAACGGAATAAACGCCCGTCAATCTGATGCATGTCAACCCTTGAGATCTTTGTAATTATCAACATCAAGTTTCTCGGAGCGTTATCTTCCGCTATTCAATTCTTTTTTCAACGACCAAAAGTCTCTTTCATTTCATGTCACGTGTTTGTCCATTGCTGTATTTTAACTTCGATAGTCTTAATGTGTATCATATTTTATCTTGCGTGAAGCAAACTGAACAACACATTGTCATACTTCAGACCATTTCTGGGATGAGTCATGATTTTGCCCGGTGCGAGGTACCTCATAGTTATATCTAGACCGGTTTCTAGCATAGTCCTAAGTCGTATCTAAATAAGTCTTTGCAAATATTATTAACTTATCTGGCTGTATCTATTTATAGAATTTCCCATTCCATTCATGCAGCCCTCCCCTATCTCTAGTCAATTGATCTAGATAAGTCGGTGTGAGCCAAATTACGGTACATCCATGATGTTATATGCAATCCTCGGTTGGTTCATGAGGACAGGGGGGTACTTGAGAACAAAGAAAAGAGAACACTGCCTTGTGTTACCATGTAATCAATTATAATGTACACAAAAATATGACTATAGGATTAAGTCACTTCCAACGAGTTTTAAACTACCTGAGATTACCGGGGTTCCCCAGCTTTTTGAAGCAGTCGTATGTTTTTACCACACATTCAACTACGGATCAGTCCAAAGTGGGATTGGACTCAACACAATGACCATTCATCCGTGACTGAAGGCAGTACCATACAAGCGAGAAAAGAAAGAGAAAATGTCATCAAAAGCATATGACTACGTGGTCGTTGGAGGCGGTACAGCTGGGTGTGTCCTTGCCTCGCGGCTTAAACAAGGCAATCCATCCCTCTCTATCATTGTTATGGAGGCTGGCTCCGATGTGAGCAAGCATCCTGATGTCCTGGATGGTTCGCAATGGGCTCCATTACTTGCAACCGACCTCAATTGGAAATACCAGACTATGCCACAGAGGCATCTGGGTGGTCGCGTGGTTGCAAACGCCGCCGGTAAGGCATTGGGTGGAAGCACAGCCATCAACGCGGGTAAGTATAAGCCCAATCAAGGTTACTTTGGTATGTACTAACTCGAATTAAAGGTGCCTGGAAACGCGGCGACAGACAAAACTATGATCACTGGGGTGAAGTAGTCAATGATAACCGCTGGAGCTACGACGGTTTTCTCCCCTACTTCCGCAAGATCGAAACTTTCCATGACCTCGCGGCGATAAGGAGATTCACGGATTCGACGGGGCGATTCAGATGGTACCGTCGTATTTGCGAGGATATCCTCTTCGTGAGCAGATCAAAGCTGCCTGGGCAGCTACGGGCGTTCCTTTCAATGATGATATGAACGACGGTAATCACGTTGGAGTGGCCGACATGATCGAGAACCGCTTGAATGGAAATAGAATCGTGGCACCTCTGGTATATCCCTTGGACGGTGTTGATATCATGACCGAAACACTCGTGAAACGAGTCATCGTTCAGGACATAGATGGCAACAAAGTGGCCACTGCTATAGAATTGGCCGACAACAAAGCGACCATTATTACTGCCCGACGAGAAGTAATCGTTTCTGCAGGAGCATTTCGCTCGCCACAAATACTTATGCTGTCCGGTTTGGGTCCAAAGAGTGAGTCGCAAAGCCACGGAATCGATGTCGTTCTCGACATCCCCGATGTTGGTCTCCATCTCCACGATCACATCAGTGTCTTTCAGTGGTGGAAGCTCAAGAACCCCGAAAAAGGGCTATCAATCGGTTCATCGGCATTCAACAACCCAAATTATTTCAAGGGAAATCCGGTGGACTTCTTTATCACACAATCTGTACTACAACAAGGTCTTTTGGATGCACTAGCCGCCGATGGCAGCAATGATCCAGACGCTCGCAGAGTGGCTCCACAGCGCAGCCACCATGAAACCTGGATTATGTATGTTGCTCAAAACGCTGAGAATCCGACTCTTGTCCCCGATGGAACTCATATCATGACCTCCATTGTCTGCATGCCTCCAACATCTAGAGGCTCTATCAAATTAGCAGATACAAATCCTCATACTGCACCTCTGGTGGATCCGAATTACATGGCATCGGAGGCTGATCGATACATTTTGAGGGAAGGCATGCGAAAACTATACCACGTATTCCGTGAGACAGATGCTGGAAGGACGATTATCGAAAGCGAGACTGTTGGCGATGGTCTCAAAGCAGTCTCTGCAGAGATTAGCGACGAAGATCTTGACGAGAAAATTCGTAGTCATCCTGGGTAAGCCAATAGCATTTCTTTTTTGTTTCAGGCTTCTATGCTAATCATCCACCTACTTGGCAGGACAATGTATCATACCGCCGGTACTCTATCAATGGGCAAAGTAGTGGATACATCAATGCGTGTAAAGGGGGTGGACCGACTCCTGGCTGTAGATGCCAGTGTGATTCCTGTTCCGCTGGCGGGACATCTTCAAAATTGTGTTTATGCCATGGCAGAGCAGGGTGCAGAAATTATCTTGAACGAAACTGCCTGAATCGCATTGCAGTTGGAGACGTGAAGGTTGATACGAACATCACTCGTCCCGAAGAAATTTAGGTTTCTGTAAATTAAGTTGACTAGGACGATTACAGCGACGTTCATGGAGGGACAAAGAAGAAATAATGTGAGGTCTACTCAGTTCGATGAATCAAGCCATACGTACATACATTTAGATGCCCTCTGAAATTCAACACCGACATCTTCCAGTCAGACCATAGACGGAAGTGTACCTAAGGAGCGCAGCCTTGCATAGTCGCTTCCTAGATACTCATCTATACGTGCATGATTGACCCCTAGGTTCATTATACTCGTACATTTGACCTGGGAGTAAGGGATCGTGTGGATATTGGTCGTTTCTAATTGCTCGCTCCAACAGCCTCCATCGAATTCTCATGTGGCCCGGCTATGCATTGATCACTCTGTCAACAACAATAACCTAACACGGTTTATATCATTCCTATCTTCAATTAAACCCAAATTCAGTCCCACTTCCAAGCAAGAATAATAGCGGTGTACGAACAGACCGGCATACGTAGATATTACGAGATTTCGGATGGTTGGAACGGTTTCAATTTTAAGCTCAAACCATTGAAATTAGATTTCTCCGATTCGGAATTTTCGATAATTGACCGAAATCAACCTGACAGGTATTATTGCCCAGGAAGACGTATAAAAGAGGGGGAAAAGATAATTCGTCCTCCCTTGCAGAAATGTCTTAGGGCTAATTACCCGATCGGGACGATCTCTCAGGTACCAATTTTAGCGTGCATGATCAATCAGATGTGGGCTACCATAGAATCAGATCTAGATCTGGATATACATAATATGAGATAGGAACTTACTGGTCAATGCCTAGGTAATCGGACCACTGGCGCGATTATTGTGTTTCTGTCTGTCTAAGCGAAGCTCGATGGTTGACGCGTAAGTCTTAGTCGGAAGTCAGTCAGATAAAATGATACCACAGTTGATTGCTTGCTAATAAACCAGATCTGGCATTGAATGTGTATGGACTGCTAGTATACTGTGCTCGAAAGAGGAATTGTCAAGTCACGGCTTGATGCACCAATCTTACCATGACCCACAGCAGCTAAGACCTCTATGCCACTTCTCAATTTGCTACATCCAGGAGTATCCTCCTTACTGCATGCTCCCTGAACTCTAGACTTCAATCATATTACCTGTGGCGTCTACTATTGTTTTTGGCTAAGACAGGCCCCTATCCCTGATGCCCTTCCTTGATGATTGGTGAGTTGATGTCTTCAGCTCATGTCTTGCTTGCCGGGAATGTGTATATAAAGACCATCATGTTCGACCTCACCAGCAGCTTTCCCACCACCATCACAAATAAAAACCAAGCCTGGCAATTCTCTTCGTTCTTACATACCATTCACTCGTTGACCAACTCGACACACTCGTTAATCAATAACTCGTTTAATCTTAACACAACCCAACAATCAAAATGCATTTCAACTTTGCCTGTATCACCGCCTGCGTCTTCGCAGTTGCTGCTCTCGCAGTCCCCGTCGAAGTTGAGCGAAAGGTCGTTGTTGTCCGCGCTGATGTCTGCCCTGCTCCTGCACCTGCAACCACCACTGCACCTGCTCCATCTCCGCCTGCTGAATACTACCCTCCTCCTGCTGCTCCCCCCGTTACCACAACAGTGTCTAACCCTCCTCCGGCTCCGCAGAGTACTAGCGTCGACAACAAGCAATGCTCGGCTGGAACCTCGGTTCACTGCTGTGACACTGTTGACAGCACGGACAATTCGAATGTTTTGAATGCGTTGAATGCTGCTGGTCTTGATCATGGGGATGCTACGCAGAAGGGTCAAGTTGGATTGACTTGTTAGTGCACCTCTTCTTTATCAATCTAGACCATAGACTGACTAGTTTACAGGCACTCCCATCACCACCTCTCTCGTTGACGCTCTCAACGGCAACGTCTGCCAGGGTGCAGTCACTGCCTGCTGCGAGAACACCAACCAGGTAAGCCAGGTTTTCCTTCTTGTCTATTCCTCATACTAATATGTTCTTCAGGTCGGTCTCGTCAACCTCAACCTCGGTTGCACCATCATCCCAGTCAACCTCTAAACGCCTAGCTCCGAGACAACCAAAAACACGAACCCACGAAATCTAACGACGCACAAGAATTCAGTATAATCTAATCCAACCGTGTTTTACATCTTGTCCTCGCCCAACAATTGCAGCGACAAAACCAAAACCAAGGGTTCGTTCAATTCGCTAATGTGTACTATTTACCTCTTTCAACAACGCCACAACTTCTTCACGTCCATAATCTGGGGACTTGCATAGCCATATGTCGGGCCATTTTGTTTGTTATTTCATACATTCGATTCTTTTGGAGCAGTCTTGTCTCAGGACGCTACTTTGTATCTTATATGGTGACTAGTCCTTGTACCTTTTTTGTAACTAGTCAGACTGTTTCTTCAAACTATTTCTTTTGCCCTTGGTTAAATTTCTATCCCTCATCATAATTTGAAGATAGTACTATGAACAACCACCTCAAGCTTGATAGAAACATCTCTTCATCAGTTGATAGTACCTAGGCACGACCCACAGTTGCAATTGCCATGTGTGTCTTTTTTCTTCGGTGAATTTACGCATAGATAATATCTCTTTTAGTACAACTATATCACCAATATTTGGAATATCGTAAAGAAGGCAGATGTGCAGATTGTTTCCTTTCCATCAACATGTTCATACCTCAAGAGATTCAGAGCGTTGGACGCCATTCACTCATGTTGACTTGGCTATGTATATGCTCAAAACATCTCTCAAAAATACATACATGGAAGTTGATGAGTTCCGCCTAGCTATAATTTAATAGTAACAGCGATATACATATAAGGTCTACGAATAGAAAGACGACCAATCCGACGGTCCTCACAGACTCTTGCTAGAGCTATAGTCCTAAGTATGTTTGGATGAAGTCTCAGCTCATTCAAGGTATATGACTATGCATAACAATACAGTCCAGGCGGGTCAATCTTATGTATAGTCCAAGGTCGAAAGGAAACCGTAATGTAAGGAACGGAGCACCTTCGAACCAATGTTATAGACGTTATACAGTCTTTTCAATATCTCATCTCATTCCCATTATAGCAAGTACCACTATACAAAAGACAAAATAAAAGAGCATCAAGCCACCATCATCGACGACACAGCTCACTTCTCCTGCTCGCCGGAAGCAGTTCTTGTTCTCATCGGAAGCAGTGCCGGCTCTCACCGGAGCCAGCAGGTGGCGCAAGGTTGTGGAAGGCTTCCACGAGGCCACTACCTAGAATGTACTTATTAAGTCTGGCTAAAGCATCCTCAGAGAGAGATAACCTTGTCTAAGTATACGTCACCTTCTAAGTCTCATATGAATTTTTCGATAGGCAGGCAACATGAAATCAGAGTCCGGGTATGATCTTCGCTTGTGGTTTGTGACTCTATGTGTTGTTCTGTATACATGTCTCCCCTAGTTATATGGGAGCTTTCTGTTTGAACCTGTGGCGACATTTGTTGAGATGAAATTGACTTGATTGTTTCTATGGGTCGATTCGACATATCTCAATCGACTACTAGATTGATGTCATCCTCAACTGCCCATACCGATCGATCAAATCTCATCTCGTAAATTAGAGCATTATCTATCAATAATAATATAGTTACACACGGAGTATAAACGCTCAATAAGAATACATCTCCGTCGGAAACGTAATCTCAAACCTCAACGCCTCCACATCCATCCCCTCCAACAGCATTGGATACCGATCAATAAACTCCGCCGTCAATCCCCAGCCATCCTCACGACTAAAAATCTGCCTAAAATCCTCTCGCACCTGCAATATGTCGTCTGCATCCCGCTCCAACATATCTTTATTCCACGGCCAGCGAACCTTCATACAAGCCGATAGAAAGCCGAATACTTCTAACAAATCGACTTCGCCCCAGTGCCGGATCATATTTACGCGCATCTGCGGCCAGACTATCATGTCTATGCCGCCGAAGTGGTCTTGCTCGAGTTGGATGGGGAGCGGGTGTTGGAAGGGCGCGAGGCGGGCGAATGTTGCTGGTGTGGGAGAAACGCGCCATTTGCTGTAGCTGTAGAGTAGGTAGCCGAAGGCGAGACATTCGGCGTCTCGTAGGGCGCGAAGTCGGATTGAGTCGTGGATGTAGTTTGCTAGGAAGTTGCGGCGTGTACCGTGTAGCAAGTCCAGAGGGGATGGTTGTAAGGGACAGGGAGTGATTAGTTCTGGATGTGAGAACCAGCGTGATGATATCAGAGGAAAGATACGTGTGTTGTTGGTTTCGTAGGTGTTGCGTGGTACGCGGCACCAGGCGGGGACTGAGGATGATACAGCTGGTGGTGATGGCAGGTGAATAATTGGGTGTGGACTGGGAGGGTGATTGTGTGGTGTACTGATTGAGCCTGCGAACTGGTATAGTGATGTTGATAGTGTTGGGGCTGATACGCCGAACAGAGATGCTGAGTCTGTTCTGTTCATCGACATTGCCGATGGACTGGCAGAGGTCGTACTAGCCATTTGATATTGGTTGTCAACGGCAGGACTGGAAGACGTCCTATAATCAATCTCGGACACTGCGCGGCCTCCATACAGGCCACACGTAGCCCTGATTCCATTTTTTTCGTCATTCCGTTCTTTCTGCTCCTCGACAACATCATGATCTTTCTGCTCATCGCCTGACTCCCATGACCCAACCATCCGGCGCAAACTCTCTTGCCGCTTGCGCAAGCGATTATTCTCTAGGCGCAATTTCTCCACCGTATCAAGCAACTTCTGTATATCCTGACCCTCATCCCCAGCCTGACCCTGAATCAATTGTTTAATCTCAGGTTGACCACTTCCTCCCCCGTGATTCTTCTCACAAAAAGCCACTCGGGCTTCCAGTTCCAGCATACGATTTTGACGTTTTTCGCGCAACGTCTGCTGCGCTTTTCTGTCCCGCAGCCGCTTTTTCTCTGATGAAGAGAGCAGACTCGTGTTACGGGTGGTAGACATTTCCCTTTGTCAACAGATCTAGAGGATATTCATATTCTGTGCGACTCTGCTCTTACACTGGCTGTGATGTTTGATGTTGTCTGGCTTCGGCTTGAACATGAGGATTATTCCAATTAACCTAATTCGGGTTTGGTTGGCCCTAAGCCTGATATGATTAAGCTACTTCCGATGAACCAATCAGACACTCGCATTTGTGCTGAGTCAGCGAGCATAATTTTAGTGCGCAAATCGGCTTCTTTTGTTCCGATCGGACGCTGCCGCAGCTTCCGGCCTGTCTCTACGATGTACCACGATGTACCACGATGTTCGTCTACTTTGCTGATATTGTGAGAAAAGAATTGTCTATAATGAATGTCTATATCATAGGCTTGATATCTATTGGCAACACACGAACCGACTCTAATGTCTGTCCAAATCAACCGGATACTTCTCCCGAATCACCTTCCCATACCTCGTAAACAGAATCGGAATTGGCACAAACGCCAGTGCCAAAAACCCCAGCAATGAATTCCCCCATCCCAGTCCCAAGGCATTAAACATGCTAGGTCCAGCGAGCGGCAACAGCGCCGCAAACAGTGAACGCGTGGCTGTCAAACATGCCACCGCTGAGGCAGCATATGTCTGGTACGAATCAATCGTGTATGTCTGAATAGGCAGAAACAACCCCATCATGGCCACAGCGAAAGGAAACATGCCGATAATGGGCACGATCCAGTGGACGTGTTTGTCGGCAGTCCAGCCGTACCAGAAGAAACTGATGGGAGCGATGGCGGCAAAGATGATCATCGTAGGTAGACGCATTTCAGGCTCGTATTTGCCGTTGTTGCTGTTCATCATTTTGAGCACGATGCGGTCGTTGGTGGTGCCGACAATCACTAATCCTATAAAGAAGCCAACCCCAATGCCGAGGTAGGCCAAGCCCGACGTACCAGACGAAAAGCCGTATTGAGTCTCAAACACGGACGGAATGGTGGTGAAGAAGAGGTACAGTAACGCATAAATCAGACTCATATATGTACACAGAAGAAAGACAATGGGCGACTTGCAGAACAATATCACCGGTCGCTTGAGTCCCTGCATCACCACTTCCCTCGGCGTTGGACGATTCCGGCTCTGCTCCTCAGACTCGTAGCCACTTCGCAAATCATCCCGACCCAGCTCCTTGGCCATTTTCTTCGTTTTCCACTGAATCAGGACACGTGCATATGTCTCGCGGTTGAGTATCTCGATACCAACCGACAACGAGCCCGCCACAATCAACAGCACCCAATAAACCCATCTCCAACCTATCGTCTCTCCTATGAACCCACCACAAATAGGCCCAGCGACGGGTCCAAGTAACGGACCCATACTCCAAAGCGCAGTTGCTCTAGCACGTTCTGACAGGGGGAACAAGTCTGCAATCACGCCTGCGCCTAACGTGAGACAGCCCGATCCACCGATACCAGCCAGCAATCGAAATACAATAAGAGACGAAATGTTGGGGGAGAGGGCACAGCCAATCTGCCATACGACGAAGAACCAGTTTGCGCAGCTGAGGACGATTCTGCGGCCGTAGATTTCGCTGAGGGGAGCTAGAAAGAGGGGGCCGAACTGTCCAAAACATCAGCACAGTCGCTTTCCTCAATTCATCCATGTATGGCAAAGACTAACCGTATACCCCAACAAATAAATAGTAACACTAAACGAAAGCAAGGTCTCATTCGTGACCTTGAAATCCTCCGCCACATATTTGAGAGCAGGCGCAAACATGCTTGACGCCAATGGCGACACAAGAGTCATGGAACTCATCAGAGCCAAGAGGCCCCATTTTCGTGATTCGGCGAAATTTTGAGGGTTGGCGGGATCGTCTTGGGAGTCCCAGCCGACGATGCCTTTGTCGAGGTCTGTGACGGGGTAGAGGACGTCTGCGGTTGATACTTCTTCATTCTTGTCGGGTTGGTCGTCTTTTTGCTCTGCTGCTGCTGTGGTGTTCAGCTCAGTTATAGATAGCGTATCGACCGTTCCCTTCAGGGTCTTCTCATCTAGTGAGGTACGTTGACTTTCGAGGTCCTGCATCTTGACAACTTTCTGTCTGTTTGTCTTAATCAGTTTTCTGTCTAGAGAGTATAGTTTCGAAAGACTCAGACCTATCAACCCTTATATACCACTCCCCTGAACGGGTTTCAGCAAAGGAACTACTTTAGAAATCAGCCTTCATTCACACTATTTGCGTATTTACCCCATATATTTAGATGAATGAATCAGTGCCGGCGTTCGGAATTCGCCCGACCAACGTCCGGGTTTAACATCAACTCCTCCCTTCACCTGATAATACATTTATACCTATAATCTATCAGGGAAACCAGACATCCAAGCTAGCCCATATTCAATGAATGATGAATAAGAGATATATCTTGGCCGCCCGAGCCCTTGAACGATGAGCATAAATCGCAAAATGCGCCATCGGCCCCAGTCCGATCCGTCCATGAATCCCCTCCCTGTTTTAGGTACGGAAATACCTCTCATCGAATCAGAACGCTCAAAACCCATGCATAAACGGCGCAAATTCGTCCGTAATTATTTAGGCAGTACAAAAAGCGCAGAGTAACTACATAGCTCTAGTTACTTCCTATGATTCAGCGCTTTTTCAGCGGGACTAGACTCCCCACACTGAGTCAGTGGTTTACGGGGGTTTGATTGGTGGGATGGGATCTTGATTCGGAGATGTAGGCTGACAGCAGTGATTGGATTATGCGAGATCCAGCTGTTGGCTCTTCTTGAGAGTGTTCGTGTTCATTGTTTTTGTAATTGGACTGCATGGAGATTGCGTTCGTTGTGGATCGAGGACTCGAAATATCATCATTGATGTATGATTGTACGATACGCAGGCATGATCGAGATGACGGTCTGTGCTCAATGCTCAATGTATATATAGAATGCCATCAACTAAAACTATCTGCAGAGCATAAAAAGCATACAATCTCCTGGGCCGATTGGAAAACATTCAGCCCTGCCACTATCTACCCTTTTCAATGTATCCGGCCGCCTTATCAATCAGCCAGCCATATTCCTGTCATTTTGATACATGTCCGCGCCTATTAATACAGCCTTGGAAGACGCAAAGGCAGAGCAGCTTAGGTTTATAAAGCACGATTCTCATTCTTCCCCATCGCTTTTATATCTGGGAAAGGTGTTATCAACATTCAACCATAGATACGCATCTATGCAGTTCGGCAAGAACCCCGAGTTTACCGAACCATCTGTGATATGCATCGCCGCCGAGATAAGATCCGAGTCCAGATGATCATTCGGTACGGCTCAAGGCATAGATGGAATTTGTCTTCTTCAAGTTGGTCAATTAGTTAGTATATGGAACAGTATCCGTTCTAGTCGCCTAATTCGTCCAATCGATCCGATACCTACATACCCGTAAGTACGTACATATGTAGGTACGCGCTTTGACTCGATATTAGTTACATGTATCGGCCTAGATCTAATCTTGCCGATCTAGGGTTTACATAAAACTGCATATCTTCACTTCCCTCGTGAGATTGCGATGAAATAAACCATCAAAATATTCTTTCCACCTACCATAACATCCAACAATCACATAATTATAAAGCAAAATGCCAACACGCGCTGAAATCGACTCGCTCCCCCTCTCCCCCGCCCACAAAGCACGCCTTTTATGTCGCCACAACCTCGTAGAAACCACTTCAGGTCTAGCAGGCGACTACGTACAAGCCAACCTCATCGTCCTACACTCCCACTACGCAAATGATTTCCGTATGCTTTGTGCCCGGAATCCTGTTCCTTGTCCGATTCTGGGCTGGACTCCTGTGGGTGATCCGCGGCGGATAGTACCTACTTCTCCTGACGTTTCTGTCATTGGGGATAGTGATTTCGATGTTCGGACTGACGTGCCGTATTACCACATCTTCCGCACAATCGACGACAACAGCCACGAAGGAAAAAAGAAAGTGGTCATAGAAACAAAATCAAACCTCCTCTCCGACTGGACAGACCACCACATCGCATTCCTAATCGGCTGCTCATTCTCCTTCGAGCAAGCCCTGACCCAAGCCGGGTTGAGGGTCTGCCATCAAGAAGACTCCCGCACAGTCGCCATGTACCAAACCGCCATCCCGTTATTGCCTGCCGGCATCTTTCATGGAAGTACATACGTAGTAAGTATGCGATTATACAAACCCGCCGAAATCGACCAGGTCAGAAACGTGACGAGGTCGTATTTGGCTTCGCATGGGGAACCGGTTGCGTGGGGCTGGGAGGGCGCGAAACTTATTGGAGTGAACGACCTGGGGAAAGTAGATTATGGGGATGCGCAGGTTGTGAGGGAGGGGGACGTTCCTGTTTTTTGGGTATGCCTTTCACCCTCCCTCATTTCATGGATGCAAGAGATTTGGTGGCTGACGAGAGGATAGGGCTGTGGCGTAACGCCTCAATTCGCAGTCGAAAAAGCGCTTGAACGAGACGCCATAGCAGGGACGGTTATGGCACATAAACCGGGACACATGCTGGTGACGGATTGGAAGACTAGTGACTTTTTGGCGCATACGAGGAGACACTTGGGTTTAATTTGAGGCTGGAAGTTTAGGCATTGGGTTTATTATGTACATATTGTTTCTCTTTCTCGGATGCCAAACGGCATAGCCCATAAATTTTTAGTGTCTTCGGTTGAGTACTCTGTATGTACCTAGGCAACATATATGTCAAGTGTTGTGCTTGCTTATGGAGTGCTTATGCCATATTTTGGAGTCATTTCAAGCCCTTTACCTCCAGCCAAATCCCATGTCACAGTATCAGGGGTTGCTATCGCAGCAGCGATACATACTGCCCGAGTCAATTGAAGGCTTGGACGTGCACTGCCCATGGAAAAGGAGAGGACATCAATGTCCGCCTGTCCGAAACCTTTGTGAGTTTTTGATAGGAATGCAATCTTGCCTCTGTGGAACGAACCCATAACCGTGAGCAGAATCGGCTCCCAAAGCTTTTCAGCGACATGGGGATTTCTTCAGTTCAGAAAAAAAGGCCCTTTGAAACCCCCTCTCTCATCCATCCAAATTGCGGGGATTTTCCTCCGGTTTTTGGAAACAAACCGGGGAAGCGGCTTGTTCCATGCTGATTATAGTCATGACTTTACTCGAATGTCGCGCAACTCTACAAAGGTCCCCGAGGATGTATCCATCACAAAGTTCACAGAGCGATATGATTCAGTATCACGACGGCAACTTGCTCGCCGCGGGAACTGTAATTCCACGGTAGAGACTCCCCCATATCCTCCGCGGCTGGTTCTGATGGCAGAAACCTTAATTAGACTTTGTCTCTGGGGTAATGCGGAGTTCGTGGATTTGCATATAAAAAATGGGTTGTCCATAAGGTCAAAGGTCCAGAGTACATTCTTCGACAGTCATATGCTCAGTCGCTACAGTCAGTTCTGGGCTTTCACAATGGCTAACCTCACAAACGATGCGACACAATACGCACAGTCACACGCAAAGCGTGTGTACATTCTTGCAATTGTGACCTCCATGGGTGCTTTAATGTTTGGTTACGACCTGGCATTCATAGGAACATCTATCGGCCTCGATCCATTCAAAAAGTACCTAACTTCTTGCCTGATCCAAACATCTGGTGTGCGATATCAACTAACTTTCTTTCCTCAGGGATTTCGGGCTTATTGACGCCACTCAATCCACGCAGAATGCATTTGCAGCCAATATTGTCTCATTGCTCCAAGCTGGATGCTTCTTCGGTTCATTGGCTGCTGCACCACTTGGAGACAGATTTGGCCGGCGAACCGCATTAGCTCTGGGCGCGATAGCCTTCATCGTCGGCTCGATCATGCAAGTTGCCTCGTCGGGTAGTCAGCCCGTCATTTTCGTTGGTAGATTCGTTGGCGGATTGGTAGGTTGCTCAAGATATCGTCTTAAACATACCACAACTAACCGCATGTAGGGTGTCGGTGCTGCCAGTATGTTAGTGCCACTGTACACTGCGGAGTGTGCACCGCCAGCGATCCGAGGCCGTTTAGTTGGTATCTATGAGATTGGTGTGCAGGTTGGTACATGCTTAGGATTTTGGATCAATTTCGGTGTTCAACAACATATGGCGCCGACATCGGCGCAATGGATGACTCCATTCGCTCTCCAGCTAATACCCGGTGGGCTCCTTTTGATTGGCCTATGGTTTATGCCAGAGTCCCCTCGCTGGATGGCCAAAGTTCACGGTAGAACACGCGTGATCGAGGTTCTGTCGCTGCTTCGAGAGTTACCAGGCGATCATCCCGCATTGCAACTCGAGACCAATGAAATTTTCCAACAACTAGAGATTGAACGGGGCATGAGCTCGGATGGGGCCCTGTCTTCTGTAAAGGAAATCATACAACCCGGCATAAGATACCGCGTGCTCCTTGGTGTTGTGATCATGATCTTCTTCCAAATGGCTGGGTCGAATGCGATCAACTACTATTCTCCTCGTATTTTCCACTCATTCGGACTCACTGGGACCAGGACAGCCTTGATATCCACGGGAGTCTATGGGATCGTCAGATTAGTTGCTGTGTTTTTTGCCATGTATTTCGTTGTGGATCGCTTTGGCCGGAAACCCATGTTAATCGCCGGTAGTGCCGTGATGGTCAGTACTCTCAAATCTCCTACTCCAGTTTGTTGGCCAAGGTGATGGTTAACGAGCAACAGGCTATTTCCATGTGGCTGATTGGCGCTTTCGTCAAGATTCAAAGCATCGACCCCAAAGCTGGTGGTCCAATTACTGGCACCTCGTATGCTGCAGCTGTGTTTCTATACTTATTCGCAGTAGGCTTCTGTTTCAGTTGGGCCGGTGTCCCCTGGATCATCTGCTCCGAGATCTACCCTCTTCAAGTGCGCGGGCTTGCAGTAAGCATCTGCGTCGCCACGCACTGGTTGATGAACTTTGTTATTGCGAGGAGCGTTCCGTACATGATTTCGAACATTGGGTTCGGAACATACTTTGTCTTTGCTGCTTGTACCACATTATCCATTCCTTTTGTCTGGCTGATGATTCCGGAGACGAAAGGTCTGTCTTTGGAAGAAGTTGATCTCTTGTTTTGCGAGAGTCGGGTTTTCTACAGTCTTCGGCCGACAATTTCAAACGCCAGGCCGGGGACATCAGAGCAGAAGGCGATGGTGGAGCAGGTTGAGAACGTTTAGCTGCACATGAGTGTACCTAGGTATATATAAATTTAGTACCTAGGTAGGAAGGACATTGATATCTAAGAAATGAAAAGTCAGTCTCTGATCTGGCATAAGTAACAGGAATCTAGAAACTAGCTTTACGCGCTGCGAGTCGTTCCCAACTAAGAAACGTACCGAAGATATGCTTTCTCCTTGTAGATTTAAGAAGGAAAAGCAAGTCGTTAAATAGTTTTTCCTTTGTGCGGGGTAGAGGAAAGCCATAGAGACACGAACGCAGCAATGCGAAAATTCATACTGCATTATCCTATATCCATCCATCGTCAAAAGATTCGAAATGCCGCGCAGAATGTTGAACTGAAACAATGTTTCGCTCCATATGTACGAGTAACCTGTGAATGACGTCCTTAGCTTTTGCATCTTGATCCGGAGTCAGTCTTCCTTCTCAAATAGTTAGTCAAGTTATTACTGTAAGTTCGATAATGGGTGTGATTTAACTTCGTCTCAGTTAGCAGGACTGTGGACTCGAGTCGGCGGCCTACCTAGGCATAATCCTGGACGTAATTCTAGGGTCTAGCGGCAGCGCTTTTGTTCAGTGCTGCGAGGCCTGCCTTCAGCGTACTCGTTCCCACTTATCATCTGTCGTATATGAAAAGGGAGTATCTCAATCCATGCATGGATACGATGCTGTGAGCCTGTAACCATTCTAGTGGCAAAGGATAAGCGGTCATATGCCAGATCATTAAAGCGATGGTGGCGGATATTCATCGCCGCAAAATCTGTTGTTATCTATATACTATCTTTGGCACAGCATGGCTCTCTATCACGATCAAGACCATGGACTATCGACTACATATATACCAATGCAAAAATACATACCGAGACAGACCCGTAACAGGGAATGGAAATATGAACCTTACTTACCGGTATGTTACGGCTGACCCATGGACCGTTCCCGTGGCCGCCCACCCTGTTACAAACTGCAATTGGTTATATTAGAAATCCGAAACATGATTTCCCTGCCAGTATCCATCGTTCCCGAGCGCTGAAACACGCTTGTTGGTACTGTATGTAATGGTACGTATTCTACGATACGTACGGAGTACGGATGTGGATGATAGTATGCTATGATAGACTCGGGTTGTAGTCATGGATAAAGAAGTGTCTGTAGACGACAAGCTCTGAAGAATGATTGGCTATGTCGATTGTATGTCTACCTAGCCGAGAACTAGGTCCCTACAAGCGAGGGCATAGACAAAGAATATTCCATACAAAACATACATAATTACATCCATACCACTGTATGTGATACCAGACCCGCATGAAACCCGCACACGGCACGTGGCTCGAATGGTCCATCCTGTCATACCAATCACGGCCCTCATTATTAGCTGATGAAATATCTAAAGAGGAAAATTATGGTCTCGACTCGAAAGTTGACACTTGAAAATTTTGCGTGTTAGAGTATGGAGAATTTGAGATGGCGAATACACGCATCACCTTCCTAGTCAAGGAATCCATGCTCCAGTTCAACGCTGTCAAGGCTCAACGGCTCTTACCCATAGGAACTTGGGAACTGACTAGAAGATGTGACTAAACTATTTACTGATTTTGACGTTCTGTCAGCCATGTACGTCCAGTTTACATACTTCCAGCTTGCGCACCTACATAAACAACATGGCAACTGCGTATGTAGCACTGCTTATGTAGCCATGTAACTATGTGCATCCTACATACACACTCGTATGCTGACTGCAGCAGGATTAAGAAAGTTCTTCTACACTGTGCAGCCGTACAGAGTAGAAAGGGAAATCATGAGCAGATCGCGGCGATTAAGCCTACAACGGTCATGTTGATCACCACCGTGCATATTCTGTACGTTACGACGTGGTATTATATACGCACGGCACTCGATTTGATTCGTCCTCGGGCGGCAGTTTGTGTATGTAAGTTTACGGAGTACTCAAAGCGGTTTAGCTGATACGTAATCTAACACATAGTGATACACTCGTGTATTGCAACATACACTTTCCGCCCCCATAAACACATACAATCCCCGTAATCCGTACCCTGCATTCTGCAGGCAGGGATTTGACAAGACTGAATTTTGAGCATTCTTTCGGCATGCCTTTTCGAGAGTCTGGGATGAAAGAATTGGATTTTCATTGCAGATGATTTTTGTTTTGATTCTTTCGTCGTGCAGGTGTGTACTACGTATATGTCGTGGTAAATTCCAAGTCATGCAACTCGATCCGCTGAATGTATGATGTTACATGTACAAACGTGCTCCGTACATCGTTCAAGCTTCAGTCAGGATGAAGATCGGCAAGGTGAAACATCGATGCCGTCTTACTCCATAGGCAATCTGTCAAAGACTCCGTACGACGAGCATAATGGAGTCAAATCTCCTGACTCGTGCCCAAACCTTTTCTCTTTATCACACTTACCGTGCTGGCGTATCCTCAATCAAGTCGACTGATCTGGCTCTGGCTATGTCTGACCGTCTGGCGATCTTCAGGGGGCGGCGTTCGGGTGGATCTCGTCATGTTGGTTGGTAAGGTTAACTTGGCACTGTCAATTAGACGTTTACACTGACAGCAAGTAGCTAGCGGTTACTCCGTAAGCCGTAAGCACCCTGGCTAAGCCATGATTGTATCCATGTCCGAGACGATACGGACCTTTGGGTACGCCACGAATTCCTGCCGGGGAACTCTCAGTCAGGGACAATCCCAGTATGCATGTCTGATCTATGGAGATATTGGTTTCGTATCATGCCACAATCACGGACATTGAATAGTGTATATATATACTTAGGACATAAGCAGAGTTAATATGATACAAAGTTCGACAGCGAAACCTTGGATATTGATCCGGATCGAACATGTCGAAAAAGCAAAACGTGGTATGGACGTAAGATTACCGTATTGGTAATACGAATAGAATACGGACTGGGGAACCCTGTCTGTACGGTCGCCTGTGTAACTTGTTGCTGTCAGTTTATTCAGCTTCTTTCTGCTTGTTGCACAACCATGCTATGCGACCTTCGATTACTCAGTTCTTGATATCATGGCTGTTGCCTCTGTATCTATCTACCTTCAGACGAATCAGACGAATCTCCTCGTGGTTGCTCAGCATAGACCTTTGCCGCGTGGTGGTGCTGATAGACTGACTGGAAAGTGGAAGCTAGCAAAACGCTAACCCGTCCGTGCAGCCAGGTACTTTCTCAAAACAGTCAAGTAACTCACGTTAAGTCCATGTCAACAAGTCGGATTCATCCAACACCCAGCGCTAGTTGCCTTGTGCAGAGTTAGACAGCTTAATACACCTTGTTAAGCTCGCAATTAACTCTAGCCGAGTCCATGTGGTGACCTTCTCCACTACGTTACTTACAAGCCTTTCCCTTCTTCGTTGTTACTGTTTCTACTCGGCACAGCATGTTCTCTTCCTTCAAACCACTTCATCGACTGTCGCTACTGTTCATCTAGCCGGAATCAGAATCATCGAAGAGATTCATCATATCCAGGGCTGAATACAGACAATCGCATTGTCTGGCCATAGCCTGTGCGTGGAACGGCCGTCAATACCGAGGACAGGGAACAAAGAGGATCAACATCAACGCAACAACTGCAGGTAAGATCACTATTACTATGATCGATATCGATCGTCAAATCATCGCAATTCATCCGATCTCTTCTGTTCGTCTGTCGTCCATTCTTCATTCCATCCTCTATTCCATCCTCTTGAAGTCTCTTTTCAAGCAAGCTATTTATCCAATCGATCACAATTGTCCGGGAAAAGGAATTTTCTAGACTTTTGCTTTTGCTGTCGAGAAAGTCTTGGATGATACCCTGCCCGTTTCATCCTTCGGAACTCACTCGCTCGTTGTACTTGCTGCATGGCATGGCATGGACCAGATCAAAAGCAGCGGAGCTGAAAAGAAGACCTCCAAAGCAGAGTTACATAACGTGTACCACCCGTTGCATGAATTCTCACTCTTGTCCGTCCCTCCTTCCGTGACTCGCCACAATGCTTCCGTTGACCTTCTTTCGAGCTTTGCTTTTCTAGTTTATTTTGTTTTTTATTTTATTTTATTTTTCTTACTTTTTCAATTGTCTGGACCTACCGGTCAAACCTCATCTCGGTCGCGACTAATGCGAGTTCAATGAGTTCTACAGATTACTGCCACTCCTTCAGTCTCTTCCTCGTCATCACCCCTCGAAGGGTCGCGCATCTGCGCCCGTTTACGTCGATAATCGAGGCACTCGTCAACTTTGTGCCAATTGCGCCGTTATATCGAGTCATTATACGCTGACGAGTACACCGATTGATTGCGACGGATCGAGAAGACACATGTGTCGGGAGTATATATACCAAAAGTCATTTGTTTTCAACTAGCCAACCACGCCATGGGTTGCATGAACTCCAAGGTCGAGGCGGAGGACAAGGAGGCTGCCAGAATCAATGCCGGGATTGAGAAGCAGATTCGCAATGATAAAAAGACATATGACCGGACGGTCAAGATGCTCCTGTTAGGTTTGTATCAGCCCTCTGTTCTTGATGAATCAACTTCTCACTATTAGCAGGAGCCGGAGAGTCAGGCAAATCTACCATCATCAAACAAATGCGCATAATCCACTCGGGCGGTTTCCCAGAAGACGAACGTCGACAAAATCGCGCGGTTATATACTCGAATTTAGTGGTGGCATTCAAGGTGTTGATGGAGATTATGCAGACGCAAAAGATTGAATTTGAGAAAGAAAGCAACAAGGTAGGACTTTTGCTTTCCCTCTATATTTTCGCAGCTAATGTAGTCAGCCCCTCGGAGACCTTCTCGCTAAAACCGAAGCGGATGTCGACACCGACGAAGCATTTACCGATATTGAAATTAAGGAAGCGATGACACAGTTATGGAGTGATAGCGGGGTTCAAAAAGCCGTTGCGCGAGGGCATGAATTCGCGCTTCACGATAATTTGCATTAGTATGTCTACATGAGCGGGGAGTTATGTCAATGCTAATAATTTCAACAGTTTCTTTAACTCGCTCGATCGTCTATTCACACCCGGCTGGTTACCCGATAACCAAGATATGCTTCACTCTCGACTTCGTACAACCGGTATTACGGAGACCTTATTTGAATTAGGACAGCTTAACTTCCGCATGATGGACGTTGGTGGACAACGATCAGAACGAAAGAAGTGGATTCACTGCTTTGAAGGCGTGCAATGTCTTCTTTTTATGGTTGCGCTATCTGGATACGATCAAAGTCTGCTTGAAGACCAAAACGCGGTATGTTTTGTCTTCTTGAGATGGTGAAGAATATGGCTGACTAGCGTAGAATCAAATGCACGAAGCAATGATGCTCTTCGAATCGCTGGCAAATGGCGAATGGTTCAAACGCAAACCCATCATGCTCTTTTTAAACAAAATGGATCTCTTCAAAACCAAACTCCCGCTCTCGCCCATCAACAAACACTTCCCCGACTACAGCGGCTCTTCAACGGACTTTGACACGGCTGCCAAATATTTCGCGGATCGGTTCCGCAGCATTAATCGAATGCCAGACCGAGAGATTTATATTCATTACACCAATGCCACGGATACCACGCTACTAAAAGCTACGATGGACTCGGTGCAGGATATGATTATTCAAAAGAATTTGCATACGCTGATCTTATGACGGTGAACGTGAAGCCCATAGGAAGTCGCGCCTTGGGCTTGTTCATTATCAGCCTCTCCATTCTTTCGACGTCACCCTCCTCACATCAGTCGTTATTTAAGCCATCGAATCGTCTTAGCTCTACTGCATCTCATCGACATCGACAACGATTGCGTCTTCCTTTCTTATCTTTCGTGTTGTGAGCTTTACAAGATAACTTGTCATGATTCCACGCCTCTCTTATGCTTCAAATAGCATGCGACTCTCATTGTCACGCTTCTCCTATTTTTGGCTTCTTCTCTGCAGGCATGCAGGTTCGGCGTCTCTATTCGTTTCTTTTTTTCCCCTCCTGCTTTTAGCATGTATATTTAATCATCAGCCCGCAGGCTTTGTTCTTTCTTTGGTTTTGCTTCTTGTAAGATGGGAGGTTGCGGGTTTGTTCGGAGATTGATCCCGAGGTTATTCCGAGTCTGGTGTAAGCGGTTATATAGATAACTAAACGATGATCTAGTCAGATAGTACTCGAATCTAGTTATCGAATATCAAACTAAAATCATCTTTACTGTGACTGTCTCGTCTAAACTTGATCTGAAGCTGTCAACTGATGAAAAGTCTTGGCGCTTACATAACCATACTGCACCATCTGACCGCCTCCTCGCCGCAACCAAATTCGGTCACACGCTTCTGACTCTTCGCCTCTCCGATCCCCGTCTTCAACCTCACCGAATACTCCATCTCGAGTATTCTTAGGGGAAAGCTACTGACTCAACATGCTATCCTCATCCCTTCGCCGTGCCGTGCGCGCGACAACCTCGTCTCATTCCGCGTCAGCGGCGATTGTCGCTTTCCCGAACTTGCTCGCTCCCTCCGCCAGCACTACCAACAACAGCAACAACAGCGCAACTCGCCAACGGAGAGGTGCTGCTCAA
Source organism: Talaromyces liani (assembly GCA_022814505.1). NCBI lineage: Eukaryota > Fungi > Ascomycota > Eurotiomycetes > Eurotiales > Trichocomaceae > Talaromyces > Talaromyces liani. The sequence goes on from JAKLNL010000027.1 coordinate 31,745, forward strand.
CATCAGCGTCGGTATTCTTCGTCGTCGAAACCTCCCGTGCCGCCTAATGATGGCTCAAGACCAATTGACGCCTCGTCATCCTCGCAACAAGCGCCTGCCAATCCGTCCGCGGGAAGGAAAGTGAAGGAGTCTCAGGGACGAAAAGCTGGTGCTGGTGCTGCTGGCGATGCTGCGAAATCAAGACAGGGCTCAGCTGCGTTGTTGAATTTGCCTAGCGTGCCTTCGACGCAGGATACGCCTATTGAAGGTTTGCCTTGAACCCAAAGAAAAGTTTTCTTATGGATACTAACCAAGAGGAAATGTTATAGATATCAAAGTCGCCTCATTCTTCTCCGTCCACAGACCCATCTCCGTCAGCGCCCCTGTCCCCCCCACAAGCAACGAAAAGACCTTCAACGCCATCTTCGAAGCCAACAAGTCTCGACGCGGAAACCGTGCCGCAGATGTAATCAACACATTGACCTCGGCCGTTGCATCAATGGAGCACGCAATGCACAGCCAGAACCAGCAGAACAGTCTCCGACACGCCGTAACGCAAGCATCCGTCAGCAACGCCGAGCCGGCAGGAGCAGCTCGAATCATTCATCTCGATGACGTGTCGGAGGAGGAGTTGCATTCTTCCATTGCAGAGTTCGCGAGCCGATTGACGCCCTTCCAACCTCCTCCTGCCCCGGAGCCATACAACCCTGAAGACGTTGCCAACGAGAACGTAGAGGCCGTCAATGACGAAGCAGATGCAAATATCAGAACCTATTCCACCGTTCTCACAATCCGTGAAACCGCCTACGCAGACGGCCAACGCACAATCGAAACATCATTTGCGCCCTTGGTCCCCAGCGAAGAAACCGCCATCGATGAGCCCGTCATGGGAGGCGTCGGAAAGTCATACATCGAGCGCACAGTCAACAGGACCATGTACACCATCTCCGTGCGAAGACAGCGAAAACTCAAGATGAAGAAGCACAAGTTCAAGAAGTTGTTGCGCAAGACGAGGACGTTGAGGAGGAAGCTTGATAAGGCTTAATCTCCTTTTCCTACCGTGGTTTTTCTCAGAGATGGTGTGGTTAGACGCATTAATTCCAATACATACATAGTTAAATCTCCGTATTCATATTCATACTCATATTCATTCTCAGCGGCGTTTTATTTCTTCGTTTCCTTTCAGTTGAGTTCGATCGAGCTCTCCATCAAACATTCTACGATGTTTGATCTCACCTTCTGGATTTACTTCCGTTCTACTGTAACTTTGGTGGCCGTCCCCAAAATCTTAGAATTTCATTGAATGCATTACCATTTACTTATCAGACCACGCATTCCATGCTTTCCCTTCTAGATTCAGATACACATCAGTGACAATCTTCCAGTCATTATCATGCTCTATTCTCCGAAGCTCTACCTAGGTACTCTATACCTAGATAGGGCTGATTGCATACTATACATATTCCAACTTCCCTACATAGGTATGTATACTTAAGTGAAGTTCAAAGTAAGAATATAATCTTTAGAAACCTACGACGTAATGAAAGAAATATGAATTTGCAAACAAAAACCAAAGAAACTAGGACTACTTTAGGTAACTAAAAATGTCCTAGCAGTTGTAGGTACCTTAACACGAGGTCATTATTAGAGCTGCTACAAATCTCGATATTTGATCCGCACGCGCCAGAATCCTCTATTTATATTGCCAATTCGATCGTACATGAATGCCTTATTCGTGAGCCTTCCGTTGCGCCAACTACCGCCATATTCGTCTCCGTTGCTATGTCCTCTGCATACGAATCCTCGCCTGCATGCACCCTGTTGAGCCTCCTGCTGAGCCTACGTCCACTGTATTCGATTACAATTATTCCCAAGAATCTCGTTTATCCGCGAATTTACGCCAAAAACGCTTGATTTTATTTAGATAGCCACACACAGTGCCACATATTGTCTGTCGTTCTTGCCGCGAACCCATTCGGACAATCCGGCAACACGTTGCTCCTATGTTATGTACGTACGTATTATGTTTCGCTTTGATGACTCCATATTAAGATTCCCATTGATGTTTTCCAGATTGTTGAATTTTGCTACATAACTTCTTCGGACCAACTACATAACACGTTCTCTACCATTTCTCAGAGTTGTTCCTCCTGTGCTCTAGGTACAGCGCATATCCTGCAACCGTGAATAGCTTCGTATTCCTTTCTTTCATATGCACCTTACAAGGTTTCTCAGTTAGTTAGGGTGGATAGAGAAGGGCTATCTATAGTTTCTTTTAACAAGACAAACGGAAAGGGAAAAAGGGAAGGAAGAGAAGGGGGGGAAAAAAAAAAGGTCCCTGAGGGATTCGAACCCTCGCTCTTTCGGATCCAACATCTTCTAGATGTTATTAACCATTACAGGAGATAACATTCCATGTCAAAGCGAAATGTCCTAACCACTAGACTAAGGAACCGTATATAACACGGCTGGGTGCTATTCATATAAGAACTTGGAAACAACACTGGGTGGGAAAAAGAAACAGGTCCCTGAGGGATTCGAACCCTCGCTCTTTCGGATCCAACATCTTTAGATGTTAACCATTATAGGATAGAGATAACATTCCATGTCAAAGCGAAATGTCCTAACCACTAGACTAAGGAACCAGTCATATTGTCTCGCTGAGAATTAAAATGCCACTTGAGTATTAACCTCTACAATTAATATTCCGCCCCAGAAAAACTCGAGACGGACAGATAGATAGTACTGTATATCTGCATAGCACCAATGAAAGGGGGACTGGAACTTGATTGTTCTGTTATTCTAATACCGACTGGAAAAAACTGCTACACTGCGGTGTACCGGTATATATCCGCGGCGAGAAGTTCAAACATTGGAGGCATTTGCCGTTCTCTACATACACATGTGGTGGTATAGGAAGATGAGAGAATAGCCTCTCTACCTAGGTAAGGGCGACTCAAAGCAACATCAGTTACTGGGTAGTATACAGCTGAAATACTAAGCATGGAGAAACTGATTATAAAATGTAAAACGACTCGCTTAATCAAGACAGACAAGACGAGCTAATAGTAAAGACCTACACCTCATACAGTGATCAATGATTCGATGAATGTAATTCAAATATATAAAACATAAACATAAACGTACCAGAGCACAAGAAACAAACAGACACGAGAAAAAGAAAGAAGCAATGACAAATATGAAAAGATGAAAAGTGGGTTTCCCTTGCTTTACATTCACAGCTAGAGCAGACTACTGACTTCCTTCGAAAGAGGAGGGTAGGTAGTATGGACTGAACTGAAGGAGATGCACGATTTCCTCATTCGTCAAGCAGGAGTGGTATAGCTCGAAGAATGGGGATCGTTTATTAAATCAAGTCTACACATGCGCTTGGGGTGGGAGCATATGCAGGTTTTGGCGGTTGAGATGAGTTTGATAGCAATGAATCCGTCGAGGTTAGATGTGCATATCCAATCCGATTCATACCCCATTCAAATCAAATCAACGGATCGGTACGTGCCTCAGTCGGTGTAGACACATTTGGCCTGGGAGCGCGAGTTCATGAGGAGAGCGACGATGAGACCGTACAGACCTACATCCAATTAGTCGACGCCAAATAATATGAGCAAAGGACTTTTGGGGGGGGAGGGGGGGGACGGACCCAAAACTTCAGCAAAAATAAGAATAAGAATCATTCCAACGTAAAGACGAGGCTGTTGAGCGGATCCACGGACACCGGCGTCACCGACGATACCAATAGCGAAACTACACAAATCAGTACTCTACATTCGTAAACAATAGCAAGGATGTAGGGCCATACCCAGCAGCCAAACCAGCCAAACCAACCGCAAGACCAGCACCAAGCTGAATGAAACCCGTATACAGCGGCAGGCGCTGTTGCAAATCATTCGCAATCAAGACGGAGACGACGAGACCGTAGATAGCAATAATACCCGCCATGACGATGGGGACGATATCTGGCCATAGTTGTTAATACTGTCAACCTATAGAGCTGGGAGACGCGGGGAGACGCACTTCGGACAATCAAGTCGGGTCTGAGAACGGCCATACCGCACACACCGACACCGGCTTTGGCGGTTCCATAGGCGGCGCCGAAGCAGGTGAATACGATGGCGGAGGTGCAGCCGAGGGCGCCGAAGAAGGGCTGTCAAGGTTCATGTTAGTTGTTGTTGTTGTCGACTCGGGTCGAGCGATCAGGATGAGTGGTAGGAACTAACCGCGTAAACCGGACTATTACATTGCAATATTAGCATTATACTCAGAAAGATGCGGAGAAGGAGCTAGGAAAGAGGTGACTGATAGTCCAGTGCAACCAAGCAAGCAGCGAACAAGCAGCACGTCAGCTCCGGAGGACTACTTACCAAAGATCAGTAGCCATCTTGACGGTCGTTATCGACAGCAGACAGCTGGTGTAGTTATTCTTATTTTATCGGAGCTCGAGAAGCTGTGTTTCTCAAGGTAAGATGGCAGGGTGTCGTGAGAGCGATGATGAGGTGTGCTAGGTAGATAGATAGACGTAGCCCATGCCGGTGGTTGAAGGTTCTTGATTTGACCAAGCTCCCCTGTCACGTGGTTTGTCTTGGCGTGCATCTCGGCTCGACTTCAAACAAACCATCTACTACATACAAGATGACTCTTGGGTATCGGATTTATTTCAAGATTATTATTCATTGAGGTTCTGAGCTTCTCACCATATTCAATTATCCGAGTAAGAAGGTGTTCTGATAGATTTATCTATGTCCTCGCTTTCGCATTCCCCCCGGTGTACAAGATATATATCCCCATCTATCTACGTACCTACATACATAAGTCACCGACAGAAAAAGAAAAGAAGCAGAATCCATGTATCCTATCTCGAGACGCACATACATTATGCTCGATGACCATCCCAACACAGCCGAGAGCCACCTAAATCGAAGATACCTAGGTATAGATAGGCCTTGCCAAATTCTTACTGACCAGCACATCCCATATGTCTGGTCATCTGGTTCGAAGATGTTTTGTGTCATCACAGTGTCCCTGTCGTTGTATTTGATTTATATCTCCTAGCCTAAGACATCGACATTGCAGCCGAGTGTCTTCTCAAAGCTGGAAGGATTAGCGGTCTCCTACTTCCCCGAATACAGACAGTAACACAAAAACAGTCCTGTTTCCCGCGGAAGAGTGGAATCTCAACCTGACTGCTGCTGCTAATGACGCTCTTCCTCCTCCTATTCTTGCACTATCCACGGAACAGCAAGTGTTGTTTCCAACGCTATCGACGCTATTATCGACAGTTGGTTGGACTATCGTGATGAGATTTAATTACCTGTGAATATCTAATTTGGCCTCTCAGGTACTCACTCTATCTTTACAAATATATTTGTTCAACCGGTAAAGGAAACAATCCTTTGCGGAACAGTTGAAGTATGAACATCGTCAAAAATATCACTTCGATACACTCGCCGGAATGATGGCGGGTATAGCCTCCCCCGTTCCGAAGGCACCAACGGGTCATTCGGGATGCATTATTACGAGGAGGTCAATATGAATTGTGCGAGTGCTCGGCGCCGCCTCGGGACGAGAAGTTGCTGTTTTTCTCGGGAGTGGATGATCTATGTTGATGGGAAGTTGGCAGGCTTTCACTAAATATAAATCGGTATGCCATCCGGTGTCAACCAATTGATCCGGCTTTTTAGCCTGAGTTACTAACCAATAAATGAATAAGCATCTGTCATAGACACTTCTATGGTTACTAAGGTATAACCCGTCAATTGACTCAAGACCTCGCGCATCAACATGCTAATATACATCTATTATACAACATTCAGGGTACATTATGTAACCGACAAATCGATCCTCGAACCCGGGACGGAAATCTTCGTCTCATACTTCGACGCCAGGGATGAATCCTTCTGAGAATAGCTTATCGCTGATTCTGAGACTGCGCCAAAATAGTTCTGGATCACAACGACCCCTTCTGAAGTTGTGGAAGATGTCTCCGCCCATTCGTCCGGAGAGTCTACGCCAAATGAGTATGTAAGAGTACTCGACGTATCCCTAGCCTCGCGTTTTATGTCGTCTTCGGAAGTCACGAAGAATTGGATATAATCACCAGGTGATGCCACCTGTGATAATTGTGCAATGTTCTCTTCCATGCCTAGTCCTTCAAGAAAGTCTGGAAGGTCATTTGTGAGCACCGCCTCGGTTTCCGAAGATGAAGTGAATACCTCGTCAAGCATTACTTCGCGAGAACGAGCTCCGGCTGCGAAAGTGACCTCTGGATCTAGTGATAGTAGACCCTGCTTCTTACCCCAACCACCACCCCCACTAACCACGCGATGAATCCTGCTTCCTTTTGATAGTGAGGTTTGGATATTCTGCTGAGTGATTTCGGTGGAAGACGAGGCTGCTGGCTCGACAAGTGCCCACACTGCTACTCTTTGATGCGGGATCCCGCGTTCGCTGACGTATCTAGGAAGCTCGTTTTCCAACTCAGCAGAGGCGGGGATGCCTGCATTCGTATCGCCATCATCAGTAGTGAATTTAGAGACTTGTCGTAGGATGTTTCCCATGCTTGAAACGACTCGTCGCCGTTGAGTCACAGGGTGGAAAGGCACGTTGACGGCACAGTGTGCCTCTTGGACCGGGGCTGTCACAGAGCATGACGAAAGATCGTAATAGCTATCGAGAATGTAGTTGTTCGAAGCCTCGTCCCGAGTCCATCGCATTCCTAGCAAAGTTCTGTCCCTTCCGTTTCGGAAGACGGTCTGCGCGAGACGTAAGCCAATTTCGTGGGATTGAGCGTTGTTTTGATTGTCGGTATCTTTCGTTACCAGAAAGAACGCCGGCTCCTCGGAGGTGTTGCTCTTCAAGCGTGCAGGCGTTGCAATCGAAGCAGTTATACAAGAACTGTCGGCAAGTAGCAGTGACAACCCTTCCGTAGATGTTGCTATATTCCCGCCACTGGAGACCTTGTCGACTACCGCTGCAATTGTGTAAACTGTATTCGGAGCCTCACTGCGATGGATCTGCTCTAATAATGGTGTCGCCCATTGCGACAGGAGAGGGCCCGTTGGTTCCGTCCATGCTGTAAATTCCGGGGATGCGAAGAAAATTGGGACAACGGGGGATTGGTGCGACGAGCGACGGAGGTGCGTGTAGGAGGGAATTATATCGTCTGGAGTCTGAGCCCATTAGATGTATTCACTACTTCGAGCCAAGATACGTACCACATGGCCAGGCTGCTGTGTAGTCCAAGTCAACGCCTGCCAGTGATCATTCACATGGCCGGAGGTAAACTTCCGAACTGTTATTAGGCCAAAACTAGACCTTGACAGACGTCGACCCGCCCCCGCACAGCCAGCTCTCGCAATGGAGCTGGGAATATAGCCGGTTAAAGTGAGCATGACATTAAGGCTGGTAGCTGTCTCTGCTGTCCAACTTACTATATAAGCTCAAAGAAAGTTGTTGGAATTGGGTCATGTGACCAATCATGGCGGAAGCTGCGGAAGTGGGGCTTCCCCGACATTTCCGGCTTCCAGCCTCAATTCATCATTCGGATGACTGCAATAAGATTGTTTTGTAGAAGGTGTTTTGTAGAATTAATAATATTCATTGTCTTGGAGCATAGGACGATGACGCATTGTCAACAATGTGGCGTTGTAGGAGTTAGTTTCCAGATACAAATACAAATTGATCCTGGCCAACACGTCAGGGAGCTGTGCACCCTGAATACTTGGCAGATAAAAAATTAAAAATAGCTGCTGTGCCGAGAGTCCAACTGAGGCAGCAACAAACCTCTCAGGCATCGACCTAAGGTAAGGAAAGTCAGATGCACGTGCCGACACGGAAAACGTCTTCCTTACGCAAAGCAATCCACGGGCCAATCAGTGCCATTCCGCAGCAGCTTGCGCCACAGATGAGGCGGTACACTCAGCTGCTACAGCATGAGGTCAGCACTCAGAACGGCAATGACGTATTCCGCGACTTCCGCAATTGACCCAACCCCAACAAGGGAAGGAACACTCTCAGCTGGTACTTAAGCTGCTCGCATTTCCGTCATCCTTTCTGTCTTTTTTCCACAACTTCATTTCAGCAGTTCATATTCGTATTTTGTCTCCTACTCCCTTACAGCCAAAACACACAGAATCTTATCTGATTCACTCCATCAACCGTCAACATGCCTTTCACCGCTTCGTAAGTCTTCCTTATCTTCATGCAGTCGGTCGCTTTCGAGGTACGACCGTGCGATATGAGTCAACATCGCATGCGACCGTATGATTCGTGATCAATTTAGTCTAACAAACCACAGCGACATCTGCAAGATCATCTTCGCTATCATCCTCCCTCCAGTGGGTGTCTTCCTGGAGCGCGGATGTGGTGCCGACTTGCTCATCAACATCTGTTTGACCATCCTGGGTTACATTCCTGGTATCATCCACGCTTTGTAAGTTTATTCTTTGCATCTTTGGCAGATACCATGCTGACTGCCTTCTACAGGTACATCATCCTCAAGTACTAATCGACGACCGTTGATTAATGAGTCGCGCGCGATACGGAAACCCGGCAACCTAGTCGAGCGGCCGTGAGCTGTTGCGTTTCGTTCTGACAGAGGGGACTAACTTTTTGCTCCGTCCGCCGCGCTACTCGTTCAACCGATTCAACCAACAACACTACTCCGCCTCGGGCTAGCTCGGCAGTCTTGGCGTTGTGGCTCAATTCAGTCGATTTGATTGATCATTGAATTGATTGATGAATTATTACATTCCCCGGTCGATACGATTCTGCTTGATTGTTTGATTACTGTTTGCTGCTGCTTGCTTGCTTCTATCTCGATGATACCAGTTCTGTTTCACATTTTACTCCCTCTTCTCGCGTCTCCGATGCACACGTTATCTGATGGGTGTCTGGCTGAGCGAAGTATGCATGGCGTTCACGCGCTTGTCTACTATTATTACGATTACTAGGAGATAATTGATTAATCCGTCGTATTGAAGGACTCTCCGTAGTCCGTAGTGTAGGAAGTATATAGATCTGGTGACATCATAATCCGACCGTGAGTCACTCATCTTCGCGCTTTCCTGCTGTTTCATGTTGGCGCCTCATAAGTGCTTAACGTCATCAGATAGATTCAGCTTCGTCGGATTAAGAACAGAGAAACGTAGATTGATAATCTCTTGGCTGCTTTTGGCTGGCCGAGCATTTTGCAATCCTTCATTGGCTTGATTTCCCAGATCACATGACGTTACAGCCTGAATTCGTTAGCGCAGAGGCTCAAAAGGGCAATTCCGCAATCTGACACTCTGATTGGCCCTCATAAAGCGCCAACTTCTACCCCAGGGCGCCTACTTCCTCTTCGTCCCTCTCCCCATTCTCTTCACAACCAACCACTGCTCTACGCCCTGTACGAAGTATCTGCAGTCCTTCCTACCAACGATGTCATCCAGTTTCATGATGGCGCCTAGACAGAGAAAAAGGAGAAAAGGAGGCAATGCTGCTGCGGTTTCCCCTGGCGCGTAAAGGGGAGTTGACCTGAACAGGTAACCAGGTAACCAATCGCAACAATGTCGACGATGGTATTCGCTGATTGCTGAAGAATCGAGAAAGAGATCTATTCTGTTTCATATTTCATGTTTAGTATCCTCTTCTCTTCATCCCTCTTTTGTCAGATTGTCTTCTTTGTGCTCTTTCTTCCTTTCCTTTTGTTTTGGTCATTATAGAATTCTAATATCAGCATTCATTATCTTTCAACGATTCAGATCATTGTACATTACGACAAACAGTTGCGTGTCTCCTTTTGAGCAGTTTGACTATGTCTCATTATAGATCATCATATTCTTCTGGGTAGTAACCTACCTCAAACTATCGACTGAGCAGGTGAGGCCACATTTTCCGGACAGACAGACTGTCATACTGACATTCGCAGTATGCTGGTATCATGTCGACCATGGAGAAGCAGTGTCTTCCTATCTTTGACAGTCTTCCTGGGACTAGGCCAAATAGCATCGTCAACGACAACAACCACGGCCGCAGATTGCGCATCGACCGGTAGTGCCGGTAGCTACCTGAGCGATTCCATCCCATCGTGCGCCTTATCCTGCGTTCAGGACTTTGTCAATACCCAATACGCCGCAGGTCTTTGCTGTTCTACTGATGTAGACTGTCTCTGTCGAACGAATACCACCAGTGGCCTGACCCTAGGCGAAGCGTCGTTGGCATGTATAGTAGGCTCGTGCTCGTCGGATGTCGTCACGACTGAGGGCTCGGTCGGGTATGCGATTTGCAACGATGTTTCTGGTGCATTGCCGGAAACACATGGAGCGATCACAGCAACGAGAGTGTCTGTTGTTACGGAGACGACTCGGTTAGCTTCTACTACACCGACGTCTGTTTCTGCCGAGAGTACTGGAATGTTAACTACGCCGACGACCGCGCTTGTGAGCAGCACTTCCGACAGGAGTACGTTGATAACTACGGCAAAAATTACGGCAACAGCGACGGCGGCCACTACCCTGCCAATAACGACATTGACGACATTTCCAAGTACGGTGACACTGTCAGGAACCACGGCAACACCGAAATCAAGCACACCAGCTGCCACATCCTCATCCCTGAGTTCGCCTGCTGTAATCGGCGTATCAATTGCATCTGGTATATCAGCCATATTCCTAGTGGCGGTCGCAATACTCTTCTGCGGGAGAAGAATTCGACGCAAAAGGCTGGAGAAAGAAGCCGCTCCACAGAGCTTCGAGATTGGAGGCGAAATGAGTGAACCACCAAATTTCGGTGCTGCTGTGAAGCCATTTTCGCCGACGCAACTAACAGAATATCCGCAAAGAATGGCAGAAAACGAATACAGTGGTGCTCATTTTCAGCAGTTTCCATCGCAGCCGTTAGCCCGACAGAAGCAGGGTCCTTTGGTTGTTACAAACACAAACGCACACGATCCAGCCTCGATGTCCCCCGAGACAGACTACAATGCCTCTCCACAAAGCCAAACGTCACAACGGACGTTATCTCGTCTTTTGCCCGAACGTACAGCCATACAAGGAATAGGAATAATCCCTGAGCCGTTGAGAGTTATCCGTCAGCCACCTAAAACAAATACCATCAGGGTTGTGGGTGGCCCTCCTCCCCGGCCAACCAGTGAAGCAACCGTTTTTGATGAAGATGAGCAGCAATCGAACAGTATCAACGACATATTTGGACCGCCACTCGACAAGACTCGACGTACATCGCAGCGCAATATGGCAGATGGCGGAAGTCCCATGCGGGTCGTGGGACTTCCAGCTGGCCCTCGAGCGATGCTTTCTCCGTTACGGACACGACAGGAACAGAATCCGTATGATAGCAATGGCAGTGCAGGGCATTATTCATATAAATGGGATAAAGAGGCTGCTCCTATACCTGGTCAACCTCGCCCAGGGACGAAGTACAACAGCAGTGGAAACTGGAATAATAACACCCCACTACAAAGAAACTTTTCTCGCCTAGGCAGCGCACCGCGATCATTGACGACTCCCACAAAAACAAACACACTCACACCCTGGTCTCGAAATACAAATGGCTTCGAAGTCGCACCAGTCGATTCAAGCTACGAAACCATCATGGCAGAGGATGACTGGACAATGACGGACCGCAGCAAACTTTCTGTACCCTCTCAAATGCCCCGACAATCCCAGCAACCTCCTCAACCGAGACTATCACCTGTATCCGAACGAGTGCCCTTACCCACGAAATCACCTCTACGATACCCCGCCATCCCTCGCTCAGCAGCAGCAGCAATCGTCCCCGCAACAGCACAGGGAATGCGCAAATCGCATGTCGCAGAGGTATACTACGACGAACCCCAAAGCATCCCAAGTATGCCGCCACCCCCGAGTAACAACAGCAACACCATCCCAAACCCAATGAGTATGGTCCACGAACTAGGCCCTGGCCAACGCTCGCGCTCCGCCAGTCCCAGCCCCAGTGTAAATAGCAGCCTCCTCGCGAAACGCCGCGGCGAGAGCGTAGCTGACAAAATGGAGAGTCAATTCCGGAGCGGTGTGCAACCAAAGCCGGGAGTCAGCAGTCGAAAGGTAGTCGCTGCCAACAGGAACGGGCAATCTACAACAACGACAACGGGTGAGGAGGTGCAGTCTCCTCCGTCGGCGAAAAAACATAATATAACCCCTACAAGACGAGGGGAGGATCTTTATTTGAGAGTTGATTGATTTGCGCGTCTTTTTTATTTGGATGATTCTATTTGACCTCGTGTGTATAATTACCCCGTTTTCGCCCCCCTTTTTATTTCTCATGTTTATTGAATTGCATGGTTCAGGTGTATACGTATACGACTGATATGATACGAGACAACAAGCTCATTTTCCCTATGTCTAGATTGTCATTTCCATTCTGTTTGCTCTTCCCGTGTGACTTGCTTTCGTCTATATGTTCTGTATTAATATCCTGTGCCCTTTTTTGTTCAAGTTAGCGTTTCATTTATCGTTGTTGTGTCGATGTTCGGCGATGAGATTTGTCTAGGGATTGGGGGGAGCTATTGTATTATATTACCCAGTATATATTCTAAATACTAACATAAATATTCCAGCCACCTAAAGTATGCAAAAGAAAGGAGAAGAAAGTGTATAGGGTTTGTGCCTGTTGCCTGGCGTTTGATGCTTACTTACGCTTTGATTATGCTTTCAAATCCTAAAACCACCACCTTCGTAGGTAGGTCTTGTCTAGGCAGCCTTAGTCGACGATGATGGTATTTCGCTGGAATTTGTTGATACGTAGTATTTCTAACAGAAGAAGAGTAGATGGGTATGAAAAAGCTGAGAACAAAAAGTGATCTCAAATCAGTTCCAATTCTATTCAAACACGGATACGGATACGGATCTAGAAAAACAAAAACCCTAGTTAGGAACTCGGGATGAATTAGCTGGGTTATCTCCGAATGGTTCTGTATTAGAAATACCACGAAGTGGTAATTCTTGCTTTATTAGGGGATTATCATGTGAGTTGTTTTTGGTGAGGTTTTGGTTGAGATGGAAGAATCTGGCGGAGGAGTTGATATCGTGGTTAAGGGGTAGAATATCAGAACTACCACCTCCACCAAACATTGAGAGCTCCAAATCTGAGGAATAAACGTCGAAGCGAGACAGGTATGTAACTACGCAGACTATACCAGGGAAATGGCAGGGATGGGGTCTTCAGTGTCTGGACAAGATATACTGCATCAGGGAGGTAGAGAGCCAGTTTGTAGGTAGTTGATAATCATGGGAAGAAAGAAGTATTGATGGCTAGATATGAGGCTCCAGTCAGCTGCCACAACGCACGATTCAGGTTAGAGAATGCTCTTGAATATACTATGAGGAGTAAAATATTCTTCTACAGACTCGTCATCAGGGTGTGTGGCGTGCGGGGCAAAGGGGACGCCTTATTTGATTACATTTGGGCAAGTCCATGTGTTGCCCAACCTGGGCAGCTGGTCAAAGGCAGAAGGCAATTCCCATCAACATTTCCTCTTTCGCTACCGCCTATAAAGTTTTGATCTTGGTTGACAGTAAACATCCTCCTTCCTCTCTCGCTCTTCTTCTTCCTCCATCATTTTCATCATCAAGCAAAGGCTATTACAGCTGGCTAGCAATACAGAACCGACCACCATGGATCAACCAACGCATGTCATCGATCTAGATGGCGAAGTAACAATAATTCTGCGCAATGCAAACGCCCCTTTTGCAGAGTGTGATGAGGACATGGTCTCCCAGACTCTTGTCGAAACGAGCAAGGACGTGCAGAAGCATGAGGAGGCGAACGAAGTGTCTGGACACTCTGTGGAAGAACCTATTAGATTCTTTTCCAAAAAGGGGAAGAAAAAGAACAAGAGGTCTAGGATTCGTCCAATCGCTCAGCCTACCTCAGAGCCTGTGGAGCAGTCGATCGAATCTCCCGTTGGCGAACCTGTTGGCGAGTCCTCTGGTGACCCTTTGGAGGATATTTCCCACAAACCTGTTGACGAAACTATCCGCGAACCGGGCAATGAAGACCAGACAGAATCCCCTAGCTGTATTCTAGTTTCGGCAAAGCACCTAATGGTTGCATCACCCTGGTTCAAGAAGTCACTCAGTGGATCCTTCAAGGAGGGCGTCACTTTCCTCCGTAAGGGTTCTGTCGAAATCATTGCGGAAAGCTGGGACATCGAAGCATTTTTGATCTTGCTTCGAATCATGCATTGCCAGTTCAATCAGATACCCCGGAAACTGAGCCTTGAGATGCTTGCTAAAGTCGCTGTCATAGCAGACTACTACGAGTGCAAGGAATTCGTGCAATTCTTTTCGGATATGTGGATTGGGACTCTCGAAGAACAAATCCCCACAGCATATTCTCGAGATTTAATTCTGTGGCTTTGGGTAGCTTGGTTTTATCGACTGCCTGACGTAAGTTCAAAAAGATTACCTCAATTGCCATGTCGCAGAGTAATGGTTGGATCGATAATCTTGGACTCCCAATCCCTGATAAAATTATCAGTAAGCGGCCTGTCCTTTTGCTTTCTAAATCTGACCATCCTCTAATGAGATTCTAGACCCAATGAACCGTGCCAGGCAGGCAGGTATTTCTAAGATCGTTGACCTAGTTCAGGAGATTCACACGAACTTTCTCAAAGGCAGTCGGGGGTGCAGCTTTGAGTGCCGGTCAATCATGTATGGAGCTCTCACACAGGAAATGGAGTCAAATGGTCTACTGTCTCCAGAGCTCATGCATCCTTTTCCGGGTACGAGTTACAATGAACTTGTGCGGAAGGTATGGTCATTCAATTCGCCGCAGTGGTATGATTCTCCGAGCTATGGGAGCAGCTACCATTCTAGATACCAACACAAGTGTGGAGACTCCTCCTTTGCATCACTCTTTAGCGGGTTGACGGATAGTATCGTAGGCCTTGATCTGTTCATGCATATTTCTTGATGGCCGAACGCCTTTCGCTTCTTCTGATTCTATCAAAGCTTTTTCAATCTGATCGGAGTTTGTTCGTATCTCCGTCAACTTGTCAGCCTTGGCTTGAGATTGGGGCCGGATAGGCATGGATGGGATAATAATTGCATTGGATTTTACGGAGATATACCCTGGATTTTCTGAGGCCTAACTTTTGGGGGGTCACATTATCTCTTGGTGGTGGACAGGGGCACTGTGTATCGAGATTGCATAGCTGTAGCGGGCAACCGAAAGGTTCTCGCAATTTGGAAAACTTTCTGCTTTCCTTGAAGATTTCTGGGTAGACTGACCTTGCGAATTAGATTGGTGCGAGTCATGGACGGAGCATTGGAATATTTCAAACAGTTGATTCAGGAATATGGTTTCCCGAAGTACGTATGCCATAGCAATTTCAATGTTCGTTTCCTAGCTAGAGCAGGCATTAGGGTTTTGCAAATCTATCGAAAAAAACACCATTCAGATCGTTCGTGCCTCTGAAATGCTTAGTGTAATTGCACACATACAACAACGTAGAAGCTACATTGTAGTTTGTCCGTACGTAGTTATCTCCGTGGTGTTCTGGCTACGTCAGTGGCTGTCCGGTAGGGCTGATAGACAAAAAATGTAACCATCGTCATCGTTCACAGCATCTACTCTATATACTATCCGATTGACAGCAATATCTTGTCAATGGGCACATCGCATCATTTTTCTATATGCGTACTCTTAAAAACTACGTGGTTATGTACTGCGCTGGAACACCCTCCTCCGATACCTACTACATACCCGACTAACAATTCAGATCGTCCCACACTAAATTACACCAGTCAGAAAAAAAAGATAAAAGAGTATAAAAGTATCTGCAAGCCACCTGCAAGCCACCTGTCCGATTTCCCCTTGTTGGCTGACCATAGTCTATAATCTACCGTTATTGTAGGACGTCAGATCAACATACCTGAGGCTACGTACCTTACCCAGCAGCAAGAAAAGAGGTCAGAGCTTGGATCGGCGATGCAGATGTGCACCACTGCACAGCGCTAAGAATGGCGTGGGCATGGACGGCTCGGGGGACATGGGGCCGATGCTTTACGTTCAGGGGAGGGATTTGGGGGATTAGGGTTGGGTGATGTGTAATTGTGCAGGATGGGCTAGGTGTACTGTGCTCCGAGGCTGTTTCTACCAGCCAGAAACTGAGTCATTCGTATTTACCAACATGTATGTAAAGTATATGCATATCAAAACTACAAAACGGGAATCGAGATTAATGATACGTACATAGAACGATAATCATATATCTATGAACGTCTGTAGATGTTGAATGTGAGGCATAACTATATACCTACAATGACGTAAGCAAACATCTTGCTCGTCTTTGCTCTCGAGATACACCATGTATGTACTCCCGATCCTTGGATGTTCCCCTGTATCATCAACATGTGAAACTCTCGTCAGATGTTTACATGAGACTCAACAGTTCCAACAAGTACATCCGCTTCTTGAGGTCATAGCTCCTGATTATCGATGATACATTAATCTCAGGAGTGCTGTCAATCTGATTGGTATATTTTTCTGTCTGAGCGTGATATCCGGAGTTGTGTTCCGATCTATAACATCTGTCAACTCACTGGAGACTTGACAAAACATGGGGTAACCTCCATATCGTCCTTTACTTCGTGGAGTACGCATTGATAGACATCGTAGACCTGGGGAAAGACTCCATATCGTCCATATTCCGGGACTCAGTACGTCGTCAGTACATTGTTAGCCATCGTGGACATGGGGAAGTGGATACATCTCTCCCATGGTTCGGTTGTAAATGAGACTGGGGATTCTCCTCATCTCTAGAAGTTGTACCTGGTCCGTTTGATAGTGATAGTCGCCCGATGTCAATCACCTTCCCCAATCGAACATCTATGTTCATGCCTCAGGCTCCGCAATCGAAAGTGACGTCAAACATCCCGAGACAGCCCGATACACCACTCCCAAATTAGTTTAGCTCGACATTCACATGTCCAGAAAGTGGATTATGTAATCCATACCGTGCCCCTCCCACATACAACCGTTACAGCACAATACACATAAATTACGCCCTCCAATTGGGTGGCGGAAATAGAATGGCATCGTACTAACGATGATCGACCCCTCCATCTCCTCTCTCGAAAGCATCTGATTTGATGGCTATTTGACCTTTGTTTGATGCTTTCGCGCTTTTCGTGTAGAGAGAATAACTTCATATGCAATACTTCCAAAGGGGCAAGTACATTGTCAAAAGCAGAAAGGAGAATTCTCTCGTGCGCTATTCTTAGTACATAATGATACCGGTAAGGCACAGTCGTTTCGATCTGAGCCAATCATTTTTGTATGGCAGCGATGGTGTTGCATTGTACCTTGACAGGACTCCGTAGGTAGTAATTGGACGGTGATTTACTGGGAGTAAATTGGCGCTATGTTTCAGCTCAGACGGAAATTGCTCATGAGAGATTTTATTCCAAGTACTTCCAGGTAGAGGGAAGTACACTTTGATACAAGTACTCCGTACAGGTTGGTATTACGGTATTAAAGGTAGCTGTGACGTGGGAGCGGCTCAGCCACCACGAGGCGTATTTGCGTTACGTGTATTTTTGATCGGATCAGATCAATCAATCAAAATCTCAACTTCGCCAGGAAGTATGTTCATTCTTTTGGACAAGTTGTATGGATGGAAATGGATAGAATAGTTGATTTGAATCCGCGCCTGTGATTATATATCAAGTCCAACTTCCCTCTAGAATACTGTCAATTGTTTGACATCAACACTTCTACTCGACTGACTACTCCGTATGCCTTGACCGATAGACGGACCCTTGCAATTCACTATCAACGCTAGATGCATGCCCGCATGCAAGAAAGCACACCGTCGATGTACTTGACTCGAACAGTCAAAGTAGGAGCGCGCGTTCACAGCTGAATTGCAGGGCCAGCATTCTTACAATACGGACACCTCGTACTGCTCCATAATGACACGGAGTGCTCCACCCAGCCAACCGCCATCTTTCTCTTCAACCTTTCACATCTTGCGAATCCTCGAGCATCATATCCACTGGGAAGAGTGGACCTTGCCATGCCATTACCTAGGTTTCATTTCTGATCAAAATGATGGATGTCTCCACCAGATTCATGTCAACTGGAAGATGCAACATTCAACGGGGTCTGTGGTTTCGCTTGTCCCCGCCTCTTTCCGAGAACTGCGATACCGATCTTAACAACTTTCGACGACTTGATAACTGGCTGAAAGCAGGGGAAGTGATTGGTTCCCACGAGCGATGAAATTATCTACGTGCCTGAGAGAAGTCGAAAGCCGCCTCCCTGACGACAGACGGCTAGTAGCTACTCAAGTATATAAGTATGGCTCCATCCCAGCTCCACTGATTGTTGATAACCTGTTAGATACCAGAATACATACCTATTCATATCAAATCTTGCCTCCTCTTCTCTCTTTTCTTTCTTCTATTTATTCGATTCTTTCTTTCGACCGTCTGTTGATATCCCGCCACTTTACATTTACATACACCCCGCTTATTGCTTCTCCACTATTGCCTCTACACATATTACCCACCTACCTCAACATCTGCATAGAACATAAAACATCACAATGGCGGAAGCAGAAAACTACCTGGTGCCCGAGTCCCAACGGACTCGCCGCCTCTCCTCCATGTCGGCAACCCGCGCCGACCTCTTTTCGGGTCCTACCGTCCTGGTCCCTCCGAAACATCTCATGGCCAAGCCGAGCGATGCATTCGAGACCGCTCAATCCATAGAACTCGCCAAAAAGCATCTTGAAGAATCCACTTCATCGTCTGAAGAAGCTACCCCAGCTTCCGGGTCGCCAGTTCTCAAGGCTGTGCCAACACAAAACTCCGCATCAGCGATTACAGATAAATATGCATTTGCGTTTGATATTGATGGTGTATTGATTCGAGGTGGAAGAGTTATCCCCGAAGCCATTGAGGCTATGAAAGTTCTCAATGGTGAGAACGAATTCGGAGTCAGAGTGTACGTCCCTTTCCCTCCATAGACATAAATCCTTGCTAACTATGGGCTAGACCATACATCTTCGTCACCAACGGAGGCGGTAAAACCGAAGAAGAGCGCTGCCTGGACCTCAGCCGCCAACTCGAACTCGAAGTCTCCCCCGGCCAATTCATCTGTGGCCACACGCCCATGCGTGAAATGGCCGAAAAATACAACACCGTCCTTGTCGTGGGGGGTGTAGGCGAGAAATGCCGAGAAGTCGCCGAGGGTTACGGATTCAAGGACGTCGTCACACCGGGCGACATCATCAAGACCAATGCCGAAACTACACCGTTCCGTAAATTGACCGAAGAAGAATGGAACAATTCCCGCGTTAGGGACTTTGATAAGATCAATATTGAGGCTATTTTTGTCTTTGCTGATAGCCGTGACTGGGCGGGTGATCAACAGATTATTCTGGATTTGTTGATGTCCAAGAATGGACGTATCGGAACGAGGTCAGAGACTTTCCAGGAAGGACCGCCAATTTACTTCTCGCACAACGACGTCGTCTGGTCTACTGCTCATGACTACACGCGTATCGGCATGGGTGCATTGCGCGCCTCTCTCGAAGCGCTCTACAAAGCTGTAACAGGCAAAGAACTCACAACCATCGCCTTCGGCAAACCCCAACTCGGCACCTTCGAGTTCGCAACCCGATTGTTGCGTCAATGGCGCAAAGATACCCACGGCATCAACAAAGCGCCCGACACTGTCTACTTTGTCGGCGACACACCGGAGTCAGATATCCGCGGCACAAACGAATACAACGCACACACCTCCTCCGGAGACGCAGAATGGTTCTCCATTCTCGTGAAAACAGGCGTGTTTCAAGAAGGCACAATCCCGCGCTATCCACCCAACAAGATCGCAAACAATGTCCTCGATGCCGTTAAATTCGGCATGCAGCGCGAATTCGCAAAAGCGGTCAAGGAGCATGTCATTTCTGGAGCAGACCAAGACCAAATCGTGGATGTTGATTCGGATGAGGCTGTCGTCTTGGAGTAAACCTTTTTTTTTTTTTTTGTGTCTTGTCATGATTTACGACCTTTTTTCTTGTTTTCCTTTTGGGTTCTGGTTTTCTGGTTCTGGTTCTGGTGTTTTGATGATTCCCCACATCCTTGATGGATATTTTTGTCCGATCTTTCTCTTCGTCTCTACTATCTAGAATAGAATAGACGATCTTTTTCTTATAACGTCAGGGCCGTTTCTATTGGTATGCTCGGGATATGGCGTTGATACTTGTTTATAAATTTCGATTCAAGAGAAAATCATTAACATTATCATTTTTATCATGCATATAGGAGTTACCAAGTTCTCCGATTCCTTATTAAGAACGTTTTGTAAGATATCCTAATACATACTTGACCTTAATCTGATTGATCCATGGAGGGTTTGGCCGTTGTTTTCACATATAACCTACTATCTTCCACTATTGACGAAATGGACGGAAAAGAAGAAGCGAGCTTTACAAGCGAATATTGACTGGTTGCTAGAGCACTGGACCAGTTAATGTCTACCGCGTGTCCGTGTACGTGTCCGTGTCATGAACTTCACGAGTTGCGACCTCAAGATGATGTGTGTAGATACTATTGTTACTTTCCTCTCCCGCAGGCCCTCGGCCTCATGTTGTTGCTCTTTGATGTGCTTTCTTATACCTTGCGTTCCGGTCAGAAGCTCGTCACCGTCAAAGATTTCGCCGATTTCCTCGAGCCCTTTCCCCTTAGTTTCCAGCAGGTACCATCACGCAAATGCGCACTCAACGGCCCAGTACGACGCAAGCGAAAATGTAATACCGCCAGTCGACGTTGTCCATGGCAATTGGATTGACGTATCCCGTGAAAAAGCTGGCCGTGTAATCGCCAAATTGAAAGATCATGGCCGTTTTGGAGCGTTGAGAGAAGAGCGAACATTCCACGACATAGGGCACTGTAGCAATCGCAAATGGCTGGTAGCCGACCTGGAAAAGGGAAATCATAGCCACCACGGCAATTGCCAAAAAGTCGACCGGAGAAGTTTCGCTGTTCGTTGATTGACGGAGCAGATGGTCCAGATGACGAAAACAAAGAAATGCCAAATGTTGATAGATCCTCGTCTACCTAGACGGTCGATGGAGCAAGCTTGCTGCTAGCCAACTTGGCCATTTCTTCCTGGACCTCACGAACTATTGAATAGCTCTATCGCTATCAAGGACAATATATACAGACAGGACTTCGCGCCGCGTCCCAGCCAGCTGATTGGGTCTGCAGTGCGGGCGGTCCATCGACTTGCGTCCAATGCAGGCATGTCATTGAAGAGATGATTCCGCAGGTCAACGAGTGTGGAATAACCATCCTTCTATATTGTCATATAAAGTTAAACAACGATACCATAGTGCTACATAAGAGAACATATGCAAACCTTGAAACTCACTGAGAATTTCATAGTAGACATCGGCTTAGTCTCAAACCCTTCTACACGCAATGCGGCACGACATGAACATGATTCGTCGAACCCCCTCCTTGCTTCTTTATTCACTGCCTTGGAAGGGCGGCTTCTGTTAGGCCCTTCATGGCGTCATAGCAGAGAAATCCACTAGCTGAGTGTAGAAACATAATGGGCCCCTTCCTGTCCAGCCCAACTCGACCATACGAGCAAGGTCTCGAGCAAATAGCGGCACGGTCATCCTCGACAGTCAGACCTTCTGCTGCAGTAGTTCTAGTGCTTACTAATGCGCTGATGTGAACTGTCAGACCACTTGATTCAAGGGTTTGCTTTAGTGGCTCGAACACTTTTGGGTCTTTCCAGAGCCTGGGGACTGAATATCATAGGCGCCATGATATTTAATTTCAGGGAGTTATGCGGGGTATCATGCCTGAGTAAAGATGTTTTATTTCTCTCTTTCTTTGTTCGAAACCCTTGAGTTAAATGGGTATGCAAATCTCACAAGAGAAAAGAAACTGGCTAATATACAGACAATTGTCCGGTGACAAGCCCGGCGGAACCGTGCGACTGCTCAGCAGTCGTCAGTAAATGTTTGCCAGCGATTCACAGGCTGACCATGACGTGAGTCACTTCGGTCTTGTAATGAGTAAGTTTTGTTGCATGGTGAAGCGAATCATGGTATCCACCCACGAGGAAACAAAGTCAAGTAGATGGCGGCCTGTCGACAATTTCATATATCCATGACCCATGGTATGTGGGCAACATGATCAGACAGTTGAAGGCCATCGATAGTCTTTTCCAACTCCTCAAAAAGAGTTTCAAATGAGGAGTCCTCACACCAGTGAGCACGGGAGTGTGACTTTGAATACCAATGTGGTGATTCAAACGCCTTGACCGTCTCCACGAGCTCTTGGTAATTCAAGCCTGCGAACGGAGCCACCGGCTTGGGAGATAGGAGACCCTTGGATTTCATGGCCTTGGAAAGAGCTCCATACATGATCGAGCTGCATTCAGACCCGCACCCTAGGGTTTCATTTAAAAAGGCCTCGCGTTTCTCATGGATGTTGGAAATAGCATTGTTGATAGCTTCCGATCTGCGATCGTTCATTACTCCTGGTAAAAGTTCTGGTTAGATGCTGGTTTTTACATAAAAAGAAGAGGGGGGTTGGGAGGCGCCTTACTGATGACCTTTTCAGGAATCGGAAGTCCAAGGTTTGTGATGTCCTGCTTACTCTGCGACATGGCAGTCGATGTAACATCTTGAAACAAACCAGGCAGCACATAAAACCAGGCAATCCATAGCCACAAAATTAAATCCCGACCATATGTACTGGGACGATAATCTTCATCTGCCTTTGAAGCCTCAAGGTTTTGAAGCCACATAGTCGTAAAGAACTCCATGGATTCATTGCATTCATAGTAGTCTATAATCACCAAGATCTTAGCAAGCATTTCCACAGGCAGTTTTTTTGATATCTTCTTGAATTGACAATGAATGATTCGGAGCATGAGCAAGAATGCGTCAATATCCCACTCTTCTGTGTTTATCTCGACACACCCCTTTTTCTGATATGTGACGCTCTCTTCCCAAGCGCCCGTGAGTTGCTTCTTGAAGACTGGAGAGGCAAGGGTCAAATGTTTCGCCGATACTCGGATGCGGAAATGTTGTTCTTCTTCACCGTTCTTTTCGTTGATCTTGTCATCTGTCTCTTTCTTCACTTTTTCGGAAACCACTCCATTTTCTGCAGGCTGCTCAATCGCTTCTTCCTTATTCATTCGGGATAGCATTGCCTCATCACCCCATGGCGCGAAAGGAGCATTTGCATTGCGCAAGTTTATCATCACCTCGCCATCGGGATCGATGATGTGTGTTGGTTGATTCATTTTCTTCACTTTCACGCGGTTTCGGGATAAAAAAAAAGAAGCAATAGAGGTGTGGGGCGACTCTGTGTTTGATGCGTAGACAAGTGAAAATCAAAACAAGAGTCCCAGGCCAAAAACACGTTCCATTAACGGGTTTGATTTCGGGTTGCTCAGTCAGAATTGGAGTCTTCGTGGGACTTGCCGCGAGTTGTTGAGGAACTGAGGTTATTTTGACCTCGGCGCACTAGACTATTTCAGGTCCATGTACCTAGCTGTGTAGATGAGGAATGAAGGGGCAGACATTAGTTAGGTGATATGGATGATTTAAATACTAAAGAGGTTAATGGATGTTCCATCAATTGTTATATGTATGTCAATGCTCTACTGTGTGGAATATTCACCCAATCAAACGAAACATGGAACATTTTTGCAGGCTCGTTCCAACGACGAAAATTCCAATAATATATATACTCCGATATACAAACGCTAAATGTCTTCAAATATATACAAAACGCTCAAAAAAAAAAAAACAGAGTCTATCCGTTATGACCTATCACTTGGTGAGAAGCAAATCTATATTTCAAACCCATGGTTCAACCAATGCCGCACCACAATCTTTCCCTCCGAAAACCCAGGTTTGGGCATTCGCACGATTATAGCTGCGTGGCTGTGACGCGCTTTATGTATATAGACAGGATACTTCTTGAATCCAACCGCATTCAAAGAGTCGATTATTTCAAACTGTGCTGGCGTTAGTGCCAGTAGAGGATATTCCGATTGATCGCCTTCTTCGGCGGTCTGTGTTGCGGGCTGTTTCTCGACAGCAGACTTCAAACTCTGCCGTCGGATTTTGGTGTTGTGTTCCTCGTCGTCGCGTTCCTGTTCGGAAAGATATTCGTTGCTTTGAGATGCGTTGAGGTTCTCAAAGACATCTTCCACTGCGCCGCGGACGTCTTGCATTATTAGTGGGACTCGATATCGGCCTGGTAGGAGGTCTGTCTTTCCCTGCTCATATAATTTGATGCGTTGCTGGCTGAGCATATTTTGAACGACAGAGTTGACCAAAAACAGCACTGTAGCGATAGGCAAAAATAATGCCAGAAACAAATACGACGACGCCGTTGCATAGAACTTTTTGAATGTCTTGCTCAATCCAGCAAAATATGGGGCTGTCTCCTCCGTCGCTTCCTGCGTCGTCGGGAGGAAGTGTCTCTCCGGGTTGATAATAACCTGTTCGTATCCATCCAAATAATTTATATTCTCCTTCTCCGGGTCCGGAAACGGATCAACTTTTGAAATGGCAGTCGTATAAAACACCGTTGATAGATCATTCACAATATTCGCATACACACTTCGGTTTTTGAACTTGGCCAATCCGCGTATAAATATACTGTTGGGATCTGCCAACAGACTAAGCAAAGGCTTCCCAGTCCCTCTAAAGTCATCAATCATAAATAACTGCCTCCCCGATATGGAGATTGTGCGTGCCCCAAGGACATTCCACATATGACTCGGCCATCCTTTTATCGGCGACCGCACACCGACATGCGGCGACACAAAGGTCGTGAAATTCACCGGCTCGAGTTTGTCGAGTGTCCCATTCGCTTCCAACAACCCAATTGCGTAGCGCGCCACCAATCCTCCGAGGGAGTATCCCACAACGCTCAGTTTTGTGATCTGGTGGCCTTTGGCATTCAGTTGGTCTAGAGTATCTTCAATTTCGTGCGCGACTCGCTCTCCGCCGAGTTCGATGCCGTCATACGTATGTGTGCCCGAATTGCGTTGTGCCGCAAGTATATAAACCCGCTCTTTCCCATGTCGTTCGCGAATCGCAGAGGCGACGTAGTCTAAATGCGAAGGATTTCCCCATAACCTACAGCATACACACAAAGCAGTCAATTATTAGCTTTCGTCGCATTACGTCAGCAAAAGTAAGAAGAAAACGCACCCATGGACAAGAACACACAGATGATCGGGTCTACAGCCCGCATTGTCGTCCAAAGAGTCACCCATTTCTTCGAGCAGGCGATAGCAGTCGTGTGAAAGAGGGCGGTACGAAAAGATACTCGACCAGGCGAAGGGGAGAGTCATCTCTTTCTGTTTCTTTTGTGGCAGCCTGGAACTCGGATATAGGAGATAGTACTAGCGTGGGCCAATCACGTTGTTTGTAGATGACTGCAGTGTTTGTTCTGTTTGTTTGTTGGAGTCGTATGTTCTCGCTGTTCAGTAACTCAGTTCGATGCTTGATGCTCACCAGTATATGGTGACTGATGTCGTCTGTCCTCAAAACGAGGAGTTTGCAGAATGAGAGAAAATCAGGTTAATCGATGACAATCCGATGACCGCCTGGAATGACGAAACCACCAAAATGCCTGGCACGCGACACCAACACCAATAATCTCTCAACACAAACTGAGCCAGAGATGAGATTCAGAACCAACAGAAAAAACCAGGCTAAGCGACTAGTATATACCGATTTGTACTGCGAGACACATCACATTTACGCGGACACCTCCTTATCATTACCAACCTCATTGATTCTTATCGGGTGTGCCCAATTCTCCACCAAAAATCATTCTTCGTATAACAAGACTCTTGACTCTTGAGTCTGGCTTATCTCTGTACACAAGATAAGCCTGTTTCACCGACCGAGCGGTCTCGCCAAGACTGCGACTATTGGATCGTTGGTGGTTGGTTGTACGACCGGCCTTATCAATATCTTCACACCGTCTATTCTATCTTGATAACGTGCGGCTCTACGCTATCCGGTTTTGGGCATCATGTTTGCTTCGTCGGGACTGTTCAAGGCTGTTGCGTGTCCTGAGGGATCGCATTGTGGGCTGTTGAATTGCATGTTTCTGCATCAGGAACAGAAAATTGAACAGGTGCAGCAGGTTCCGCGCTTGGACCAGACGGATGTTGTTCGCGAACCGGCGGAGAAGAAGAGGAAGCTCGTACATGAACATGATGAACCCAGGAAAACCACAGTCCAGCAGACTGCAAAACCAACTGCGCCCAAAGAGATCAAAGATCTTGCGTCCGCCCGGAGAAGAGTGTCGCCCCCTCCCAAGACACAGGAGAAACCCACCAAAGACCCGACGACGACAATAGCAACAGGCCCAAGTCTGAAAAGGCAAGCGCCCAAAGAATCCCTGAACCCACGACTTCTCAAAAAAGCGCCTGCGACGCATTCAGTCCGCTCCTCAATACTACTAAAACTCCACGGGGCTATGAAAGCGCTAAACGAGAAAATGGCCAAACTCAAAGACCCCAACAAGGCTTCCTTGGTTCTAACGCCTGATGAATTGATTGTGATGGCCTTGGACGAAGAGCAGAAAACTGCAACTGAGAATCCGTCTGTATATGGGAATATCATTAAACTACGGATTGTGAAACTGTCGCGAATGAGTCTGGAGGATTGGGAAAAGGACGTACTGGCCCATCTCAATGCGCGATATTACAGACTCCAACCCGCCAAATTGGGCCAAGCAGAACAAAAACGATACGTAACAAACCTGACGGAAGAAGAAGAAATCGCCGTCGCGCGCATGCTTCGCACCGAAATCAAAGGCAAAGAACAATTCGGCTACATCACCCGCATCCCAACAGAAGCCGAAATCCTTGAAGCGAAAAACGGCGTCGAAGCAGCAGATGGATGGGAGAAATGTGACCGCTGCGCAGGCCGGTTTCAAGTCTTTCCTGGTCGTCGAGAGGATGGCGCACTAGCCTCTGGTGGACAATGTACGTATCATCCCGGAAAATTGTTTCGACCGCCTAGAAAGGCTACGGATCATATTACGGGTGGTCAGATAGAAGCATACTTTCCCTGCTGTAATGAGACGGTTGGGACGTCAGCTGGATGTACAAAGGCAGAGCATCATGTTTATAAAGTATCGGACCCGAAGAGGCTTGCTGCTGTGCTGCAGTTTGAGGAGACCCCGGCGAATGACGGGAAGGCAAAAAATCCGGTTACATTTGATTGCGAGATGGGATATACGACCTTGGGCATGGAACTGATTCGTCTGACGGCACTGAGTTGGCCGCAGGGTGATACCCTGCTAGACGTATTAGTCAAACCAATTGGAGAGATCCTGGACCTGAATTCTCGATACTCCGGCGTCTTCCCCGAACATTTCGCATCCGCCATTCCGTACACCAAATCTCCTCCTTCTGAGGCACTCGGACAAGGAAAAATGCAAGTCGTCAACTCCCCCGCCGCAGCACGATCCTTACTTTTTGATCTTATCGACCCTTCCACACCCTTGATCGGGCACGCAATCGACAACGATCTGAACGTCGTACGTATCATCCATCCGACCATCATTGACACTGTCTTGCTTTACCCGCATCCGCGCGGTTTGCCGATGCGATATGGTCTCAAATATCTGACCAAACTCCATCTAGAGCGGGATATACAAATGGGCGGCGACAGGGGGCATGATTCGAAAGAAGATGCGTTGGCGACGGGTGATTTGGTGAGGGTCAAGGTTGTGGAAAAGGCGAAGGCGTTGAAGAGGATTGGGAAATGGCCTTTGCCGAGGTGATTACGATGTTATGTATATACTACGCAATATACTACGCAATGTAGTGGAGTGGGATAATGGAAGATTTCCATTTGATTGAATTTTTACCACTCAGACAGAAGGCATGAGTAGCCATGACACCGATAAGTAGTTATATCAAGGGTATCACTTTTTCATCGTCCAGCAGAATCCTCCTTTCGACCGACCGTAATTGACAACCGGCGTTCTAGTCCAATCCCACTGTCGCAATTCGTGTAAATCATTTCACCAAAGAAATAATTTACTCCTCATCCTCATCAGCCTCGTCGCTAACAACGTTGTAGAAGCGAAGCTCGTAGACACCCTTGGAGGTAGAAACGACGCGAAGCCAGTCACGGAGCTGCTGCTTCTTGAGGAACTTCTTCGTCCTGCCCATCCATACACATTAGCACCGCCCCCTCAAACACACACAAAAAAACATAAACCTTGTTTGTAGGGGAGGGGATTGGACGTACAAGTACTTCAAATACCGACCAGAGAAAGGAATGTGAGTAACAACCTCAATCTTTCCATCGCCAGACTGGGAGATCTGAACGTTATCGCCGAGGTTTCCGACGCGGCCTTCGACCTTGATGCGGTCGTGCAAGAATTTCTCAAAGGCGGAGACGTCGAAGATCTTGTCACTGGCCGGCTGGGAGGCGTTGATGATGAACTTATTTCATTCTCCGTTAGCACGACATATTCCCAGAAACTAAAACGAAAGGAGCAGGGAAGGGGGCATACCTTCTGGGTAACCTTCTGAGGCTTCTTGGTGCGAGCCTAATAACGTATCCGAATGTCCATGATTAGCCTACTGTTCCTTTCCTGCGGAAACAGCAAAGCAGTTTTGGTTCAACGTACAGCGGTGGGAGCCATTGTGAATGATTTTTTGTTGTCTGGTCGACTGACTTGACTTGACTGGAGGGTATAAGAACGCAAAGAGGTGAATATCCTGCGCCTGCTGGTGTGGTTGTCGAGCTGGTGGAGATAAAAATTCCCTGTCGTTTCTGATGGTAAGCTAGCTGGAAGCCGAATGTGGATTTTGGTGCCTTCCCGATTGGGCGGGGGGTAGGGCTAGGGCTTCTCTTGAGGTGTGCTGATTGGCGGGGCTGTCCTCCTTGGCAACTCAGTTTGCACTGTTTGCATGTTTGCACTGTTTGTACCGTTTGCATTCTTTCTAGCCTATATAAACTCCTTCCTCCCCTCTTCTTTTTCCATTTTCTTTTCTTCCTTTCTTTCCTCAGCTCTCTTTGCCTTTTGGCTTAGATCAAGTGTAGTATCTGTTCTTTTCAGTTTAATCTCTGAAAGTGTTCTAAGGAACACAACATTGATTATTCTCATTTTTGGATCGCGCACTTCAAGGCCTCTGTGCTTGCACATGCCTTGGTGCACAGTGTCCTCGGTCTTACACTACCACCGAGTGACGCGAAAACTTTTTCATTGTCTGACCGGCTTGTTCGGCGGGATGGAGAAGAAGTTTCCTGCATTTATTTCTTGGTGATATGGAGGTGGTTTGTGGAGTCGTGGCGATTGTGTGTTGATGGGTGGGATGTTGCCGACAAATGTATTGCCTTGCTGTCTTACCATATGTTGGTCATGTTGATTCTTAAGAATGGATTACCACGTTGGAGTTCTACAAGTCATCTCTCAAAATGTAAACGAAGAAAATAATCGCGGTCGGTCGTCATTCTCGACGGGTAAGAGAAGGATTTTTTTGTCCTTCCGGTGGACTGAGTCCTGACGTCCGACTAGGTCGTGAGGTCTCTTCTTCCCTACCCCGTGAATTTTTCCCAGCATATGCATTTATCTGATGTATCGGTATGACTCTCGTCGCATTCGACCACGAAGCTATTGCGAAAAATGCCCCCGATTGAGATCGCCTCCCACGCCGCACAAAGAGTTCGACGACACCACCGATATCAACGAAAAAGTATCAACTAGACAAGGCGATGGCATGGATGGAGATGCTGAAATAGATCCAGAAAAGTCAGTCAGCCTCGTACTGAGTCATATTTTAGGCAGCACGACCTCTCCCAATTATTCTTGTGGCAAACCGCCGTTTCTCAGCTGTCATGAATAGTCATAGATGTTTGATGTATCGCTCGCTATGACGCTTATCGTTCCATTCAACCGCGAAGCTATCACGAAAAATGCAGTCGATGGGACACATCTCCTACGACGCTATCGATCTGCGACGACGGCATTCAAGCCGCATCTCCTCTGAGGAAGCAAAATTGCAGTGCAGTTTTTTGTTGTCAATTGACCACAAGGACCCAGGCATCTGAATTTGCTACGCAAAATGCTACAAGAACGATATGGACTGGGGTTTTTAGTGTTGGTATACGAGGGAGATAGAAATAGTACCTGCTCGAGGCTACATATTGGGAAGAGTTTGCGAATCATTATACGTATAACCACTGTTGAACTAACTTGAAGCTGTTACTTTTTTCATGCCTGCCGTGTTCATCCATCTCCCCTATGGAGCTAAAATTGCAGTGCAAATTGTTGACAGCCAATTCCTCCAGGGAACTAAAATTGCAGTGCACGCACCCACCACCTCGCCCCCCCGGTTCCGGTACCTAGAGGCGCAGTAGATTTGATGCGTCATAACTACCTTTCCACCACCTCTAGGGAGCTAAAATTGCAGTGCACGAGGGGGTAGGGAATGATGGTGGGTGTTTGAGCCTCGTTCACCCGAAAGCAAAGATGTTATACGAGGGGGATTGGAAATCCTACCTACTTGACTCTACACGCGTCAACTGGTACTTGGGAAGAATTTTCAAATTATTATATAGAATCAAGTTGAAGCTTTTCTCTTTATAACATAATTTGTACAGATCTTACCCTTTTCATGCCTTCCTAGGTGCTATGTTGATTCCGTTCCCTCTACGAAGCTAAGCTATCAGTGCTCTGACCCATATATTATGTATCATACATACCTACCCATCTACATATCTCCTTTAGGAGGCTAAAATTGCAGTGCAGCGCAAACCTGTGGTTGCCTTGAAGGCTTGCAGACCAGAGTCACTAGACAACAGACTAAAGCCTCGCTGATGTACGTATCATGCCTAACCCATCCATTTCCTCTAGGAAGCTAAAACTGCAGTGCGAAAGCGGTGGTTGCCTTGCAGATTAGACAACAGACCAAAGCCCCGCTACCTAATGACCCATATAAGATATACGTACATATCATATCTAAACCGTCCATCTTCTCTAGAGAGCTAAAATTGCAGTGCAGCGCTGGTTGCCCTGCAGGCTTGCAGACCGAAGCCTCAACGCTACCCTGTGGTCAACTGGTCCAACCTGCGAGGTGAAGTTTTGCCACAAGAGTGACAAGAGCAAGCTGCATAAATTATGAGTTTCTAGCATTACAGCATTGACCATGTACTAGGGAGAATTTGCAACTTCATGAATATATTCTCTCGAATCTAATTAATGCTCTTCCTTTCCATAATTTGTCCATTCTGATACATGATACTTACTTTCTACAGCAGTATGAAATGTAGTAGCCAAAGTCGCAGCCCTTCTAATGTACTCGAATGTAGTGCAAATCTGTGAACATTACCTCTCTTGTTATCAAGTTGTTGATGCCATCGCCACTTCCACTTCCACCTCCCCGAGGAAGCTAAGATTGCAGTGCAACTTCGGTAAGTAGCGTCGTTGTGTTGCTCTTCTCTTCCACTTCCTCCACGGAGCTAAAACCGCAGTGCATGGCTGGGCTTATTGCTCGGTTAGTCTCTCTGTAATTACTTCCTCCACGGAGCCCTATAATTGCAGTACAAAACCGCTGTAAAGTGGATGCGAGTGACTTTTAGGCTCTAGGTGAGAGACCCAAAACAATACATTGAAAAGTGCAGACTGATCAAGCTTGACGAGGGTAAGGCAAGGCTGACTAAAATATGGAGGTTTTCAGCCGCGTAGGAGTAGGGTGGGATTACTGTCTGCTCGGAGTCTGTGTAGTAGGAAGAATTCGTAATTATTGAACGTCTTTCGGAATATATTTGAGAAGTTTGCCCGTATTGACAATTACCTGCAAAACAAGACAGACATAGTGACGTCTCACAGTCTCCAGGTTTGCAACTCCTTCAGGTAGCTAAAATTGCAGTGCACCAAAAATTTTCACACCTGAAGTTCTAGGCTTCTAGCTTCGTTCATCAAGCAGCCTCACTATCAACTCCTCCATGGAGCTAAGATTGCAGTGGACTAACCATTTCTTGGTCTGTGCTCATCAGGCAGCACCCTGCTGGTGCCTCCATCAACTTTCACTTCCTCTGCAGAGCTAAAATTGCAGTGCAATGGTATAGCTCTGCGGACTACGAGGGCAAGGCTGCCTGAAAGATTCATGTAGTGTCACAAGGCAGACTGGGAATACTTTTTGCTTGGAGATCTATTTGAAGGTGACACATTCATGTATTAGGCAGATTCTGTACTTAGGTAGATTTTTTTATATATTTTTTCTCAAATTTATTTGATATTTCCACTGCCCAATCTTGGATTGTCTTCTCTCGTTAACTATGTTTATGCATGGATCTCTACCTAGGTATCCGAGAGTTAAAATCGAGTTTTATAGTAGTCTCATGCAACTTAAGCTCGCAATCTTTATAAATACGGAATGGCAGGGCTATGCTGCAATGACGGCAGCTGCTTATGCAAAAGATGTCTTGTATCAGATTATCCCTCAGAGGGTAGACGCCGAGCTGAAGGCTATTGATGTTCTCAATAGTAAGGTCTAGCAATTACAACTTAATACATCATCTCTAATACCTATTCAGCAGACATCAGAAAGCGTTTGGATGATGTATCTGGAAATATCGACAGTATCCGCTCAATTACTACTGGATCAGCTAAAAGAATCAAAGATCTGGCGCAAAATATTGACCTTATGGAGTTGCCAATTGCTGAAGGAGCTAAATTTGGAAATTTTTAGACCAACATGAAGAAGAATGCCTGCAAGGGACCAGAGAAGATCTTCTACATAAGGTCAAAGAATTGGCTACCTTACCAGAAGGAAAGTACATGTTTTAGCTTAACGGCCTAGCCGGAACTGGGAAATCAACAATATCACGAACTGTGGCGACAAATTTTCAGAAGTAAGGGTTACTAGGCGCAAGCTTCTTCTTCAAGAGAGGAGAAGGAGATCGTAGCAACACAACTTGGTTCTTCCCAACCATCGCTAGACAGATATTCACTGGAATTCCAGAGTTGCGCGATACTAGCCAGCAGGTACTTCAGGACAATCCTAGGATTTCAGCTAAACTACTAAAGGAGCAGTTCAATCAACTAGTCCACCAACCCCTTCATAACCTTTATCAATCAAAGCCGAGGAGTTCCGCTCTGGTAATTGTGATCGACGCACTAGATGAATATAAAGGCGACAATGACATTCAAATAATTCTCTAAAAATTGTCACATTCCATTTGCCTTCGGATTTTATTACCAGCAGATCTGAACTGCCTATCAGATTGGGATTCCAGGCTATTAAGAAAAATTATCAAGATTTGATCCTCCACAAAATTCCTTCCAAGCCTGTGATAGAACGTGATATCTCTTTATTCCTAAAACACAAGCTAACTAAAATCAGGAAACAGAGAGACCTTAGTATTGACTAGCCTGGAGAATTAAAATTCATGGCTTTGCTATCCATATCACTCCCGCTATTCATTTTTGCAGCAATTATCTGCCGTCTATTCGAGGATCATAACTTGGACCCAGAAGAGTGTCTCCTTGAGATCCTTGAGTACCAGAATGAGGAGTCCAGATTGGAGAAGACATATCTCCCCGTGCTGAGACGACTCGTTTCAAGATACGACGGGATGCGAAAAACGCAATTAGTTAAGGATATTCGGGAGGTACTTGGTGTGGTCGTTCTTCTTAAGGTTCCGCTCTCAGTTATCTCCCTATCAAAGCTCACAAGAATCAATATCAGTTCGATTAAATCCAGGTTGGACTCCCTCCACTCAGTTGTGCATATACCGGACGATGATGCACTATCAATAAGGATCTTTCATCTATCATTTAGAAACTTCCTTCTTAACCATTCTACTTATGAGAAGACTCCTTTCTAGGTTAATGAAAAGGAGATGAGTGCTAAGTTAAGCAACTACTGCCTTTCTATCATAAGAAACCAACTACAAAAGAATATATTCAATCTCCCAAATCATAGAATAGAGCGCAGGAATATTGATGCCCAGCTTATCAGTTATTATTTACCACCAGAGCTATAGTACGCATGTTATTACTAGATCCACCATATATCAAGAAGCGGGGACCCCATAGCTCAAACTGACTATGTTCTCGCGTTTCTCAAAGTCTATTTTCTTCATAGGATGGAGGCGATAAGCATACAGGTTTTGTCTCAGAAGTTATCAAAGGTATGATAACTTTGAAGTTAGTACTACAAGTAAGTGCATATTAGACTTTGTAAGGTTGTTCATGCTGATAAAGTTCACAGGGTAATAGCAATTCAAAAATTCCCGAATTTTTGGATGATGCAAAGAGGTTTGTTCTAAAAAATAGTTATATAGCAGATATTGCTCCACTACAGATCTATACTTCTAGTTTGGTATTCACACTTAAAGGTGCAATAATTAAAAAGGTACTTAAAAGAGAGCGTCCTAGTTAGATACACCAATAGCCAAAGCAGGTTAAAAGTTAGTGACCAGATTTTGCTGACCCTAGATGATCATTTAGACAGAGTAGTTTTAGTTACCTTCTCACCTAATAGTAGGCCACTTGCTTCTAGCTCCTATGACCAGACTATTAAGCTCTGGGATCTTGATACAGGAGCGCTCAAACACACCATAGAGGGCCATACAGATCGCATCAAATCTTATAGCCTTCTCGCCTAATAGCCAGCTACTGGCATCTGGCTCTCATACAGGACCATTAATTTCTAGGATCCTGATATAGGTACGCTTAAGTACACTATACATGATCTAAGTGGTAGATCTTTTTTTGAACTCAATAATCCTGGCGGATCTTCTTTTGTACACTATACAAACTCTAGTCCTCATATAGAGCCGATTGCTTTCTAACCTGATGGTGAACTGCTGGCCTCTGGCACCGCTGAGGGATCTATCAAACTTTGGAATCCTGCGACGGGTGTGCTCCAGAGCACTTTGCAAGGCAGTATGACACTGGGAGCTAGTTGGATACATTGTATCAACTTAGTAACTTTCTCATCTAATGGCAGACTGCTGACGGCTGGCTCAAGTAATGAGACCATTAAGATTTGGGATCCCATTACAGGCGTGCTCAAGCATACCATAAAGGCCGATTCCTCTAAGAGCGCAGTTTCCGAGGTCGCTTTCTCACCTGATGGCCGACTCCTCGCTTCATGCCATAACGCGGAAATCAACAAGCTCTGGGATCCTATTACTGGTGCTCTGAAAAATACCGTAGGGTCCTTTGGGGATTCGGTTTGCTTCTCTCCTGATGGTCAACTGCTTGCTAGCAGTTTTGATAATAGCATAGAGATCTGGGATCTTGCCACAAGTGAGAAGTACACATTAGAGCGCCATTCAAGTTGGGTATCCTCTGTGAGATTCTCGCCTGATGGCCGAATTTTGGTTAGGTGCTACTGATCATACTATAAAACTCTGGGATCTTACTATAGGTACTCCTAAGTCTATTTTGGATGCCCATACAGGTTCGGTAGAATCAGTTGCCTTCTCAAATGGTGGCCAACTACTTGCATCTTGCTCCGAGGATTGGACTATTAAGATCTGGGAAACTGCTACAGACCTTGCCACAGGCATGCTTAAGCTCACCTTAAAGAGCCATGGCGGTGCGATTAAATCGATTGCATTCTCATCTGATCATCAACTACTAGCAACTAGTTCCCAGTATAATATAAGCATCTGGGATCTCGCAACAGGCACTCTCAAGAGCACTATGGAGGAGGGTTTGATGATTCAATCAATCGCTTTCGTACCTGACGGCGAACTTCTGGGTTCCGGCTCTACTGAAGACATCAAATTCTGGGATCCCGCTACAGGGTCGCTTAAGCATACCCTGAAGCCCGAGTCGGAGTGGTATTCCGATGATGACTTATCCAGAGACACTTTGCATCTTGCAGCTAAACTACAATGCTTTACTGCCCAGGACTGGCGTAAAAGCTTCATGCCCGGATTTTTCAACGCACTTAAGAAACCTTCTTTGCGCGACGATCAATGGGTTGCTATTCACGGTCAAAGAGAGTTATGGCTACCTCCTGAATATCGGCCCACTATTCCTTTTGACTATGGCCCTGGAATTTCAACAGTAAAAGATGGTGCTATAGCCATTGGGTGTGGAACTGGAAGAGTCGTTGTTATCTCGTTTTCTATATAAGAACTTCATGCTATAAAATCCTGGTTTCAAAGCTTTTACATTCCAAGGTCTTTTAATCAGTTTTCTAGAAGAAGGCCTGGGAGTCTGAGCACTACCTGCTAAACTAGTCTTATTAAACTCTGTAAGGACATCAAATTTGGTTTCATGTCTGGATCAAAGGCGAATCCGTAAAGGGTCTCAGTCGTGAATCGTCCTTTGCAGAATTAAATAAACAATGCTTGGTCTTTGGACATCCTTTTGATAAGCTGGTGGTTGCGCGACTTTGTACAGCGTCGCCCTGAATTGGCCCGACGACACAAGTTCCAGAGCTTCTCCGAGGATGATTACTAGCACGCCATGCTTGTATCTCACGTATTTCCACTGTCCAACTCTCTTGCGTTAAATCTGCAGTGCTGTAACAGGCACACCGAAAAGAATTGTGGTATTACCACAGTCTGTATGTCCCATCGTACGCACGCCAGCCATATGATCTTTGACCACGCTTTCCAATGGGTGGAAATAGCATGTCCGAAGTATCCGTCGTTCATGGGGCCGTCATGGCTCTTAAACGGTCCTATAGATCGTCATATTTTCAGGGGAATCCAGTGCCTAGAGATGCCCTTGAGCGCCCTTTTAATCCAAGCTGAAGTTCGAGGTCTGTGACTTTCTAAGTGCTCGCATACCTGGCCTTCAAGTCAACGGGACATTGATGCTATTGTGTTGGGCAATGCAGCTGACCTTGCCCACCCCGAATCCTCACTTCGAATATTGATCCGGCCACATTCGCCGCCAGCTTTTGAGTAGTGCCAGCATGTCGGGAGCTGGCCATTACACTAAGGATCGAATTGATCAAATAATATACCAAGGAATGATTGAGAATTGGGGGTGTCTACTACCATTCTTCAAGAAATAAATTCAATCGTGTAATGTCAATGCTTGTTATAAAATCTTGAAGTCCCCAGCCTGTTCTCCGAATCCATCGTATGGACATACATCCGAAGATAGCCGATCATCCTTATCTCACGATGCGCCTATGACAAAACGAGCAGGTCAATTTATAAAAGGATGCCTATAAATCCACCTGGATTTTACTAATTCCACCCGGTTTCCCACCCGTATACGGAAAATCCTTACCCGTTAACCCATTATCAACCCTTTTCATATTGTTATCTGAAGAAGTTGAAGTAATCCCATGTTGTCAATTTTCACCGTTCCGGGGCATTTATCTTGGGCAAATTGTCTCAGGAAAATCTGCTTCACCCAATCAAATTGTCATGTTCTGCCGGACAATTGATTGGATTAATTCAATTTGAATTGAGAATAAAAGAATGCGGAAATGGACTTGAACATGGCGTATGTTGGCGGACGGTGGCCATGTAACCCAATGTGGAAGCTGCTTTGGATGTGCGAGATAGCCAGTGGTGCAGATCATTATTCTAGATTGAAGCCACCATCCGGGAAGCCAAGTCGGGTTAAATTGCTTAATCCTAGTCTATCAGGCCCGCTTCCAACTGTAACGTTAATAATTGATGTCCAATAAAGACCTCTATTCAGCGCCGAAGCTCATGAGACCTTTCCCCGCTATTTGCTCGCAATCTATTCTTCTTATCACTTGGTGGAAAATGGCTCAGCATTGAGTCAGCAATCAGCATTCAGGAACAAAAGGAAGCGCCAATGAATGGCAAGGTGCAGGTAAGACATGTTCAGCAACTAGCTCTATAAGTAGCTTAACAAGGCGCCTTTACTTTAATTTCCGTAATTACATCGAATATCAGTTTCTGCGATTGGGCTGTGAGCGGGATTGGGACAGCAGAAGACATGGCTCTTAAGGCAACATTGTTGCTGCTCACTTTGGGCCTCGCTTGGACTGCTGATGCAGCTCCCTCCCGTGAAGTGAAGCATGTTCTTCACGAGAAGCGAGATTCCCTGCCTGAACGTTGGACCAAACGCGGCCGCGTGCCCCGGGACAAATTGCTTCCAATGCGTATTGGTCTAGCGCAGTCGAACCTAGACAAGGCGTACGAACATTTGTTGGATGTGTAAGTAGTTCTCGGCAGTAGAGATTTCAAGCTGCAATAGGTAGAGGGCGGCCTTTCGAACAATTAAAGACTAATATAGATTGCTTTAGCTCTCACCCAGATTCTGCTAATTATGGGAAACACTGGACTCTAGAAGAAGTCATCAAGGCGTTCCAACCATCTGATAAGACTGTCGAATCAGTAAAAACCTGGCTTACTGATAACGGCATTTCGTCTAAGCGCATAACACACTCTGACAACCGAGGATGGCTAGCCTTCTTCGCGACTCCAGATGAAGCGGAACGTCTCTTGAAGACCGAATTTCATGAATTCGAAGACTCTGTAACTGGTGGGATCATGCCGGCTTGCGATGAATACCACGTACCGCACCATCTCAAGGAACATGTCGATTACATCACTCCAGGTATTAAGCTTCTTGCACCAGTCGATGGACAAAATAGGATTAAGCGAGAGAGTATGGTTCGCGTTGTGAGTGAAGACCAGCAAGAGAGGGAGAAGACACTGACTCGGCGCGTCAACCATGATCTACGGGATCCCCTTGAAGAAAACTCAGAGAGAGCGGAAGCCGTCAGGGCAGCAATGTCATCCGATCCCAATGATCTCAGTACCTGCGATGTAGCCATTTCCCCAGCATGTGTTGCCGCTCTCTACAAGATCCCTCCAGCAACCAGAGCACACCCGAACAACTCTTTGGGAATTTTTGAGTCTGAGCTACAATTCTATACACAGCAGGATCTGGATCTCTTCTTTGCCAATTTCACACCCCAGATTCCCAAGGGGACGCATCCTATTGCAGCAAATATCGACGGTGGCCAACAATCTACAACGGACCCTTACTATGCTGGTGGAGAAGTGAGTCTGGATCTCCAGCTCGCGTATCCGATTGTTTATCCACAGACTATTACCGACTATGAAGTAGACGATTTTATTGTGCAGTCCAATCCGAACGATACGTACGTGATATAAGCTCTGTTATCTGGGTCGAATTTTATACGAGACATTCTTGCAGATACTAACTCTATGGCAGATATACTTTTGGATTCAATACTTTCTTGGATGCTCTCGATGGTGTAAGTTGATCATTGAGCATTTTCGTTATCTCAGCTCATATATGAGTCTTTTCTCTCGGCCCGCATTCAGGGCTAATGAAATAATGCGACTAACATCATTTCTCAAATCAGTCTTACTGCACATACTCGGCTTACGGCGAGACCGGCAATGACCAGTACCTTGATCAGAGTTATCCAGATCCCGGCGGCTGGCAAGGCGAACTCATGTGTGGTGTCTACACGCCAACCAATGT
This sequence comes from Talaromyces liani, assembly GCA_022814505.1. NCBI lineage: Eukaryota > Fungi > Ascomycota > Eurotiomycetes > Eurotiales > Trichocomaceae > Talaromyces > Talaromyces liani. The sequence goes on from JAKLNL010000027.1 coordinate 71,212, forward strand.
GATCTCGGTTTCGTACGGTGGACAAGAAGTCGATCTCCCATTATCCTATCAACGTCGCCAGTGTCTTGAATATGCCAAATTAGGACTCCAAGGAGTGTCTTTTCTGTTTGCTAGTGGAGACTCGGGTGTCAGCAATTACCCCAACTCCGGAGAGTAAGGATTTTCTCTTTCCGTTTTGCTCTAGTCCATGTACATTTGGATGTCATTTCTGATTTAAACAGTGGTCCCACGGGCTGCATAGGTAGCAAGCTCAACGTCTTCAACCCAACATGGCCAAACACATGTCCCTATGTCACCAATGTCGGCGCAACAAAGGTTTACCCTGGAAAGACAGTCTGGGATCCGGAAAGCGCCGTGTTTGATCCGGCAGGCCATCCATATAGCGTCAACTATTCCTCGGGTGGTGGCTTCAGTAATGTATTCCCTATTCCAGATTACCAGCAGGATGCGGTTGCAAATTTCTTCAAGAAACACAACCCACCATACCCTTACTACAGTGCTCTAGCACCAGCCACGAATGACATTCAGCAAATGGTTGATATCGATTCTTTGGTCGGCAATACCGGAGGTATTTACAATCGTATCGGCCGCGGTGTTCCCGATGTTGCGGCCAATGGTGACAATATTGTCGTATGTGGTTTCTTTCCTTCTTGGAGATAAACTACATTTACACGATGAATACTGACGAGACATTAAAAAAAGGTGTACAACGGCGGAAATTACACTCTTAGCGGTGGAACGTCTGCAAGCACGCCTATTTTTGCTGCTGTCATCAATCGTATTAACGATGAGCGTCTTTGGGCTGGTAAATCGCCTCTTGGATTCCTAAATCCGTCCCTTTACGCAAATCCATCGATGTTGAACGATATCACAAATGGTGAGTGTTTCTCTGCTCTCAATTCCCCATCATTTGGACTATTTATCATTTGTTCTCGATGGCACTTTCATTACAGAAGGCTGATCCGACAATCCAATATAGGAACCAACCCCGGCTGCGATACCTTGGGCTTCTCTGCCGTCCCCGGATGGGATCCCGTTACTGGCCTTGGAACACCAAACTTCCCTAAGATGTTGAAATATTATATGAGCTTGCCATAATTTGCACTCCAGTGTTACATTTATTCCTTTTCTCGACTCCACGGGTCAGCTCGAGAGTCCCACACTGGCTGACATGGAATTCCAATCTTCAAATTTGGACAATAGTATATAGAAACTGAAGATATATTGGGGTATTGGTGTTCTGAAAGCAAATATTATGTGTCCGCAGTAATCTATTGTTACTGTCGCCCTTGTTGGCATTACATCGATCTCCCTGGCTTACAGTAGGAGCCTCCATCAACTCAAAAGATATTTTTTTTTTTCATTAATTTTCTCAACAACATTTTCTTGAACAAGTAATGAAACTAAGGCTATAGAATTTTTTCCTACCCATTTGTCGACCACAATTTCATCAAACGCAGCGGTAAGAATCTAATACATAAAATCAATCTAAGCCAATCCAACTTCCTGACGATTTTGAGCCCATAGCAGCTGGTACATATCCCCTTTTCATTCATTCTCCAATTCATATCTCCCATTCCTGAATATAGATGCCAGTTCGTATGTGCTCATAGGTGCAATCCACCTAGGTAGTCCTGGTCATTCAGAGAATATCAGTCGCTCTAACCGCGTGATCCTGAGCAAAAGATATTGCATTAGATAAGAAAAACAAGACCACACGTTGCATCCATCCATTGATATCGTCGAGCCAATAACCTCTAATCTTCCACCCCAAATTCTAAGGGCGGAAGATAAAAGGGTCCTGACCATGGAGGCCCTTGAGGTCCCGTACATATTCCCACCTAATGCGATCTTGTCCTTGGAGAGAATCCCGTCTTTACAATGCCTTTTACAGGTTCTTCTCTGTTCGATGGACGTAAAACAGATATATTCCCCCCAGGCGCCGTTAAATCGGAATTCTCTCCGGAGGCAAAACCGCACTGGGCGCAAATATGCAGGGTACCTTAGGGGCCGCTATGTAGAGGAACCTATAAGAGATAAAAGTTGAGTTGTAGATATAGAGATAATAGCTCGTAAAACAGAACAAAAGAAAAGGAGGATAGTGGACATTACCAGAAGATCAGATGTAAGACCGGGGTTGATCATGACTGAGGCCAGGGCTTAATCTCCTCCGTCGATATGAACGGCCCCTAAAATAGCCTCAACATTTGTTGCCATCATAGATTGAGATATAACGGCTGTGCCAGGATTCAAGTTCAGGCAACCACCCAACCCTGTTTGAAACCCGACGCGAGCCAGATTTTCGTTTGAGAGGATGCTATTGCGGATCTGCGTCCATTGACCTTTACTCTCAATCAGGTCTTGTCAAAAGATACCATTAGTGATAGGAAATGAATACCTTTAGACAAGAATGTCTTAACCCACAGACTACACAAACAACGTGTAGCAGCTGGATCCCCATACACAGCTAGACGAGTGTTTGTAGGCAGTCGCGTCCACTGATGCCGATACAGCAGATCCTGACCGGACAGGTTGAGAGCTTCGAGAATGGATTCCGGCTCTGTAAAGAAATAGCAAGTAATCATCTCGCAGGCTGACACTTGGTTTCCATTTATGGTAACGGTGAAGAGAAAGAAGAGAAAGCTTGAAAGGGGTTTTGTGAGATGCAGCAAGAACAGTTTGAAAATTGAGCAAGAAATGGAATACTGAATGTTAAATAGGGAGTCAATGACTAGGTACGGGGTGGCTGATTACTCGGGGAAATGAGAAATGTCCGCGTAATTTCTGCGTAACTACATAAGCTTGGTTTACAATATCTGTTTGTGTAAATAATCCATTCGATATGATTCTAATAGCCACATTTCCTTGAATAAATTTGGAAGATGCTAATCTCCTCTGTGGTGAGTACCATTAGATAGTTGACACCAGCATATCTAATTAAGAGACAGCTCCATGATTCGCTCATTATTTCTACCAGAACGATACCGTCTGCCAATTCCTGTACCTGTGAATGCGGCACGGTCGTTTATCCGACTCATATAAGCTTTGTAGTCGTCGTCCGGAATTGTGAGAACCACGCCGTCTTTTAAATCATCCTCCTTCAAGACCTCCATATGATCCATGCAGGATTTTGTGCAAATAATTATAGATGCCGTCACCATTCCAACCAAAGGATGGTCTTTTAGCGGATAGTAGTTGCGAAGAATGTCCGAAGGTCCCGTTAATTTACCCATAACTGATTCCAGGAAACTCGCCAATCTTCCGGCAACACATGCCTCATGCAGTTTCATTTCATCTTCCCCCCGTGAAAAATACTCTCGATACAACTCTCGAAGCTCAAGTCGTTGACGCGCATCACAATTCATGAATCCGTAATCGACCACAACAGCTCTGAACGGGCATGCAACGTTCGTGAGAGCAAAACGTTTAAGCCCCCAAACGCTTGAATGTTGCTTTTTGACTGTCTGCATAAAATCCTTCAAATTACCGCATGTGCGAGATCTGCCCGGCAAGTTCATATTTGGTAAACAATTCCACGACTTTGGACTCCACTATGGCATTCCAGAACTCATCAAATAGGCATCGACTGACAAGCAATCCGTATGCGTAGGCAAGTTTCTGAGTCGATTCAGGATCCGGCGTCGTACAAAAGCCTAATGAAAGCCAATTATCCTCATCCACATCAGGCAAGAAACAATTGCGAATTTGGCCGTAGAAGACAAACGCCATCTGCTTTTCTCGAGGTTGAAGGTCCATGATTGATTTTCCCCTTTCGATAGGACTTAACAATTCTTCTCGGAGTGCGTCATAGAGTACGCTCAGATCCGGTCCTTTGCCATCAACTTGGAATCCCTCCTCGCTCTCTAGCCAGCGCATGTAGTCTAACATCACCGGGTCTCTGGTTTGAGAGCGTCGGGAAATGAGCATCTCTTTCAGTTTATTCAACTTGATTGCACTTCGCAGCTCATCCTCATCAAGGCCCCATTTTATGACCAGGTTTTGATATAACGCGAAAAGCTGGGAGCGATCAGTTCCGGAAGAAAAGCATAAAAAGCCGTACTTTCTGGCTACTTCATCTTCCATGGGAAACTTATTGGTGTGGCAGGCAAGAACCAAATAATCCGTAGCGTCCATGGGTCTTCCCAGGTTACAGGAGAACTTGTGCCTGGACCAATCAGAACGGTAGCAGTCACGGCTACAATAGGAGGTGACGCCGCATTTCTCACAGCTATACGCTGACTCAAAGTTGTCCCTGCAAGAGGCGCAAGTTATCGGAATAGTGCTATGGTCCTTCTTGCTCTGCATATATTTGGCTGGCAATTGCGGCAAGCTAGGCTCGTCCTGCGCATCTTGGAAGTGGAAATCTTCCTGGTAACTACTAAGAAATATGGTTAGCATATCCTAGGTAATTAAAAAAGACTCAACAGACGTACTCTGTGTTGCTATCGCTCTTGCCGAAATTCGAAAGCCATTCGACTTCTCTAGCCCCAAATCTAGGGTCTTCAACCACACTAATGAAAGGTGTCGAATATCTTTCATACCTAGGAGGCACTGGGGCCGCCATCTGTGACTCCTTTTCTGCATCCATGTGAGTCACATCTCTGCCTCCTTCATCCCAAAGAATATCTCTTATACGCTGAACGGCTGACCGTAGTTTTTCGTGGTCATCATGGTTGGTCCATATCACAAAGGGAAGCGTCCACTGAGAATAACATTTCCCGTGATTCGCTCTGGTCCTGAATTGGCCTATTTCCCGAAGTATGTGTCCGCAAAGGAGACACGTTTTCTTGCTGATCCCTAAATATGGGAAGACCTCCAAACTGGAGTGTCCTGAGTCAAGAAGATAAGCTTGTAATGTCATCTCGGCGTGCACATTCTTGCGCTTTGTGACATTTTGCGGAACTTCTGTTGTACTTCTGGCGTGGCTGAGAATTTATCCTTGGGTAGATTCCATGGATTGACCTCTCTGGGTGTAGGACCATTGACCAGTATGAACTGAGTATTACGGAATCCAGAACACTGCCTAGCAATTCTTAAAAATCCGTTTGCACTTATAAACGGTCTCTCGATGAAGGCTAATTCGTCGACAACACGACGAAGATTTCCGGGTGTCAAGTTGGCCTTCATTTGGGCATAGAAGTCTGTATCGTCAGATAAGTACTCCACACATTCGACAAAGTCCTCGAGACACAGTTGACCAGAAGCCGCTTTTCCACACAGAGATTTTCCAGAGAATTCGAGTCCTGTTTTTCCTTTCTCTATACGCATGATTTCTTTTGCATGATGCTGAATTCTTTTACTGTATTATTGCAGTAGCGTCGTCTTCAGTGCCGGAAGAGGGTGCTCCTTGAAGAGATCTATGCCACACCTCAGTCAACTTCTATGCAAGCGAGGAAATATAAAAGTTACATACCATCAGAGGATACCTTCTCGAGAACGCCTGCCAAATATTCTGGTAGCTCGATGTCTTGTTTGACCAGACTTCCCCATCCGCAGTCGAATTTCGAGCAGTTACTATAGTCGCCTCTTCGTCATTGTCGATCAATGCCGTGGACGTGATCAAAGCAGGAATTTTGTCGTAACAAAGAATTTCGGCGAGTTCAACTAGAAAATTCCTTTTCATTAGGGTGTTGACATCCGAGGAAGGTGTAGGGAGAAGCTCGGTGGACACATCCTCTTCAATCCTTTCATCTAAATCATCATCGTTATCCTCCGGGGAATCATAAAGAGGATCTCGTTGCTGTTGTTTGGCTTGACACCAAGCAGCTAGTGTCGTTATCTCGGATTCTAGACCAGATGGGAAATGCCATTCATGGACATCGCTGGAGCTTCTTGGGATCGGATGTGTAGAAATGACACTAACGCGTGCCATTATCAACCTGAAGCTTGATATAACGAAGTGTGTTTGATGTATTGTGAGTGATTTCGGATGCTAAAGTGCAATGGATTTGGCTCGCTTTTCGATTGATTGATGCCTGACGCGTCAGACTCTAGATGCAAGAATGTTCGCGAAATGTGTTGCTGCTAGCCAATGGAATGCCATCAAGCAGTAGTTTCAGAACCAATAAATGGGGTTGATTTTATCTGCATGCATCAACTTATTGGGCATATCTACTAACGAGTGTAACCAGTCGAGAATATCCGCCACTCAGGTATCATAACTAGGTAATACTCGGGTCTAAATGGTGAAACATTGCCTTTCATTTCTGTCCTTGTACTATTCTGTGCTTAATATGACGATTATTTGCTAGAATTACCCTGAATTCGCTGTCATATGGCGTGGGAGTCCTTTACTTAGGGCTTAATACTTGAGCACCTGCTCTCCGCACCTTTGCAGCTAAACCACGTACAATGCTGTTGTTTGGCACTCATTTCTATTTTTTTCCAATGTCAGGAAAGGCTTGAAAATACTTTTATTAGAAAAAAATGAAAATAAAGGTGCTTATTGTGTTTTGTGGTTGTTGTCCTCAGCCTTGTGACAACAAACACCTGCACAGGGATCAAGAATTGCCCCCTCTCCAATACCCCTCCTCTCATCAGTTCCTAGGCTAATCACAAACGTACGTTACAAGGCTGGATGTGACCAGGAGAATTTTTCGAAGAATATCGCGGTACCAACAGCCAGGCGAGACAGGGACGGTTACACTCTATTACCAATATAGGAAACCAAGCGATAAACTCTAACTCATTTTTTTCATTTCTTTTTTGGGGGGTAATAAAGAGCGAAGATTCAAGGACTATTCTGCCTTTGGAATGAGTTGTACTCCTCTAATTCACGAGTGCCAATTGGCCCAGCCATGAATAGCTGCGGAAAGTAGGTTAAGCACAAGGCCGAGCTCAGCCTTGTGAGTTCAACACTGCCAAGATATCCATGATGAGTTGGTCAACTTCCCTCCACCTATATTCCTCTTTCTAGCGTTGTTTTACTGGAGATGTCAAGCCTTGATACCATCAAAAAGTGATTGATAGACACTTATTACAGAGTTTGTCACCATCAATCCCATCACATCCATTGCTACTGGACTCGGATTAGCGGGGGAACGTTTTGTCTCGTTAAGAAACTGTGACACTGGTCGATAAGCTCAAAAGCCCTTTCCAAAGGAAAGCAAGTCGGAAGGTAACTACTGCAACTTCTGGTGGATGTACGGCCGGCTGTTTTGCCAACCAAGCGAATTCCTTCTATGAAATTGATAGGTCGATTAATCACACAATTCCTAAAAAAACTGGAAAGCAAAAACTGGAAAACTGAAATCCCCATAGTTGATGCTGAATACGAGGATATGTGGAAAGGATTGCCGTCAGAGTTGCCTGCAGGGATTGACAATGTCGATTATGGAAACGATACCCGTGGAATAGATGGTGCTAAATTCGGGGACGAAGGAGACTATATCACATCTACACTTTTAGATATAACGACTCCGTACCATGGCCCTCATTTCAGCATACCCAGAAAGCCTCTCGCTAATGATCCGGCCAATACTCGGGTTCGAAATCAACACCAGGGAATGACTAAAGAGAACTTCATGGGTTCATGTGAGGTAGAACTACGAAATGCCGATGCTGAGCTAGAACGAGCACTGCGGGAGAGTCAGATTACTGCGAATGCCCAGCCTCGGCTCAATCCTGAAGAAAGGTAAGAAAGATCTTTCTACCACATCGTTGTTGTGGGCAGCGTGCTGAGACATGGGGTGACCCATAAGCGGTAAGCACCTACCACAACGGGAAATACAGCCGTCCTCTGCCTTCACAACGAATACTCAAATGAGTTGTAATATTTGCGTTGAAGATTTTTCCGGCAGTGTCAAACGGCCGGCATGGATATCACTAGCTTGTACTCACGAACCATCGGTATGCAGCGTCTGTATATCAAAGAGTATCAAATCAGATCTCGATACGAGAATCTGGGATCAGATCAGATGTCCCGAATGCCAGACATTGCTCATATACGACGATATCAAGAGGCTCGCAGACCCAGCGACTTTTGAGCGGTATGAACGACTTTCGTTCCGCAGCGCTGTAGGGTCAGATAAGAATTTTGTCTGGTGTCAGCGGTGCGACTTTGGCCAGTTGCATGAAAAAGGTTCTTCGGAACCTATTGTCCGATGTCTTAATTGTGGCTTCCGATCTTGTTTTCTGCATTCCGGACCCTGGCATTCAGGCTTTACATGTGATGAGTACAACGAGATGTTGCAAAATCCCGACAATTATCAGAGTGTTAGGGACAGAGAAAACCTCGATGTCGAAATGACAAGGAGACTACAAGAGGAACAGGACTTGGAAGCAGCCCAAAAAATTAACAATCGAGACAAACGCAAAGAGGAAGAGCGGCAAAGACGCCGTCATCGAGAGGAAAGAGAAAAGGAAAAGGCAGCTCAGTTGATGGAAGCGGAAAGAAAGAAAATGGAACAGGAGCAAGCGAAAGAAAAGGAGCGAGAGCGAGTAGAAGAACAGAGACGAGCTGAGAAGGCAAAGAGACATCAAGAGAAAATGAGAAAAGAAGCTCAAGAGAGACTACTTATGGAAGCAAAGAGACAGAGAGAAAATGCCTTGTCCATGGAAACGATGAAACAGACGACAAAACAGTGTCCTGGATGCAAATGGCCTATTGAAAAAAACAGAGGCTGTGACCATATGACATGTAAGCTTTGATTCCTGTTTCCTTCAGATTACAGATCACAATTTCGGGACAACTGACATTCAATAATGATGTTTTGCAAATGATATATACTAATACGATGCTCTCAAGGCTTGAAATGCGGTGCTGAATTCTGCTGGCTATGTATGAGCGACTATGAGCAGATTCGGTTGTACGGGAATTCAAGACATCAACCAACTTGTCAATATCACACAAGCAATTTGCGATAGTCAATGCAATTTCGTACAGGGGAAGTTCAAATAGTTATCTCAAATTCTCGACTTACCAATCTCATCACATTACTTTCAGCTATCTTCTAATGAAACGATCTAAACCGCCTCTTTTGATTTTCCTTGGACGATTAGCTTTGTCGAGCATTTCAAGAAGCGTTTGATACTGGCCACTATGAGGATCATCAATCTCGTTCTTCTCACTTCCCGTCTTTTCTTTAACAATAACCAGAATGCGAGGTTTGACAAGGAGTTTCGGTTTCCCGTATGAGTTGGGAAGGACTTTTCGGACTGATAATTTGGGTGTGACATCGAACAACCACTGGATACGGACCTGGGGTGGACGGGCACTGACCGTTCGGCCACGTTGTAGATCAAGCATCTCAAACTCATCAAGATCTTTTATCACGATATTTGCGTTTGGCTGAGAGTCATAATAGTCAGACCATTGGATGGTGTAATTATCAACAGATAGATGCATCTTGAGTGCAAGATTGTATGCACGTTTGATGATATTCTCATAAAGACCGTCTATTATGTCCTCTGTATGGGCTGTGGAGGTAATGAAAACCTGTAGTACGACGAACAAGTCATTCGCAAGTTTCCTGTTCATCGTTTCGACTCTATCTTTGAATCCGGGACCATTTGCAATTGCCGTGAAGGTCTCACTATGCCATGTACGACGAGCTCTAAGATCTGAATTATCATCGAAGCAAATCAGTTTAATTTCTTACATATGAAAAAGGACACTTATCGGCAAACTAGTGATAAGTAAAAGCGTATTGCTTACCTCGTGGAGGGTCTAATTGGCTCATATTATGTTCAATTCGTGATAGAAATGACTTGTACGGTCCGGCAAGAGGTCCGTAAAAATCTGTTGAGAAAAAGACGTTGTAGAGAAAACGCATGATCACGGCGATGATATTGTACTCATCTGTACCAGGGCACATGAACGCGGACCTGCCTTGGGCTGTGACAAGATCTAGAAGCATCGTCGCTGCCTTTTGTTCCGGGATTGACCACGAACGGTTTGATGATAGAGATATTTTCGTATCTACCCATTGCTCGACTGATGTTAGAAGCGTTTTGAAGTCTCTTGCCGCCTCTGTGTCTGTCATTGGCGGTTGAGATGGCTGAAGACTAAAGATGAGACTGTGTGCCTCCTCGAGATCTTGTTGAAGTTTCTGTACAAGTCCATTTAGAGCTTCGCATTTTCTTTTCGAATCTTCCAACGCTGATCTTGGAACATATTCAAATTCTGTATCGTGTTGCGACTCGGGCTGTATCGTTCGTATGATACTAGGGTCATTGTTTTTGATCGCTTGAGAAGCAGATCCTTTGGAGGATCCAGTAATCTGTACTTCATCCGGGGTAAGTATCGAGAGTTTTTCTGTTTCTGAAGCCATATCTACTGTCGCAAGAGTAATGTTTTGAGAAGGCGCAGCCTTGCGAAATGTCAGAACAGAGAATTCCTCGATTTTGACCCGACAGCAAAGATTGCCTTGCTTGTATAGTCGTTATCACAAAGCATAAATGGCATGAATCAGGTGTAAGATTAATTAGGAAGATTCTGAGAGGTTCTCATCCCCAGCCTTGTAGACCTGTCAGCCTTGCCTCTCACTAGAGCCTTGCCTAGCAGTTACCGTACCACAAGGCTAATGAGTGAATACGATAAGATTCCTTACGTGCTTTCAGTCTATTGGTTAATGCATGATATTCCAATGTCATGTTATCTGTAAACCACCAGCCATGTTCACATTCTTGCATTTTGAACATGCGAACCGCCACAACCGCAACTCGGAAACCAGCCTTGGAGGGGTGGACTCGGACTATACGGTGCTCAAAATGAGCCTGCAGCACTCTGTCGTGGTATTTACGCGGAATTTATTATCTCGTAGGATGTATGGGGTTATTTATTGCCATAACTCGTACACCTCTTTTAATCGTGACTTGTAGTGCTTTCATCTTATTCCCAGTATTTCTGTTCCAAGGCTGATCTACCTAGTATTATTCATGAAATCGAAACAGTATTGTTTTATCTAAAGACTCGATATTTTGACAAAATGGCAAATTCCAATCAACGAAAATTGATTGTGGGTATCGATTTTGGTACTACGTACACAGGCGCTGCCTGGGCCGAAACGAGACGTGTATGTGGATAAACTTCGACTCCAACCCTAATATAATTCTTTTCTGAGCTTCTAACTTTCTAGGCGGATGATATTCATGTCATTGATACATGGTCCTCAAGATTGGGAACCAGCGAGGGCGAGAGCAGTGTCAAAGTACCAACACAGCTACGATATACACCACAAGGAACAGAATGGGGATTTCAGATTCCACCTACAGTCGAACGAAACCATTGGTTTAAACTGTAAGTAGAAATCTAACCAGAGAACATGATACAGGGTTTGATTAAGGATTGTAAGATCTATGGGCTAATCATTTCCCCTCAATATTCTCGTCTCAGAGGATTGCAGGAAGACAAGACTTCGACGGCAGGGGAGAAAAGTGCAGAGGAATTGACAACAGATTACTTGGCCGAAGTATACAAACATGTACTTTACACTCTAGAACAAAAGATTGGGGCTGGGATTCTTCGAACAATTCCTATTGAGTTTTGTCTGACAGTGCCTGCTATTTGGTCCGAGGCAGCGAAGGAGAAGACACTGAGGGCTTGTCAGAAGGCAGGTCTGAAGTCCGCATCAGAGATCATGCTAGCATCGGAACCGGTATGTATCAAACCATTTCTCACAATTTAAGTTCATTAATCGATGGAGTCCTTCGAATCAATCAGGAAGCCGCCGCTATCTCTGCGCTACATGGACTCGATCCCCATGGCCTCACAGTTGGAGATTGCTTTGTCGTTTGCGATGCCGGTGGTGGAACAGTAGACTTGATATCATACAGGATTAAGTCACTGTATCCCAGACTACAAGTTGAAGAGATGACTGCCGGGACCGGAGGTCTCTGTGGCTCGGTTTTTCTGAACCGCCGATTTAACGATTTCATTACGCGAAAGTTAAGCGGACAACAGGGGTGGGATGAAGAGGTGCTTTCAGAGGCATCGGAGCGGTTTGATACGGTGGTGAGTTATTTTGAATACCAATCGTGAGAAATAAATAGTCGGAGTGTTGATGTAGAAAAGATCAAGCAACAGTACTTGCCCTCTCGGGATGGCGATGACGGATATCCAGTTCCTGTCCCCGGTCTGGCCAACAATGAGCGAGTAGGCATACGACGTGGCAAGTTCACGATAAACAAAAATGATATGCACGATATTTTCGAACCCGTCATTCATAAAATTATCTTGTTCGTGCAAGACCAGATTCGTCTGTCCGGGGGTAAAGCAAAGGCAGTTCTCCTTGTTGGCGGATTTGGTCAGAACACCTACTTGAAAGAACGTCTGCGAGAATCACTCCCGAATATCGAAGTGTTGCAACCGCCAAATGCTTGGACGGCTATCGTTCGTGGAGCTGTCATGATGGGCTTAAGTAACGCAAATACTTCACTGAGCACCGTACAGGTCGTATCACGTAGGGCGAGAAAGCATTATGGTATGAAGTTGAATGTCAATTTCGAGAAAAACGTACATGACAAGAATGAAAGGTAAGATATACTTCCCAATGGGATTAGCAAACCTGCTGACTATAAACGCTAGATACTGGTGTCCATATCACGGGCGCCATAAGGTCGAGTCAATGGAATGGTTCATTCGCAAAGGCGATATCGTCGAAGAAAAGAAGCCGAAGATCATCAAATTTCATAAAAGATTTCCAGTTTCCGAGGGCAGACCTGATTCCTATAATATTACCGTCTACGCCGATTCCGAAAGTTCGGTTGCGCCAGTCCATCATTGTGACAATGTCAAAAGTCTCCTGACTCTCAAAATCAACCTCGGTTCCATATCCAAATCTCAATGGAAGAAGATGATCAAAATTGGCGATGATGGAAAGAAGTACTATATCGTTGATGGGAATATTGAAGCCACATTTTGGTCTGCTTCGACAACGTACAAACTCTCCTGCGAGTGGGGTCTGGATGCTTTCGTGACTGCGGAATATGCATGATGATATCTGACTTGTACTTATGGACAGCTTGGTACAAGGCTTGTTCGCTGATACCTAGATGCGGACTATGATGTACATAGGATACTTCTGAAGATTTTTGTTTAAATACCTAGGTAGGCAATAACTTGATATTGATCAAAGTGAGTGTCTGGACGCCAATTATATTATTCGGGCCCACGGGTTGAGTGCCATTTATCTTCCTATCGGGGTACTCTGGAAGGTTATACAAGGCTCTGCCACAACGTGTCTCTGGTACGTATCATGTGGCCAGTCAGCCTTGCGAGGACAAGCATTACTTGGATTTGAGCATCACCCGGGCAGAATATCCCAAATCTGTGCAAACTGTATCATCCACAAAGTTTCCTTAAATCTAACATGGCGTCAAGGATTAATGTACAGTTGTCCTATTTGGTGCTGTCTGAACGGAATCAGCAACGTCGGCTCCGGAGATTACAGATCTCAGACGCGCATTATCTCGCAGAGTAATAATGGCCAGGTACAGCCGCAAACCGAGTCGAGCGATTCAATTCTTCCGGGCAAAGATTCTAGCAAATTTATTGAACATTTGTTTGGAGGACGATGTGCAGCCATTGGTATTCATCTTATTGCAGATTGTCAAGCTTGTTGAAATGAGTTAGCAAACATCTAAGCATGGAATATACATGGGACTTCATTCTGGAACCCAGCAGTGCTTTGATATAATTTTATTTTATAGGAAATATACGGGAAAGACATGCATTCTAGATCTTATTATAACTACTCCTATCGGATGAACTTGGGATGCCTCACGATTCATATGAGTCAAGACCGGCTATTTCTCTACCTCGCTTAGACAACGTCGGCTTTGACAATGATCTCTTCGTTGCAGCCTCGTATGATGGATGTTCTGCCGGCGGAAGACGTTTCTTGACGAGGAAGCTGGCAGGATCATGGGTAGTATTTTGTCCATTTTCGAAGGCTTCAAGGAGCCGTTTTTTGTCCTCTTCGCTTACATTGGAAGCGGGTTTGTAGCAAACGTCTGTGATCTAGTCAGAAACAGATTCAAAGGCAACACTCGAAATGCAGGGGCGGTATTGACTCACAAGCAGCGAAACGATCGTTAGTAGACGAAGGGACAGCACCGTAATGAATACATCTCTGTACACAGTCAGCGTCCTCTACCTATAGACTGAGAAGGCTAAGAAACCTACCGAATCCCAAAGCAATAAATCCCCAGGCTCAGCACACACTTTAACCCATTTACAACCCTTAGATTCCAGCCACTGAGCCATTTCATCATCAATAAACTGAAACGCCTGAGGATTCCAACCTTTCTCTCCTTTCTTGTGATCAAATTGCTTCCATAATTCAGTATAAAGGGCGCTAGAGCCCTCTAACACCGTAAGTCCTCCATCCTCAGGCCCGTTGGGAAGGAGGTTCAGTATGCCCTGGACACAGGTGAATTCACTGTTGAGAGGGGATTGGTCTACATGTGCCCATGGAGCGAAAATGGGATCTGATTTTTCGCGCTCTTTTTCGGGGATGGATAGGTTCATGCCGTCTAGCAAATCGTTAGAATTGGGACTCTACACTTTATAGTGTACTGACAATTATGGCAATACTTAAATTAATAGAAGGGAAGAAATTCATAGAGCTGATACGTACCATATGAAACGAGCAATTCCCTAGTCCCCCAAACTCTTTCAAATTTGTCTATGAGCCCAGGTTCCGATCTCAAGTCCCACACAAATTGCTCATGGCCAATACCGTAGCTTGATATTATGTTTCAGCGAGTTGTTTCTCAACATCTGATTTTTGACCCTAAAACGACTTTACCTATTGTACAACCCTCCACGTGTGTGAAAGGGAAGATGTGCTGCATTCCGAGTATTGGGATTCTTCCTGTCGAATCCGAGATTCCAACTCTCAAGCCACTGATAGGCCTTTTCAGCATATGTTAAAGCTTTTTCTCGATCTATAACTTGCGACACGACTGTCCATCCCTTTGTATGAAGTTCTACGAGCCATTTGGGTGTCTTGTGCATCCAGTCAGCCTCTTTCATAATTAACTGATGTGGACTGGATTTACATACATCCTCCCGAGTACCGTGTCCCCTGAGCTTCAGAGTTGGGACCTTTTTTGTGGTTGTCTGAGTCGTTGCTTCAGAGGCCATTATGTACGCTGTTGGTTTTTTCTTTAGTTGCGTGATACGGTTTGGGATTATTTGAATCAACCTTGGAAGTTGGAAGTATTTGAAGGGCTGACAACTTCTACCTGACTCACGTATTCGGCGCTAGGCAGAGGGTCGTTCTCCATGTGACTCACCGTTACGTATCTCAGGCCTGAAGTTTCTCAAATGCTGAGATAGGCAAGACCGATAATCCGCGAAAGAAAAAAGATTCCGGGAAGAAGTCCGAGATGCAATTTTGCTCGGAGCTAACCAAGGTCATTATTGAGTATCTACTCTACAGTGAATTTCAACTTCGCGTCTTATGACCTTCGTGAGCCTACCATGTGTAACAATCTGATTCTAATCCAGCCTATTTGTCACCCCATTTCTAAGGTTGCTAAACTGTTCAGGGTGGAGACAATATTTCACGAGCCGGATACCATTAGATATATAGAGGCTATCAACAAGTAGAGGATGCACTTGATTTCAAGAAGCGAAATAGAGACTAAAGATTAGGCGAAGCATAATCCACACATCTTCAAGTCTACATATCCAAGGTGGCTTTCTCAAATCAATCGGTCATGGAGAACATATGTTTTCAACCAAACAGGTAGATGTTAGAGCTTTGTCATCCAGCTAAGGTAGCGAATCAACCAAAACCAACAATGATACCTAGGTAATATCAGCTTGAAGACATCCGGTACTTTTATTTCATGACAAGCGAACTATTAAAGCTTCTACATGTCTCTTCTGATTTGGTGTACCTCCGTAACGAAGCCTGGAGAGTCCGAACATTGTAAATCATATTAAATCCTTTTGCAAAAGAAATATGTTATATATAGGGAAGTTTTCAAATAGTAACTTGGCTAATATGTACCTAAAGCTCAATAGAATTAGGGGTTATCCATTAGGGCAACGGCAACTATTTTCCCTTCCGTAAAGTGCCAGGGTGGGAGATGACTACAGATGCAACATTGCGCGTTGATTGTCGTCCACGTCTCATGACACTTATGATATTTTCAAAATTTTCTGCCCCCATACGTATAGCGACGACAACGTTGAACACGCTCCCAGCTATTGCTGGTCAAAGGATCTTTACTTGTAGTAACTTTGGTTTGGGCGAAGATTGCGGACTTGAACTCCATGTTTTATCAACTTTTGGGTCTTTATGACGGGACGATAGTGGATGAGGTAAAGGTGTTAGTATAGGTTGACGTATGTGATATTCGTCCTCGTCTGGTGCCTCTTCAGATACTGTTTGTGTTGAACCTTGTTCGAAAGGCCCTACAGGCATCATCGGCATTCTTTCCGAAACAATTACATCTTTTACTAATATTGTCGGATGTGCAAAGGACTCTGATATAGCTGATCGAAAGTCTTCCTCGGGGAGGTGGAGGTCTTTTGCAAGCTTTCGAACCAGAAGAGATACGTCTTCCAAGTCTTTGGCTTTAACCAATATCTGTCTTTCTCGCAACTGATTGTTGAGAAAAGCTAGCTGGCTAATACGCCGAGAATTCGAGTTCGTGTGTATAAATGTATATCATCGTCCTCATCGTAGTCTTGCTCAGGGAGTAGTGCGCCTGCTGGCTCGGGCTCCGTCGGCGACTCCTTGTCACGATTGATCCGAGAATCCGTATCCTTCACAGTAATCACATCATGCACTTCCTTAACACGACTGTAATATCCTGAACAATTTGGACTATATTCTCACAATTAGGTTATCGAGGTATGTCAAATGAATTTTGACAGGACATACCATCGAAAACCGCCATTCTCGAGGTTGCAGTCGTTTTGGAAATTGCACCAAGGACAGCTCGTAGAGACAGTATGGGCCTTTTTAAAAATCATGCTCATGTCAAGTATTTGACCAGCCTAGACAATAGGAATAGACTACTTTCTGTCTTTGGAATGAATCGGAGGCGGTAGTTCTACCTTCATGACTGCTTTCCAGGGTTTCTTAAGATCTAGAACTTGGCGAGTACGACAATTCCGAAGCACCCAGTCCCCCCTTTCAATCTTTCACTCCAACTCCCCGGAATTTACGATTCAACAGGATCCTAAAGAACTAAACTGCGATTAGTTTCATACAAAAAGGCAGCTGAGTAATGATATTATCATACCTCCAAGCTGTCAACAAACGATAGGGGAAAGCTGTATGCTTCTCCCAATGCATCATTGACCGTAACAAGATCATTAAACTGAACCTGAGGAGGGAGCCCTTTTTCTTTTTGTAGCTGAGCCTGTAGATCTGCGATGCAGATTAAGAGGTCCTTGTTGTGCTGCTGAAGATGCTCAATTATTGTACGAACATGCATTGCATCGCTCGTGCACCTAAAGCAATGTGCAAGTACTGTAGCTCTACGAAGGGAATGTTCACTTACTCCTCGAATTTACGTTTTCTACCAGCCATCAGACCAACTTGGCTATCCCCATACTGATTTGTTACGGGATATCAATTCAAGAGAGCCCTCATCATACAAGCAGCTGTGAAAGCCGCATAGACCTGCCATTTCTTGTTCTTGTGGCTATCCGCATAGTCGCATGCTCCCTTGACAGCAATGCATGGGAAAACGTCGCAAGTTCCAGTAGCCTTCATTTCGAATCCAATGACCTCATATTGCTCGACGATCTGATCGCGATCTTTTGCGGCTTTGAGGACAGCGTCAGCGGATGCAAAGGTACCCCAATGCACCATCGGACCTTGTTGCATCTGACTATTTAGCCTTTGACGAGAAATAAGCTGGGATTTGTCGCATTCAATATCGTCGCATGTCGAAGTCAATGCGAGCTCACAAACTGCATTTGAAAGCGCTGCACATTCTTGACAGATCCGACACATGTCCGTCATTCGGTGTTTATGGCGATACTCTGGCGAGAATAATCTGTCCTCTCCTCGTTGAGGAGGGTTGTACTTCATTGAGTGCCTGTCTTGCACCTTTTTCAGGTACTCTTTCGCTCGTCTGGGCAACACTCACGGTAATGGTCTGTCTTCATTGTCCTCACAAAGCGACGGACACTCTGACTCTTTTCGGGTCGTCTTGAACGACAGGTTGCTTTTCAGCTTCATCTCGTTATGGTACCGTTTCCCAAAATCATATGCAACAACTTGGTCGCCAACGATAACATCACCAAGCAAAATTTCATTTCCATCCTTTGTCTGGGGCGCTAGCTACACCACAGGACACCGACCAGAAATGCCACTTTGACCTGAGTGAAACTCATACTGCAGCTTGTCGCTACGCTAGTGGCGTTTACTTTTTCAATATACGAACAAATGACCAATCCATCCTGTTGTGTAGGTGTTTTGATTGCCGTCGACCTTGCCATAAGGGTCACCATCGTCATTCCAGTAGCCGTCAAACACATCAGCTACGGCGTCGTATTCGACCGGTAGAGCACAGATTATTGTGCTCTCGAAGTCATCGCGACATGTAGGACGTGAAGGACCACGGTCGTCCATGAAATTTGTGCAGGAGTAGATATTCTCGTACTGGCCGTGACATAACGCATCAGTTTTGAGCCCGACTCATCAGAGTGGAGTAAAGTCAAATGTCTCTAGGTATCTTCCTGGTCGTTGCGGGGGTGTTGAGTAGTTAGACTATGCAATATCGAATAGTTGGAGTATGATTTCAGTGAGATGTCGGCACAACATGAGGAAAGATCGTTGGGGCTTGATGCTCTGGAAAGTCGTAAAGATACTCGTAGGTCTATTTTCTCACATAGCGTACGAAGTCACGACAGTCATTTAGCGCCGAAAATATCATTCGTTCGCAAATCCTTGCCTTCAACTGCACTCATGATTGGCAGCGGCCATAATCCGGGTTATTGCGCCACCGAGATTCAGCCTTGTCTATGCGATACATATCCTATCAGCAGTTCGTCTTATGAAATGCCGGTGCCTGAACAGAATGGGTCCATAGAAGAGAGATACCGAGCTGCATTCCGTTAGTCGAATCCAATTTCTGCTCAAACAACAAATAGGTCTTGCAAGTTAGGGTTCGGATGGCTTACGATACAACACCATGCAGTTATCAATTTAGGGCTATCTTGTTCTTTTGGCATACAAACGACTCAAACTGGTGGAAGTGAAATTTGTGCAGTTGATGCCTCAAATCTTTCTGGAGAACTGGTCATGTTAAGGAATTTGTCCAGCACGAAGCCAATGAATCAATATTAAGTAGCTGTTGATTTTTCAATATAGGTACATTTAGAGAATGACGAGTACAGTCTCGCATTGAGAGTATGTCTGTCGCTACTACATGTATTAGGTATGATCAATTAGGGCACATTCACCGTAGGTATTAGTTAAGGCATAAGGGGAGAATTACGCGCGCAACTCATGAAACCAGCCTACCATACCATTTCAATTATAAATTTATCTTTGAAATTAAGATCGAAAGGTGACCTGAAGTTACGAGCAGCGCTACGCTTTTCCCTGGCCTCTTTGTTCTCGGCTAAGTCATACCCACGCTGTAACCTAACTAACTAGTACGTCTGAGGAAGCCAATGGAAGAAATTGATTTTAATTATTATGACCCAAAAATACATTGATAAGGAAAATCAACCAATAGAATATCACTGTCAAATGGCATCATAGTGTAGAATGTGTCAACGCTGATTCAAGAGCCAAATCCGGATTAGTCCGCCAGATAAGAAGTTTACTTTTAGGCTGATGCATTAGAATGTTGCAATAATTCCAAAGGATATCAGAATTAAAACACCTACCGGAAGACATACTACCATGTCAGCGAATGAAGTCTGCACGGTTGGTGCAGACAATCAGTTTGGCCCACGCGTAGCGGTCAGCTGTCGCGAGTTTGATTTCACTCTACTCTTCGAGGATGCCTTCTTCAGTGCTCTTCCAGCAGCACTGTTTCTAATTCTCATCGGATCAAGTCTACGTGTCTTGCACAGCTCCCCGGTTAAGGTGACCTCACACAAGTTGGCGGTGCTAAAACTCGTAAGTTGACAGCGAGATCGCTGAACTAATGTGGGAGTTTCTAACTTCAACCAATTGTAAGAGTTTTCTCGCAGTTCTTTTCAACTTGTGTGTACTTTTCACAGCATTTCGGTCTCAGGCGCCTTCTCTGCATACCCCATTGTCTACAGCATCAGGAGTCTTGAGCATCATTGCAACTTTTGCTGCAACTGTTTTATCCTTTCTAGAGGACCAACGCTCCTTCAAGCCATCCGATACTCTTGTCATATACTTTTCTTTGCTCACAGTATTGCAAATTCCCCGCTTACGCTCGCTATGGCTCATGTCATCGGTGGGTGTATGTCAGGGACTGTGGACAGCAATATTCGCTGTCACTGTTGGCCTGGTCCTTCTTGAATCTGCCTCAAAAACCCGCGTTTTGCGTCCTGTATATCTCACTCTATCGTCTGAAGAAGTCTCCGGGTTTTGGCCTCGGAGCTTCTTTGCCTGGGTCTTACCACTATTCCGTACTGGATTCTCAACAGCAATTGGCATCAGCGATATTCCAGAAGTAGATCACGACTTACGGGGACACGCTGCAAATGCAAAGCTACGTAGGGCCTGGACGGAGTCCAGAGGCTCATGGCGACTTATCAAAGCACTTTTTCGTGCTTATCGCTGGTCGATCCTCTCCGCCATCGTCCCACGGGTTGTTCTTATAGCTTTCACATTATGCCAACCATTCTTGATCGCTGCAACGGTAAATTGGATAGAGTCAGAGGTCACTAAGGAAACAAAAGGATATGGCCAGAGCCTTGTTGGAGCTTATGTGATTGTTTATTTTGGCATGGCGGTGAGTTGTTATTTAACGCGCTTGACTTATCATACTGCTGCCATGTGCTCATTTTGACAGATCTCGACGGCTGTGTATTATCAACAAGTAAATCGTTTCGCGACCATGACTCGTGCCGGGCTCATTTCCATGATTTATAACAAGACTATGACGCTGAAAGCTAAGGATCTTAAAGATGCAAAAGCTGTGACGCTCATGGGAACTGATATGGAGAGAATTCTGAATGCCATCAAAAATATGCACGAAACATGGGCATCTATCATCCAAGCTGGCATCGCTATTTGGCTTCTTGGGCGTCAAGTTCATGTAGCTTGTGTAGTCCCTACAATCATCTCTCTATGTACGTAGGCCGTTTGCTCAACAAGTGCGCGTCTAGCTTTCCCAGTTACATTGCCCGATTCTACCGTTCGCTACTAATTTTCTATAGTGTGTGTTTATTTTACTGGCCCAGTCTCCACGCGAATGGCATCTGCGCAGAAAGCCTGGATTGAACGGATACAGAAGAGACTCGCTGTTACCTCGACTATGCTAGGGGATATGAAGGCAGCCCAGATGCTCGGGCTCAAGGAGTTATTATTCAATACCATCAACGAGTTACGGGAACTGGAACTCAAAGATTCGCTGCGATTCAGAAAGATTATGGTAATAGTCGCTGTATTGTGTAAGTCCATCAGATCTCTTTTCTTCGTTCTGTTCCCTGAACTTTTTGTAAACTGATTACTTTAGCCAATGCACCTCAATATCTTGCGCCTTATGCAATGTTCCTGACGTATGGAATCATTGCCGCGGTTGGGAAGAATCAAACATTGCTTGCTGCGCAAGCCTTTGCCTCCCTCTCTTTGGTATCCTTGGTCACTGCTCCACTGATAAAACTTGTCTTTTCTATTCCGACATTGAGACAAGCAATTAGCTGTCTAGAACGTGTCGAACACTTCTGTCTGAAAGAAGATCTCGTAATCGATTCCGCTGTCAGCATCGACACTCATGGTGCCATTTCCCATGGAGCAACTGAAATGTCCACCCTGAATGTGGGAAATACGAACGACCAATTGCTCGAATTCAAAAACGCAAGTATATCGTGGACAAAAGATTCGGCCATCGTTTTGGCAGGCCTGAATTTCAGTATCCCGGCCAACAAAATCACAATGGTTATCGGGTCAGTTGGATCTGGAAAATCTCTTCTTCTCGAAAGCATCATCGGAGAAACCACAATTAGACAAGGTGGCATTAGTAATATGCCATCGTACGCCGCATATTGTCCTCAGACTCCATGGCTCATGAATGGTACAATTCGCCATAATATCACCGGTGGATCTGATTTTGATCCGAAATGGTATGATTTCGCGATCTCCTCGTGTGCGCTGCAAAGAGATCTAGAAAATCTTGAAGCCGGAGACCACTACAAAGCTGGAAGCGATGGCAGCACCTTCAGCGGGGGCCAGAAACAACGAGTGGTAAGTTCAGTTTGAAAATGACAAAGTTTTCGAATAATAACAGTGTTCTATATTTCAGTCCCTAGCTCGTGCGGTCTATTCCAGACTCCCAATCGCTATTCTTGACGATGTGTTTAGCGGATTGGACGCCAGGTCTACCAATACCATAATGCAAAGTCTCTTTAGTCAAGATGGCTATTTTCGGACATCTAACACATCCGTGATATTGACAACGCATAATCGTAGGTAATACATCCTCTTGGACTTCACATACTGACAGGCGGTAGTGGATCTTCTCCCATACGCTGATCACATTATCCTTCTGGGTGATGGAAAGGTGATTGATAGCGGATCATACAGAGACATTCTCGCGCATAACTCGGAGTTGTTCACAGCTTCAACTTCCACGGAGGAGTCAGAAGACGAGCAGAAATTATCCATCAAAGAAGATGTTTCTCGTTCAAAAATCGAGAAATCAGATGAACAAGTCAAAAATAAAGAAAACGGTAGAATGGAGGATAGTGTGGATATCCTACGACGAAACGGAACCTGGGGTGTACATCAGTACTACATTCATCAAGCTGGACCATACATATGTTTAGCAGCAGTAGGGGTATTGATCATTCAAGCGTCTACTGCAGAGTATGCAAGTGAGTCGTCAAGATGTTTTGGAGACAATTCCGATTCTCTCACTGACGTCCTGTGAAGCGGTATGGCTGCAAAATTGGTCCAGCGAAAACGAAAAGAATCCGAACGGTCACCTAGCGATGTACCTAGGGATATACACCCTTCTCAACGCAGTTACGCTTATTGGTCTCGTCGGATCTGCCTGGTTAGTGGACTTCTCTCCCCAAGCCAATTCGAAAAATGTTGGTACTAATCAAATACTAGGCTGATTACAATTGTGATCATCACAAATACTGCACGTGGACTTCATACGGATCTTCTGAAAGCAACTCTCGGGTATACAGTCTTCTATCTCGTGGAACGGCCATTGTGGTTCTCGATGAGTAACATTGTATCTAACGCGATTCCACCCTAGTGCCCCAATCAGCTTTTTACAGAAATCAGATAAAGGCTCGTTGATTAATAGGTAGGTGTTTCTTAAAATTAGCTACCCATACAGGAACTGGCAATAAGATGTAACGATTCGAGAATAGATTCAGCCAGGATATCAACTTGATCGACATGCAGCTGCCTATCTATGTGTATAATTTTACAGAAGGTACGAAGCTCTACCCATATTACATTGATTCGGTGAAGTAACACTACTATGCAGGAGCTGCCATGTGCATTGTCGTCCTGGTCATTATCTGTGTTATGGGTAAATATTTCGCCGTGGCCATCCCCGTGATTGCCATCATATTATGGGGTGTCCAACTCTACTACTTACGCACTTCACGACAAGTTCGACTTCTCGATATTGAAGCCAAGGCACCGCTTTATTCACAACTTATGGAAACCGAATCCGGTGTCTCTGTCATCAGGTTGATGAGATGGCAAACCCGATTCCGAAGTCAATGCGAAGAATTTCTTGACTATTCCCAGAAACCACTATACATGCTATATTGTATCCAGCAGTGGTTGAAACTGATTCTAGATTTGATTGTGATGGCAATGGCGGTTGTTATAGTGGCTACGGCAACCGGCTTGAAGGATCATATCAGTCCCGGTGCTGCTGGCGTTGCGTTGACTCTCGTTCTCCTGTTCAACGACAACTTGACGCACACGATCCAGTTCTGGACGCTCACAGAAATCTCTATCGGGGCTGTTGCGCGTATTCAGCGCTTTGCAGAAGAGACTCCTTCCGAAAACCGCTCTATGTGTGATCCCGCTCCTAGTCATGAATGGCCATTGCAAGGAGCTATACGTTTTGAGAATGTGACAGCCTGTTATAGGTGAGTATTACTATTTCAAAGTAGCCTATATGTTTTTCCAAGATTGTTCTCCTATGCTGACATACTTCCAAAAATTTAGCACTGACACAGCCCCAGTTCTGAAACGACTTTCTCTAGCCATCAAGCCCGGAGAGAAAGTCGCCATTTGTGGCCAGTCCGGAAGCGGGAAAACGTCCTTGATGTTATCACTTCTTCAAATGATCGAGTTGCAGAGTGGAAAGATATTCGTCGACGAAGTCGATTTGGCATCACTCGACCGAAGCGACATTCGAACCCGACTGAATGTAGTCACCCAGGAACCCTTCTTCATACCTGGCAGTATCAGATTGAATCTTGACCCTCATAATAGAGCTTCCGGTGACTCTATTGAATCCTCAATTAAGAAAATTGGCTTGTGGCCACGGGTTGAGGCCAACGGTGGACTTGATATGATCTTTACTGCATCTGACTGGTCGATGGGTGAAAGGCAACTATTCAGTCTAGCCAGAGCCTTGACTACGCAAAGTCCTATTCTCGTTTTAGATGAGGCCACGAGCAGGTGAGAAACTCCCAATCCGTTTAAGTCCTCTTGCGCTTCGGATCCTAACTTAGCAATCATAGTGTGGATTGGGAGACAGAGACAAAGATGCAAGAAATTATCGATGATGAATTTTCAGCGAAGACCGTGGTTTCCGTTGTTCACCGGCTGCGATTTATTGACAGGTATGATAGAGTTGCCGTTATGAAGGACGGAGAGCTGGTTGAATGCGATCGTCCACAGGCTTTGCTCAGCATCGATTCTGAATTTAAAAAGTTGCATGATGCTATGGGGTTCAATTGATCAGTATTGTAGCCCAACGGTCAATGAATAACAAAGTACACGGCTGTAGTGGCCAATCACTCTGTATTCATACCAAGAAATAACATAGACAGAACTCAATACAACTCGCTTCCCGTTCTCCATATAGTGCTACATTTCGTATGATGCTGAAACCAATGAGACGTCAAATTCAATCAGCGGTTCAAGTCTCACATTCTGCCATCGATACAGAATCAAGTGCTTCATCTCCTTCTAGTCAACGATGTCGACGTTGTCGGGTGTGCTCTGGAGAGCCAGATCTAGATGCGCCGTTTGAGGTGACGAGCGAGCGTCAACATCAGAGGTGCTCCAGTGAGGCAGATTTGAATGCCCTGCTTGAGTCGGTGAATCGATGTCAATGTTGTCGGGGGTGCTCTGGTGATCCAGATCTAGAGGCTCCGGCGAGCGAGCGTCAACATCAGAGGTGCTCCGGCGAGGCAGACGTGACTGCCCTGCTTGAAACAGCGGGTGGTTGTAGACATCGTCTGGGGCGCTCCGGCGATCCATAAGGTTTGTAAAGCTGCATGCCAGTTGGTCAGAACGAAAGTTTGTAACCAACATTTTGTCAAGCAGAAAAGCAGAAAAGCAGAGGAACAGAGAAGCAAAGGAATGGAGAAGCAGAGAAGTAGAAGTGCAGAAGAATAAAAAAGCAGAAGAGTAAAGTGAAAGATGGAAGAAATAGGGGATATACATAAATACAACAAAGATGTCAAAGGAAATAAAGGAGCACTTGCTGAGGCTTCGCTCTTTATGACATGGGTAGTAGGTGTCATCATGTTAAGCAGCCTCTTGCATACAACTCCCGGGGATAGAAAGAGCATTATAGAATAAGATGATCATACATGCACTTACCTATGTGTGTATACCTAGAAAGGTGAGGTGGATGTGAAGTTCAAGGTATAGATGAGCCAGATATAATCACAAATGGTAGATGAGAGTAGGCAGCATATGTGCAGGTTTATATAGAACAAAGTTACACATATCACATGATAGGGTGCCTGTTCTCCCTAGAAGGTTGCAACAGTTGCAACCCATTCCTGTGCTGTGCATGGTGAATGCCGCATACAGCACTCACCAGTCAGTCAAGTAAGACTGTCTCAAGCCTGACTCGCTGAGACTATCCATGTATCTGATTTTGGGGGGCTCTTCTTTCATGGAGCTCTGTGCCCTATATTTGGTAGTTTAGCTCTTTGTCTTGGAATAGTTACATGTAAAGAATTGACGACACACCGAGGTTCCAAACAAAACAAAGACACCATATCTGCCGAAAGCCAGAACCGTTTTGTATCTCGAATCAATCGGTAGATCCAAGGGCTTCTTTGAGTCAATAAGTCGCGAATAAGCCAAAGAACTCTCCTCGTCAATGGAAGTTAAAAGCGGCTCATGATACCTAGATGCTCCGAACAAACAATGCAAACACAGCTCCAAAAGCTAGGTAGCTAGCTCCCCGCCATTGCTGCAGAAAACAATCCCCGCAGAAGCTTCGTCTTTGCCTCATCTCCTTCACCTACTCTTCACTTCAATTCGAATTACAGCATATCCTGCTCAAAATGATCGACCCAGCTATTTTCGAGAATCTCCAAACCAAGATCGACGAGGAAACCATCGTCCGCGATGTAAGCTTTGCACCAGCGGGACGAATAAATAGATACTACCCGAAGCTCACTTTGTACGAATGCAGGAGTTGCACGAGATCGTCCAGAGTCTTGCTCGAAAGGGTGCTTATATTCCGATTCTCGACAAAGACGAAGCAAATCTGACGCAAGTGTCTACGCAGGCCGAACAACGCAAGCGATCCTCTCTCGCGCTCACTCCACTCCTTCGAAAGATAGTCCGTACCTTTCCTCCTCTGTCACAGCTACACAACCCAAAGAGAAACACTCCGAAGCTTACACATTTGGTCTGGCTTAGTAAAATCCGTCCTCGACGACGCCGCAACCCAGATCCTCGCCCAGAAAGAAGACGTCTCGCGTCTCGCAGAAATCGCAAACAAGCATCCTTTCTACAAATATAACGGAGTCTGGTCTCGCGAACTGCAGAACTTGGTACACCTTCCCTCCCTCAACCCATGTCAGATCTTGCTAACTATTAGCTGGAAAGGTATACTATATCGAGCTCTGCGCGTGGCTCGGCGGGTTGACCGAGTACAAAAACTCCACCTCCAAAACGTCATTCCTGACAATCGAAGAAGTCGGCAATTTTCTCAACGGTTCGTCCTATATCCCTCGTAGCAATCGCCCACACTAATACTTGTTTGGAACAGTACCCGTCAACCTCAAAGATGAAGACAAATTCCATCTCACAATCGAAGAATACCTTCTCGCGTTGATCAGCATGGTCGAAGAACTATCTCGTCTCGCCGTGAATTCCGTGACATTGGGCGATTACCATCGTCCACTTGAGATCAATAATTTCATCAAGGATCTGTTCGCGGGATTTCAATTGCTGAACCTCAAGAATGATATACTGCGGAAGAGGAGCGATGGGATCAAATACTCGGTGAGCTCCCTCTCCTCTAAGCTCTTGGGTTTAACTGACAAGGATATAGGTCAAGAAAGTGGAGGATGTGGTTTACGATCTCTCCTTGAGAAATCTGATTCCCAAGGCATGATTTGCATGATGTCGAAAATGAATGGTTTACGAAACGGAAAAATAGAAGAATAGCCACGAACTAATATTAATGACAAGTCATTCTCATAACGTACTGCAATCTGGTATCAAGCATTGAACACACAACATAACACATCAGCGTAAACCAAATTAAGCCAACTTGGCCTCACCCTCCGCCGGCGCAGCAGGAGCAGCAGTCTCTGTCGCAGTAGGCGGAGCGTTACCCTCGGCATTCTTACTCGCAATATCAATCTCCTTCAAAATCGCCCCCTCCAAACTTTCCGGCTTGGTAATACTCCTCCACCTGCCCACCACTTCCCCCTTGCCATTGATTAAAGCCTTCTCAAAATTCCAAAGCACCCTCTTCACACCCAACAATCCCGGCTTCTCGCTCTTAATCCACTCAAACAACGGCTCCGCATTACTCCCATTCACATCAATCTTCCCCAGCACAGGGAATGTAACGCCATAATTAACCTGACAAAAGCTCTGAATCTCGTCATTGCTTCCGGGATCCTGATTACCGAATTGATTGCATGGAAAGCCGAGAATGGTGAATTTTCCGGGCCGTTTCTCCTCGATGGATTTGTAGAGTTTTTCGAGACCGGCGAATTGAGGCGTGAAGCCGCATTTGGAGGCGGTGTTGACGACGAGGACGACTTTGCCTTTGTAGGGGGTTAGGGGGTAGGGGTTTCCTTTCTCTATTCGCTGTGCATTAGTATGTTGAAACTTTGTTCGGGCGCATATTCAATGGGAGGACGAACTGTCAGGAGGCGAAAAGTCGTAGAAAGTAGTCGCAGAGGCCATTGTGCTGTGGTGATTGAATCTGGTAAGTCGGCTGTGTAAATGAGGGGTCGTCGCTAGCTATTCACAGCACGTCAGTAAGCTGTTGACCTTCTTGCTTTATTGAGTGAAGGGACGAACCGACAAACGAGGATGGAACGAATAGCGTATGAACGAAATCTTGACGATTGATCAAGCGATCTACCTAGGTTATGATAAAGAATGATCCACGAACGGGTGGGATGGTGTTATATATATATATATATATATTATATGTACGTCGTATGTACAGTACATGTAAGGAATGGTGGCATGAGGCATGGCCGAAACTGATAGCATACGTAATGGGTCAATGGCCGAGGTACCCTTGGAATGACCAATCAGCGGATTAGTAATGGCTGCGTTCTAGAGCTTGGCTCAGAGACTCTACTCCGTACTATGTACAGTATGCTGAGAATGCACGTAATGAAGTCATCGGGAGGACGATATCCGGTGCCGAGGAGGTATACTATATACATAGAATAAGCTATTTGTCATGATACGCAGTTTTACGCACGTATGATCTGAACTTAAGTCTTATGAAGCTAACTTATATTGCGCGTCTTAATCTGCCTCCCAATAGGGTATTTCGTTTGGCCAATCAGAGGCTGCATTGGGGCTTGGCAACGGGCTGTCTGTCTTGGCAGTCAGGGTTAGGGTTATGATTAGCTTGTATTGTCGTTGCCTTAGCGGAAGGAGTCCAACTCCATACTTGCACTCAAGATCTACTGCGCCTGTGATCGGTTACTGTTCCATTGTCAATCGAATAGTTTGCTGTGGCGTAACAGATATGATGCTCTCCGACTTGCCTCCCTCCAGATCCATAAGACCACACACCAAATCGCGGCTCGGCTGTCTCAATTGCAAATCCCGCAGAGTCAAGGTACGAGCATCGACATTTCAATGCTCAAAACTAACACCTCTATCGGTACAGTGCCAAGAGACGCGCCCTCAACCATGTCACAACTGTATCAGTAGACGCCTGGAGTGCGTATATCCATCCAATTCTCGACGAATCACAAGTCGCGAGATTTTACCCCAGAAACAGAGGTTGAGCATTAGCAAGCCCAACAGGGCACTTGCTCCAGCTCCCTCGTCGCTACTGAAGCTTCAGCCGCTTTCATCTGCCTCTCCAGAATCCTTCACGGGAGAGGACCTTCGCTTCTTTCACCACTTCTTGCTCACGGCGTACCCTCATTTACCCTTTCAGAGTGAGAATTTGTGGAAGACGTCGCTCCCGGCATCTGCACACCAGGTATGCTTTCACTCAGCATCAACCAGGAAAAGGTGACTTAGGCTAATTGGCATTAGTGCCCACATTTGATGCACGCAATCCTATGTTTGGGAGCGTCTCATCTGTCCCTGATTTCACCAGCTGCCGCTTCCTACACTGCGATGGCTGTCGAACATCGAGGCAAAGCCCTCAAATACCTGAGCAGTGCTCTGGCATCCCCCAATCCCCCCACCAGAACGGAACTGGATCTTATCGTGGCAACAACCTACGCGCTCACTTTTCAAGCTAGCTATATGACCGACGGACTCATTGACTTCGCCGTCATGGTTCGAGGCTGCTCAATCGTCACTCGGTATCTTTTGGCGCAGTACCAAAGCAGCGAGATGTTCAAGCTGCTGATGCCGAACGACATTTACGCTCATGTATGGCCTCTGTTGTCTGCGGAGCCCTGCCATTCTCCCGAAATGGCCGATGCATGCATTGAGACACTGGAGGGTATCCAACCGCTACTACAGGACGACATCCCTCGTCACCTCACCTACAATGCAATACTCTCCACCTACCAAGCCATGAAAGTCTCCGCGCAGCAGGC
Source organism: Talaromyces liani (assembly GCA_022814505.1). Taxonomy (NCBI): domain Eukaryota; kingdom Fungi; phylum Ascomycota; class Eurotiomycetes; order Eurotiales; family Trichocomaceae; genus Talaromyces; species Talaromyces liani. The sequence goes on from JAKLNL010000027.1 coordinate 101,495, forward strand.
CTTTCTCGCTTTTACATTCATCTACAGCTCCTGGGAACATATGACCGACCACGAGTTCATAGAGTTTTTGAACCCTGCCGACCCCGTCTCAAGTCTGCTTCTCATCCATTTTGTTACTGCCACGATTATGATGAGGCCGATTTTTGAAGCGCTGAGAGTAGATGTTGTGAATACGCCACGGGATGCGCTCGCTAACCATCACTGGGGCATTCATAGATATGAGTCTCTTCCGGCAAAGTTTCGTGGATTAGTGGAGTGGCAGTATAAGTTTATTACTGCTGATAAAGCATTGATTGAGGGTGGGCAATGGGCAGCAGGGTAACTATGTAGAATTTGGACTGATATACTATCTAAACATTGCAAGAAGCATTCCTCGACCACGAAATGATCACGCAGCCCGCCGAGCCCTGGGCGACCTTCCCACCTGGCTACTGCCGTTTTCGAATTTGACCGTAACCGGCAGGTGCTTATTTTTTTGACCTTGTCACATCGACCGCATAAATGGCGAATCTGGTCAGGCTGTTGAAACAAGGCCCCTACAATCACTTTATAGCGAGGAAATAAAAAGATGAATCTTTGACCCACCCGTTACGACTTTAGATTCCATCGGGGCAGAAAGTCTGAAATTTCTCAAAAGTCTGGAAACATACAATCTTGAGGTTGGGGGAACGGAAAAGACAGTCCGATTCACCTCCTGAATGTCTACACTTGACCGTACTCTAGAATCAGAGGGAAACGGATGATTGTGGTGCGGACCTCGCCAAAATCCGCATGCAGCGAAAGTAAAACAACCTGTTTACTATGGATTTTTGCTCCATTGCTCGTGAATGTAGTGAAACATGCATATTTAGAACAAATTTGCAGTATGAACGATAGTATAGTGATACTGTAAAGGCCAAAACAGACAAATCAATATGAATCACGTCTATATTTTAGAAACGAATCGTCAGTCTGCATAGATGGCTCCATCTAGCAACGAGAAACGAGCTGCACGACGTACCCAATGCCGAATCACACTGTCAGATTATATTTCTAAGTCACCTGATTCTCCCATGGTACTAATACACAAAGAACGCAAGCTGGGAATGCACATCCCGCCTGACCAAGTCCGATTGCCGTCGCGCCCCTCAGACCCTTTATGTTTGGTCATATCATCCCTCAAAGGAGCATCTCTTTAGCGCCTCTCTAAGCCATGGAACCATAAGCGTCTACGATGAAATTTGCAATGAATTGGATATTGGTGAATGAGACATCGTTAGAACGGCTCCGTATAGGCTCCAGCACGGACAACTTCAGTGCCTCTAGGCTTCTTGGAATTCGTTCAAGCCTGTCTTATAGCGTTCGCCAAGCGATGCTTTAGGCTTGGGATGCACCTCGAAGCATGGAAACCTGCCGAGTGAACCCTGCTTAGATATGACGTTCCAGTGGCCATCTTAGTGCTGCAGCTACCACTGCTACGGCACCCAAACGGCTAGCAAGCCGTTACTGTCAGTTATCAGTTAAGAACAGGACTCGGGAATTGTAAAATATCCGAAGGCGAGACGGTGGAACATGGCCAGGCGTTGAGTATCGTGTTTATAGCGTTCTTTCGGTCTGATTAATGAAGGACGATGGAAACGACGAGTTGTAGGTTTCCAACCACAATTTGCGAGAAGGTTGAAACACCCCCCAATCAGCTACTATCGGAAAAAAAAAGTCGAAAAAAGAATAGGAGGTTTTAATCTCGACGACTCTCCGATATTTGTGCACTGATCAGGAACGCGAGTTTGACGAATATATCTAATTTACTCTCTGATCGTAACAATTTCGAATATTTATAGATTCGGAAATGAATAAGACAGTGCTAAGTCCCATGAAGAAAGACGGCACGGACATATAGCATATCTTGTCACGATCTTGTATTTTGCTGTATCTTTGCTATTTCTTGCAAAAGCTTTTGTATGATTTGCTACCAATCTTAATATCTAAAAGGCGAACATGATCCCAGAAGCTCTCCTTGGACAGAAGAGGGCTCAAAGCTGATATTCAAGGACCGCCAACCTCGCCTTTTGGTGTACATAGTCTCGAACTATGAATTGAATTTGGTCGCCCACTGGACCGGACGCTGCCATCAGAAGTTTATTAGTAGATGGAGAGATCTTTCTTTACGACATCGGTGCCAAGATAGTATTTCATTATATGCTCTTTTACCATTATGAATATCTCCGATGCGTAATGGTCTAGCTAGAGTCGGCTTCAAATATGTCAGTCCAGGTTGGTGTGGTACAAATCGGTATCAATTCGACTTGCTCTCATTTCAAATTCGTATAGTTAATCTAGCCCGACTTGACGTCAGTCCAAAGACAAATTGATGACTATTACCTGGGCCTTTGGCGTTACATATTGGCGGACGCCTTTTAGAGCACCTGCCATTTAATGAAGCGCGTTGATAGGCGTGGTAGTACGTGAAGGGGTTTAGCGCTTCCATTTCAAAGGAAAGTAGATTCGACCCATAACTCAAGGCTTCTTTCTAAGACATATGTGCTACCGAAGTTTTACGTGTTACAGTCAAGTCTTCCACATGTTCATACGCATCCTGGAGTGGCAAGTCGAGGAGCGGGCTTTAGGGAACGTGAGTATGACCAGGGTGCGATAATTATGTATGATTGCAATGATATCAACGAGTATCCCAAGACCTAAGGCTTCAATTTCTTACTCTGAGCTTTCCAAGTCCGATATTCCGCCTCGGTAAAGTGCTTTCCATCAGGCCCTCCCTCCCCATCAACTTTCGTGCTCTGCATCCTTTGCGTCTGCTGTGCCTTCCATGACTGCATTTGCACCGAGATATCCTCCACCTTACCTTTAACATCGTTTTTACTCCCGAGAGGTGCAACACGATACTTGATCTCCATCCAATGCGCGAGGCAAGCCAGGTTGAACGATGTAAATGGCACCGGGATATTATCCGAGATCTCCCTCGAATCAACGAGACCGAAATCCGTCGATAGAGGGACCGGCGCTTTATTGCCATCCCACTTGGCAAGCTGGATGGTGTGCGTGCATTTTGTCCGTTTCTCGGGCCAAATCACGCTCCGCGCCCGGATCAAAAATACGATGTATAGCTTGATCTTGAGATTCGTCAGAGCAAGCCCGAGCCGATCTGCTTTCATATAGATTGGGACCCGGCCTCGCTGGACGAGAACCTGCGGGATCTTGCAGGTTATATTCACGGGCTCCTTGGCGATGTATAATGTCCGTTCAAGCTGCTGCCAGAGTCCTCCATTTGGGAGATCGTGCCGAGGAGGCGCGGCAACCTTGAAAGTTTCCATAGCTTTCGGCATCGTTGAGTGCCATTTTTCCTCGGGACCTCGCGTCATTATAGTTTTAATCACATATTGCACATGCGCGTCTGCAGAGCCCCACGTCTGGTTGCCTTCTATAGTCGGCATGCTGGGTGGGATGGCGTGAAACGTGTTCTTCCCAGGAAACGGGTCGCGCTCTTTCCATTTCATGTAGAGCTGCCAGTTCCCACGGACCTGTTCAGTCTTAATCGGTAGCTGGAAAGTGAAGCGGAAATAATGTCGACCTGGTGGGAGAATCGTGGGTTGTTGGATGAGGACGATGTACCGTTTAAAAGGAAATCCCTGACCGCGCCATTCCGCCTGAAAGTTCTTGTAGAGGTAGGTTCGATTAACCCGGGTAAATACGCGACCATAAATCTCGAGGGTGAATTCACAGAGGGAAAGCTGTTTGCCGAGGAGAATCTCCGCTGTCCCTGTTATCTCTTCACCGGGCGCGAAGCCATTTTCCCGGTCGTCGAATGCGATGTCCACTTTGCCGTTTGTAAGAGGCATGGTTGTCTGTTGTCCAGAAAGGGTGCATCATGGCAGCGCAGGTGGATGGCATTTAACTCGAGCACTTCGGGCTGGGGTTGCGGAAGCGATGCGGACTTCCACGGTCGCACTGACAGAGGTGAGGAAGCCTCACTTGATCGTTAGTGGAGGACAATACGAATACGAGCTTGACTTGAAGGATGATTTGATGTTGTTGAATGCCACCGCTGATCAGTCATAGATACTGAGCCGCGGGTAAACACTACTAAATAAGGTGTAAGGCCCGCTCTGCTACTAATTGCGACGAAGTCTCCCACATATTCTAATGCTTGGCCGAATCTGAGCCACATGTTCCGGGCCACAACCCCCTTCTTCCCATCATGGCCTTTGAGAGCATCTTTTCATATTCGTGTGCTGAGCTGCTAGGTAGCGGGTAACAGCCGCAGAGTGGCCAATATCTTTCCGCTCTCATTTTTTGGTATTAGGTACTTAGCCAAGACGGACCTCGACCCAGAACTGGAAATTAGTGGTGGCCAGCGACGGGATCAATCCGAAAGCCCCCCAACAATCTTCTTGCTAGTTGTAACGATAGGTGCCTGAACCTGTCCGTTCATCAGCTCGACTCGTACAGCTTTCAGACCTTTTCTTTCAACAGCCAGCATCTTTCCACATCCGCGAATAGCCAACTTGTGTCATGTGACACTTGGCATGATGCATTTACAAGTGAAGGTTCTGGGATCCCCAACATATGCGGCCCAAATAGCGCGAGTGAAATTTGCCGCCTTCCAGCATAATATGCTGAACCGCATTATGTATCCTATCGCTTCCAACTCTACCGGCACTTTTTCTTGGCTGAAAGAGCGAGCAGAGCAAGAACTGCTCAACGGAAAAGCCATATTTCTTGCAGTTATCGATCTACACAAGGACCAAGAAGTTGTAGCCTGTGCACGATGGGACATCCCCGCTAGGTTCATGCCAGAGCAGGATTGTTTGCCCACGGGTGATCCCAATCATGTAGGGAACTGGGAAATGAAGACGAAGAGCAAAACTCACGAATCCGTCCTTCCTCCGTACCCTGAAGGAACAAATCTCCGTTTGCAAACCTGTTTTAGAGCCATCTTGCGTCAGCAAAGAGAAAAGCATTACAACCACGAGAACGATTTTGGTAAGCCCTTCCAAAGGTCCTCCTCTCGCCATTGCCTAATGTGCGAGCTTGCTGATCCTCTTCAAAACAGCTGTTGGGGCGCTGTATACGCATCCCAGCTACCAGAAGCGCGGATGCGCATCTGCGATCTTGAGATGGGGAACACAGCTTGCTGACGCAAACTGTGCGAGAATCTATCTTGAGTCAACTCCCGAAGCACGTAGTCTCTATCTTAACCATGGTTGGAAGCTTATCGAAGAGTCTACCATCGATCTATCTGAGTTCAGAGTCGATTCATCATATAATATTAGCGTCATGATAAGGGAACCGAGACCATCTTGATATTTCTGAAAACATTGATAGTTTTATATTTGCGTATTTTCCTTGCAGAAGTGATGGAAAAATAGTTCTTTCTGCTACTGGCGCTTTCCGCAGCGTGAGAACTGCGCTCAACTCAAGGGCTTCTGCGTGGTGGACATGATCGAATTACCTCCATTATCTGGGTTCAAAGCTCTCCCCAGGTCCATATCACTCGCGGTGCTCTTGTTAAATGATATAGCAGTTGATGCAAGAATCCCATAACGGTCCCTACAATGTTTCTATTTTGGGGCGACCACTTAACTCCACTATGCGCTGCAGAAGGATATTTTGACATTGAAGCAACAGACATAGTGCCCGTCATGAAGCTATTCCCCGTCTCCAGGTTCTCCGCCTGACACTTTTCTATTCTAGAAATATAGTATACTAGGACAAACCCCTAGCTGGTGTTTATATATAATAGTATTTATGCATATAACTATTAAGGCATTGTAACGCGGAGAGCGTCAAGTGACTAGGATTGATGCCTAAGGCAACGTTCGAAGACTATATAATCCTGTAAGCTGTGAGGTGCCAACCGCTGCGCCAAAAGGTATAGTCAGGTTTCCTTAAGTTAGAATAGAATCTCTAAGTCTTTACCTAAATTGGCTAGTATAAACTAGAAATCTATAATAGTCTTAGAAGTTAGACAAATTTAGATTCGTTATCTAACTATAGGCTTATAGCTTCTATTTGTATCAAACATATTCCGAGATCGCTAAAACACATGAAATGTATTCTACAGATTCATAAGACATATATCTCAAGTATTGACTTTTACACACATAATGTCCCTTTAGGTGCCGGAACCACCAAAAATGGTGGTTCTGGGACCCCTGTTCACGTAGCGACGGCACCGCTTAGAACTGGCGGGCCTTCCCCAACCCGGCTAGGCTCTCTCGCCGCTTTTAACGGCTCTTGGATCCAGGTTTGGCTTCCCCTGTGCATGCTTGACCTTCGCAGGCATAAATAGAGCAGTCGTTCTTCCCTCGATGCCTCTCTCGGATTACATTGTGCTCTACCCTGATCAAATCTCATTGATATCTCCTCGCACCGTGTGGCTGTCTGACAGAACACACTTCACTATGCATACTTCACTTCCAGTCTCATCAACTTCCCCAGACTGCTCTCGTCACAGAGGCCTGCCCAAACGTCAAACCGCAGCTCAAAGGCGAGAGACTGGTCGAAAACCTCCGAGTTTCTTCATTGAACGCCGCAAACAGCACGCTGAGGCGGGCCCGACACCTTTCGAACCTGCAGACAGTACAAAGGTGTCGAAAAGGTCCGTTGAAGGAAAATGGAATAGGTACTTACTATCCTTCTTGTGTGAATCTTGTCTCTTATCGTAACCTAACACATCAGCCTAGGTTCTGCCGTGATGAATTGCACGAGGATCCTGAGGTTGTTCTCAAAAATGTAGGATCTGCAGAGATCAAGACATTCTTGGACTGGATTGAGCAAAACTTTACAGGCTCTGTCAAAGCCGATGGCTCCCTCAGTAGCTACTGGAGGGTTTTGAAGGGTCTTCATTACGACAAGACATTCAAGGTACTGGACGAAAACGTAGTGAAAGACTGCAATAATGTAAGTCTAATTATCTATTTTGTCCCCAGCTATGACTAATTGAACTCTTAGTACAGGAGAGAAGTTTCCAAGAGAATGGGCCTGCGTCAGCGTCCGAACCCGAAGCCGGTGTCAAAGAATGATGATCTCCTCTACTTCCTCGTTGTTCATTTGGTCTGGGACGACTCCGTGTTCCCAGATGAAGCGCAGCGATTCTATCTCTTTCCTGGCATGAATTTATCTGGTATCTCTGGCTGTCGCGCGGTCTCATTATTTGACACACGAAAGGAAGTTGATGAGTGTGGCCCTCTTGGTACAGGAGAGCCCTCGACCCATGAGGGCGATGGGCCAAAGACTCAACGCCAACCGAGCCAATCCTTTGACCCTACCAAAGAGGACGCCTGTGCTAAACGTGACCAGAAGGACTTAGATGAGGAGCAAGTAGTTACACCTCATGAAGCTGTTGATCAGAAGCCCACCGACTCCAATAACCGCGGAGAGGATATGGAGTTGACAGACACTGGTTCAGAGGGTGGCACGCTCTTCGACGATGACGACCCGACCGATTTAGACTACGAATCCGACTTAGACTACGAATCCGATATATCTACTGTCACTGATGACGGATATCTCGCCGGCGACGATAGAACTGGGACCATTCTCTGGAGACATGTTAGTTTTCGCATTGTGCGCAATCCGACCCCGGGAATGCCTAACATACTCATCGCGGTAGTCACTCTGGTCAACACGAAAGGACAGGATAGAAAACCACGAGTGTAAGTCTTCTTCTTGGTTTAGTTGGCCATGTCTGACTCTTTTTGCAGTAAGCGATTCGTGATTGAGCATGAAGAAAATCCATTGTTTGACTTATTGGGTCAATTTGTAGCGATGGCGTTTCATGACAAGATATTTGTAGCTGGATACAGGGACGTGGAGGAAATCTATATATTCGACATCCCTATGCACAGACGAGGCCTGGAGTTGAAGATTAAACGCGAGAAGTTGGATATTCCGATTTTTCGAGAAGCTAGACGGTCACCAAATGGATACCGGACGTCATCCAAAGTGCCACTGAAAGCACGCACATGGAGCAGGTATATGCAGCGTCTGGGAGAGAAAGGGGGATCGAAAGAGAACCTGACTCAGAAGGTGTGGCGTCGGGGAACAATTAATGCTATCAACAGTATGGTATCTCTCTGCCCATGATGATGGACGCTCCGCTAATCAATTGCTCTAGACAAGGCGCCGTCCTCGGTCCGCGATCAAATCGCAGATCATGATTCTAATGCTGTCAAATATTATATCAACGAGACAGTCGAGTTTGACACAGCTGCAGCATTCCTAGAGCGCCCTTCCAACGAAGCCGTGCAGAAGGAGGCGCGACTCGTGACTCTCCTCGCCGACATGACAGCTCCGACCGACCTCACCGAGGAACAGAAGATATGGATTTCCCAGCGACCTAGAGTACGTCGTTTGAGGAGCATCTCTCAAAAGCTCACTGACAGGATTCGGTTGAGAGGATATCGTTCGTGGAAAGCCGCAGAGGGAACCGTTCTCTATGAACGGAAAAAAAAGGCGGAGAAGAAATTGAACCAAACACTCACGCAGCTTCGCAGCCAACTCAAAGAAAAGAATTGGAAAAGGCACTTTCGTGACGCAGATACTATCATCATCAACGAACAGCTTGGCTACGGGAGTCGTTCATCGACGCCGAAACTCACCCCGCCTATTTATTCGATCCCTGAAAGGGCAGAAATGATTCGCCTTACCTGCAAATCACGCACCGATTTGACTGTGATGGAAGTGCATTCGAGAAGGCTGGAATGTATTCGATTGTGGATTCGATGGCAAGATCGCCAGGAAAGACCCCGCCGGGGCAAGCTCGCTACTCCATCAATGCGACCACAACCGGCTCTAGAATTGCCTACGACCGAGATCATTGCAGAGAAATACGAGAAAAGGCAATGCCCCTTCTGTGTCGGCAATTTGGCTATGCCCCGGCATGAACGAGAAATGCCATTTGCTCGTGTTAATAAGATGTGGGATCATGTTGAATCGTTACACCGTCAAGAACTTGCCGCATTTGACACTAGTAAGGTCCCTTGCTCTATCTGCAAAGCGCGGAACATTGCATATATCCCACCGAGCGTTTCCGATTTTCAAAACCATACGCAAGAAGTCCATAAGATAAAGCTTCGCAACCCCTTCAGCCAGTCTCTTCGCCTTGGCTAATGTTTACTTCAAATAGTTCGAAGAAACTACGGAACATTTCAAGACACAGCTAGACAAAGACGTTGAGTTCAATTCCAGAACATCAATGCAAGGGACTTGCCCCGCAATGTTGCCGTCTTTTCCCCTTTTCTTGTTGGTATGGATCATATATTTTGATATCAAGGATGAATTTTATTGCACAACCACATATCGTAACAACTTAGATCCCAGCTTGTGGCTAATTTTCATCTGAAAAAAAGTTGAAGATCAGATATAAGCAGCCCTATTTCCTATTTGGAACGATACTGTAGCCAATCAAGTTGATCTGTATAGTTACGGAATAGTTGTTATCCCAAGTTTACCTCTCCCAACCAACTTTGGCTCCATGGAGCCAATAATGGTTTGCTCCGATTTCCTCCTGAGCTGGTGGAGCAAATGAAGATACCATACTACTTTCTGATTCTCGTATAGTTCGTGCTCCAGATTCCCGTTAGCCTAATCAATATCATTTGCTACTTCAACGACTCATCGAGAACTCTTCCATTCGAATTGGTAGTTCATTCTTTCCACATAGTACAGGTTGCCACTGATAACTGTGGGAGAAAAAGCTTCTTCCATTGTGGATGTTTACAAGGCAGTGTAGGTTTCGGCTCGTTCAAGCAAGGCCCACAAAAAAGATCACCAGGAGTTCATTGTACAGGTACCTCTTAGCTTACCAGATTTCCACTCCGCTCATCGGCCAGGTTACTCAATCCTGATTGGGACATCACCATACTGCGTGGTACGTAATCAATTCGTGCCTGTTCCCTTGATTTTATTTTTCACCTAGTCTGCTCTTTTTCTATTTTCTTCCGAGTTCTCAGGAATCTCGAACTGCTCATTCCAATCACTGAGTTCTGGTGGCCCCCTGGGGTATAAAAATTGATGCCTCCGAGCACATATCCTCTCTCGCACTCTCCATTGCGTTATGAATGAGAATGGACCCCATCGCGATCATGAAATTTGAGGGAAAGTCGTCAAATCAGGCACAATCATCTAAGCTAGCGCCTGGGTCTCCTTCATTTTCCATATCCCAGTCTTCCAGTTTCACATTTATCACGGTCGATCCCTCTTCCACAGCAGAATCTTTAACGAGCCGACAAGAGATTCGTGCTAATGCCGGCCGCTATATCTGGCAACGCCGCAAAGCGAGTTTGTCAAAGACAAAAAGGGGTGGAGAGAAGCCTCGCAAAAAAACGAATGCTGGGCAAAATGGTACTCTCGGATTATCTCAGGAGCCTCCACAACCTCAGGCCTGTAATAAGGAGCGAGAGCAGACGCCATACCGAGAATATCTGGGGAAATTCATTTGTATGAGGGGTTTCTCGGAGAAGCCGTCAAGTACAAAGCCGCGAATGAAGCCGCGAATGAAGCCGCACAAGAGGACTGGAAGCGAGAAACCTGATGGCTTCGGCAAGGAGGCGGATTTGCACCGGGTTTCTTCCATTCCTGAGATATCTTACTCAAGATTTACGCCTATTAATAAACCCAGTGCTTGAAACCCAACATGCATTGAAGAAAATTATCGTTCAAGGGGTTTTCCGGCCAGAAGACTCGCATCAGCATGAGATGTAACAAAGCAGAGGTGGATGGACTCTAGTAACGTTTTTAAGCCATCGTAAACCATGGTGGTAAGGAAGAATATTACAAATGAGAAGAAAATACCAACCACTATATCGGATTGTGAGATGTTCTGGACATTCGTAGGTCGCGGGATTTAGTGAGACCCTCGTAGAAGAAAGATTTTCAGTTTTGAATCATAGTATAGTACAGCACAGTACTTGCCATTCGGATTCCTTGAGACAACGGGATATGGCGTCGGTCCATTAACTGTATCGGGAAAACACTCGCTACCGGTAATCTACATAGTACTTTGAAACAGCCAATAAAAATTAGGACCCTGATCGACGCCAGAGATTCGATTCGATGCGGTTCGATACTCCACTGGCGGCCCGAGGGACACAGTTAATTGGATGGCACCGTGGTGACTAAGCATCCTGTTGTCTGGTGCCTGGTAGGGCTCATGTGATTCGCACGTGGGAGAATTCCCCTACGCAGGTTGCATCGAGAAGGACCTAGCTCTGTCTCGTGTTTATGCTGTGGAACTGCCTTTTTAAAGACATAAATGATGTTAATTTCCCACAAGATTTCATCGTTCTGAATCAGTTGGAGAAATGAAAATTCACCCAATATTTAGTCACTTTCACGCCGTGGCCACGGGTTGCGATGTGGTTTGATTTACGGGTAGGCGCACGCTGCTTTTCCGTGCATTTCTCTTCTCCAGGTCGTAAATTTCGTTTAAACGAAATTTAATTTCAACCAGAAAATTCTCTTTTCTGCGCGGCTTTTATCTGCGGCCGAACCCTCTCTCATGACCGAGAAATTCGAAAAGGAGCGATTTTCGTTTTATCGAAATCGCTCTTACACGGTCATGCGAGCACTATCAATACTACTGGTTGATTTTATGGCAAGGAATTTTATTGGATCTTTTACGGCCAGTGAACGGCCAGAGCCATACGTAGAACCTAGATCCAAAGTTGGTTCTGGCATCCAGTATGAAGTTTGTTCCTCCTAGATTGTCCTATCTGCAAAACGCGGAACATTGTATATCCGCTCAAGCCGATTTTCGAAATCGCACGCAAGAAGTACTGAGAAGCAATCTATAGCAGTATTGTTTACATACATTATATCGACGGCTGAGCGGAATTTGTTATTTCGATATGAAACTAGGGAATCAGACACAATGACTAGCTATATACAAATATTCATCAGGCTTGTTATAACTCTCTCTTCCATAGTGTATCCAGCTGCGATCAAAGACGGGTTGGCAGATTGGTATTTATTTAAGAAAACGGAAGTTCATCAGTTCATATCAAGTATGACTTGTAACTTGCAGTTTATGATCCTTCGACCAGAGGATCCGAAGAGCGCCTGCATATTCGGAAAACGATTGACCAGTATAATAAGTTGATACAAAAGCAAGCAGTAAATTTCTTGCATTCGCTTTTTACTAAGAATGAGCCGCCTGATAGTGTTTGCGCAATTCAGCCGTGCTAGAATACGATTGACTGCATTGTCGAAATGGACAGGACATTGATTTCGTTATAGATTTTTCGGACACGGGCCGGAGAAAGTCAGGACATAATCCAATGCGTTCAGCGTCACTGCGATTTGGAGCTGAAGATTCACTCCGAGCGCTTGTCTTCGCTCTTAGCACTAGCCTTCCTCTTACTTGAAATTCTCGTACCTCTCTTGCGGATGTTTGAGATCATTTCCTTGTTTATTCCTACCGCTTGCGGGTATGGGTGAAATATCTCGTGCGTGTATTATTGTGGAGATCGCCATCGGATCAGGTCTCATCTTGGTATCGTTCAGGAGGATCTCAGACGTCCCAGTTGCCATACTTGTAACTTTGGCACATCAGGATACAAAACGGAGGGCAAGGCCGCTCTATATGCTACACGTTCTTAGTTTCTCCGCGTCAACCATCTTGCGCGCTGGCAGATCGTGGTGGGTCTAGACGCTGGGAACAAAGAAGCACTAGCGCGAAACTGGGATACGCGCAGGCAAGCTGGAAAGTGCGGCATGAAGACTGGAACCGCAACATTGCTGTGTCTTAATTTAGTTCCAGGCCCAAAAAGCCTTTAACAGTAGGCTAACTGATCGCGGCTAGGGTATTCCAATTTTGGCCCCAGCGGCCAACTTTGGCTCCAGAGATCAGATATGGTCTCTAAGGTAGTTTGATTCAACGCTAAATGCAGAAGTGACTGTAAACAGAATACTGAAATAGACAGAAGACTTGTTCAGACTAAAACTTCATTGGTGCAAGCATATATTATGTTCTATTTTTGTAAGTCTACTACGTAATAGAGTAGTTAGGAACCTGAATGTGAATAATTAATACGACGAGTTGGAATTACTTCTGGACTCACTCTTTTTCGGGGCGTATATAACCATATCATTTTACCCTGTTTTAAGATTATTCTTCATATGTACTCTGGTGCCCCCGTTTGACGATGCGCAACTCCACCGAAAACTGCTACGAGGATCCTCCTCCTTACTTCAGACATGGTTCGTTATTTTTCTGGCTCAAACTCTGAACTATCTTCTAATCGTATATAAGATCAGGAACAGGTGAAGACGCTCTGGTCTAATCCTGAACTTTGGTCTCTTCGGCAGAAGCTGAGAGAAAGAGGACGAATTCTGAAAGAAGTGTTCATATCCCACAACTGGCCACCATCGACAGAGGCCTTAGGAGCTCTCCAGAAACTTGCGAAAGCTCACTTCCGAATCCTATGTCTCCGTCTCTTCTGTAAGATCGGTAAAATGAAAATGAACACGAAAGAGATGGAAAAGATGGAGAACAAGTCTTATGGGCTCTATGCTGAAGCTTTGAACGAGTTGGAAGTTTATACAAGTAGGAGCCCCTCCGTCCGTTAAAGATCCATGTCTAAATGCACACAGACTACCGTTTCCTGTCATAGAAACGCTGACAGATTACATCCAAGAGTACGTGACATTCGGCCCTTCCCCGTTCCATACGGAAAAGGTGTTATTAGGGTTAAGGTTAGGGTTAATAAACAGTCCAATGACACCTTGGTGGGCCTTTCAGGTACTAACTAGTAGGCTGACTGATTGAAGTGAAATATAGTCTGTTTTCCTGCGATGTATCGTGTTGCATGTGTCAAGAGCTTAGAAGCCTACTCGCTCCAATGTATTTGAATAATCCAAATAGAATCTCGGGAATTCATGTTGAGCTATTCGAGATATAAGCAGACTGGTTCCTCTCCTATTGGTTGTGTCATATTTAGATCCAGGATCCAGGTACGGTCATTCCAAATTTGGATCAAGCCCAGTGACCGCTATTAAGCATGAGAAAGCCGTGTAATTTTCAGATCTCAGCTCTACAATCAAAGCCATGGATTCTCGGTTCTTACGCGGCCAATCGCGGACCGGCTATAGCTCCCGCTACGCGACGATGTTGATAGAGCAAGAAGACATACCATGGAGGTATCAAATTTTTGCGAATATCTTCTCATGGCTTCTCCTCGTTGCCTCATTTTTGTTCCCAGGAGCTTATATCACGTCCTCGTACGCCGAGGTGGTGTCTAGCACGCTTGAATCAAGTAAGCTAGGGTTCACGGTTATTGCGGCGGTTTGCTATGGGCTTGGGTTATTAGGTCATACCTTCTTGTGGTGGCGTTGGCATGAAAACTACGTGTGGGTGAGCAATAGGGTGTTTCTGTAAGACCTCCACCCGCTTGATAGGAGGCTATCTAACTTTCAAAAGGCCAGCTTTTATCAGTTCAGCAACTGGACTTGGGAATATTCTGCTCACTATATATATGGCCAAGAAAGACGTTTCCTCGGCCGTGCAAAAAGTTGGAATCTCGTTGGCAGCCTCCTGTACAGGAGTGATGCTAGCTTTGTATCTCCTCTACCACTATTGGCTGCTCGGGAAATTACGAAATATGTAAGCTGTCGAATAAGTTATACAAAAGGCGGGTCCTTCTGGAATGTGTATTCTGAATCGTGACTGTGCGTGCGAGTTTGCTTGATTGTTTATGAATGATTTATGGCTAGCTATCAAAATGTATCGGACATTTATTTTAGTTGGAATGCATATTCCTTGTCCAAGACTGAAATAAGGATCCGGACCTGAGGTCCAATTCTGTATGTTCCATTTTTGGATTCACTGGAGTTATAAGAGCCGCCTGGCATGCTACCTGTTACCTCCACATCACGCACAATGGCCGAGCCAACAACTCCCCCAACCCCTGCTTCAAGTGATGTCGCTGACTGGTCCGATGAACAATATCATCGGTCTACAGTTATTGAGCCATATCATCAATTCAAGCACCAGTCGGCCACGAAACACATCATTGAGCTCTATTTCGAGTCTGAATCCGGAAATTCGCTTGAGAGTGACCGTTGCCAATGGCTTCAGCGTAGACTTGATGTCATCAATCAAAGAATTAGAGTGCTGAATGCAGAGCATCAATTACCCGAAGCCCTGGGCATTATTGACTATGGTACCATCATTCAAGGCTGGAAAGAAGGAGGCATTTCATTACAGAACCTGTGCCAATGGAAACAATATATGGTAGGCTGGAGTACTTTACCACCAACGCACGACTGTCGATACTTTGCTCACTGCTCGCCACTCTGGGAGCGTTCCTGGGACATTTTACTACCTTGGCTAGAACTGATATGGACCATGCATAAACGTCAAGCATCCCCCGAACTTCTGGAGGGAGTAGAATGGTCGTTCTTAGAATACGTCCATAAGGTCAATGTCCCGGATATGCGCTTGAATATGAGACCGGAAACAATCATCTCTTTCCTGCACTCCCTAGGTCAGCTGCTATGGGAGATGTCGGAGGACGCCTATGAGGAGCTGAGGGAAGAGTTGCGGAGGACCTGTGAATTAGCTGGATTCCCTCTGAGGAAGTGGTTTCCTTGCGGATTTGAGGAAGAGTTGGAATTTTGATTATCTTATATAGAAATCTAAATCAATGCTGGCATTGGATATTAACTAGTTTTCCCCTCCTTTTTTCTGAAGTGTTTTCTTCTTTTTTGAGCGCTGCGAATCCTCCTCCCTGGGTCGAGGTACTACTGGCAGCATATTCGTAAATAATCCTCTAGGAGGCGAGTCTCGAGCATTTCCCATCCGTACCGCTTTTATAGGGCGATTCTGAGAAGATGTGATCGCAGAGTCTTCAGGTGAATTGGTATTATCCATGCCATCTGCGATGATAACAATCTCTAGCTCTTGTCCCTCTTTGATGTAATTAGATATAAGGTCAACGTCAAGGCTTCGATTGCTTTTTCGATCCCGTAAGGACCTTTTATTGCGGATGTATTTCTTTGTGAGGCGTGTTACCTCCTCCAGGGTCATGTACTGTACATCTGGCGGAGAGTCTTTTCCATGGTACCAAGTAACTTTAGACCTCGGGGATGTATTAATAGGTCCGTGATTATCCCCGAACTCCATAAAATCTGGGGGTCCTTGCTCTCCTGCGTTGAATTGAAAGTGGGTTCCAGCCCGAAGATCGAGCCTTGGAATCTCCTTCAGTTCTTCTCTCAGACGAGCAATTTCCGCCTTAGCTTGTCCTAATTCCTTGTTGAGTTTTACTTTCTCCTTTTCCTGGTCTTCGGATAGTTCAGCAGTCTGAGTACTTTCGTCCTTAAGCGTTGCTCTTCTTGCGCTGTGCTCGGCAAGCGCATATTTCAGTTTTTGAACTTCTTGTTCTAGTCTTCTTTTGTCCACCAGTTGACGTTCAAGTTCCGCTTCAAAATCTTCTCGATTCTTCATTTCCCGTTTAAGCTGAGCCTCCAAATCGGCAGGGTCCCTGCCATTTTTGGGACCTTCCTTGGATAGATCTTTCCGTAATCGAGTAATGATTTTATCTTTGGCCTCTAGGTTCTGATTCAACTGTCTTTGTCTGCTTTGGAGGTCGTTGATGGTTGCCTGGTATTCTTCCGACAACTCCTTTATGCGGGCTTGCGTCTGTGAGTTCTCAGTCTCAGTCATATTTGCATCTTGATCCTTGAGCTTGTCTAATTGCTTCTGTAGTTGGGCATTGTGATTGTTTGCATTATCCAACTCATTCTGAAGCTTTCTAGTTTGTGTTTGATCTGCCTTCTGCTGGGAAATGAGGTTGGAAATTTGATTTGTATAATCTTCTTCGATCCTATCTTTGGCCTCAAGATTTTGGCTCAACTGTTTTTGTCTGGCTTCGAGATCGTTGATGGTGGCCTGGTAATTTTCTGACAACTCCTTGATTCGGGTATTGGTTGTTAAATTTTCGGTCTCAGTCAATTTTGTACTTATTAGTTTAACTTGATTCTCAAGCTGATCCAGCTGTCTTCGTAGTTGGGCATTGTGGTTGTTTGCATCAACCAACTCATTTTGGAGTCCTGCGATTTGGTTTTCAGAGTTTCGTGCAAAGACGTCTTTTTCATCGTTAACTTTCTCAAACCGAGCCTGAAGTTCGAGATATTTGCTTCTAGTATCTTCTTTGTCTTTGTTTGCCGTCTCAAGTCCTCTTTGAAGGGCCTCAATACGGTTGTCGAGTTCTCGTATGCGTTTTGCTCCATTACTGATCATATCACGAAAGTCATGACGAGGTTCAGAAATGCGGTCCGTGCCGCTGAGAGGACTTTTATCAGCAATCCTAGAGAAATGTTTCCCAAAGAAGGCATTGCAGACAGAAACACGGACAAAGAGGGCGGTAACGCCTTCACCGACGTCTTCAATTGGATGCCAGAAAGCGGGGGCGAATAGTGTCTTTCGGTAATCATGGTAGGCATTCTCGAACGGACGCCCAGAGCGACGCTTTCTACTTTCACCACTATGCAAGGTCCTGAAACATTGGTTGCTCGGTTTCGCCGGCTTCAAAGTTGCGGTTGCGAACATGAAGGAAATGTCTTTCTGGTATTGATCCAACAATCCGGGGTCGTACTCAAATTCTGTAGGGTCTCTAGCTTCCAGCAATATTGCTCGGGCCCTTTCATGTTCAGGATTCGTAGCTCCGAGGTCTTTAATCTTCTCTGAATAGAATCCCAAGCGAGTGGCGAGCGTTGCAAATTCGTGCCATATAAAGGCGTTTGGCTTGTTCGGTTTTGGCGCAGGTTGATTGTCTTCCTTCAGTGGACATTCAGAGACCAAGTCGGTGAAGTTACGAGCCGCAAACAGCCATAACTGCCAAATGCCCAAAGCTATTCTATCGGATTTGTCCCCTGGATAGGCTTTCAAAGAGTATTTCCCTACTTGTATCCGAACCTCATCATCCTCCTGGTAACTGTCATTGAACATTTCTTTGAACACCCGGCTGATCGACCTGTTCTTGTCCGACTCGTTGGTTGAGGCTGGAATTCGTTGATCTAAGAGGCCTCTCATAGCCCAGGACAAAGGCCGCAAAAATTTGATATCCTCAAATAAAGTGTCTAACGTCGGAATTGGACAGTCAATGGATAGTAAGTTCTCCTTAATAGCATTGCGATCCCGTAAGTCCTGTATGGCTGGAAATAATCGATCTGATCCATAACTCATATCCACACTTATCATTGATGCATCCTCTTTACAAAATTTGGGTACCCGCCCTTGGAGCCTATTTAAAGTCGTCCAGTCGGTCATATGCATCCACGAAAGGTTACCTGCGAGTATCTTGTTCACCACAACATCTCTGATATGGCGCAGGTACTGTAGGATTTCCTGCAAATATTGTCAGTCCCGAGTTTTCCTACTAGGATGTAAATCTTACATCTTCACACTTCAGAGCCATAAGGTCATGGATCATCGATATCCTCAAACCGGCTAAAAGACCAGGGAATTCACAAAATTCGTCGAAAGCACTGGCATAAGATTCATGTCGAAGAAGTTGCTTGAGATCTTTCTGTCTATTCGCAGATAGGCGTGCCCACCACCGTCTTTCCGCAAAATGGTTTCTGGCTCTAGCCGCACCTTGAAGGGAAGCTGCTCGACGCTGATATTCGCGGATTTTGATATAGATATCGCCGTCACAGGGATTTGCCTGATTGGAATACTGTTCTGTGAGTGCTCGCCGCAATTCCTCGTCCGCTTCTATAATTCCAACTCAGAAACACATTAAATTATTCGAAGTGACATACTCACCGTCCAAGTAAAGGTCGACCGTCCACCATGCGTCATCTTGCGGAAGGATGTCTTTGGCTGCCAATACCCGTGATTCGCCATCGAGGCATTGAAGGCTGAAACCTGGGGGAGTTTCAAGCAGAGGTGGTTGATCGTTGGTACTTAGCAGCAGTTCCGGATTAATGCTGGATAATTCCACAATTTTGTCCAGTGAAAGTTGGCTGACTATCGCTGGTATAACATTTGAAGGCTCTAAGCGCTCGCATCGGGACTTGATAAATGCTCTTTTCAATCTTTTGATATTGGTGTCGAGATCTGAACGTGATTGCTTCTCCTTAAAACTCAGTACACTGAGTGCTAATCGTGCTCTACCCCTGTAACTTGAGTTTCTGTCCTTTGATAACTCTTCATCGTGCTTCTTACTGAGGGTTTGAAAGTCCATGATATCATTCGTACGAGTATCGCAGGTCTATGATTCTTCTGTAAACTATTTACCTGATTAAAGGCTAAGATATATTTCTGCGTGGTGCTGAAGCCATATTTGGACCCAAGGAGCCATGGGTGATGAGAAATCCTCGCTTAGTATGTATTCGCACGCAAGCGAAATTTTCGCGTAAGAGAAATTGTTGCCTGAGAGACCTAGACTGAGCAGGTGACTTCCACGGTGTATAAGAGAGATTTTCATGTAAGAGAGATCAACGCAGGAGAGACGTTTGTGCATAAGAGACGTTCGTGCACAAGAGAAGTTTATGCATAAGAGAAACTTGTGCATAAGAGAAACTTGTGCATGAAAGGGGTTTTCGCTTAAGAGAACTTTTGGGATAAGAGAACTTTTCGCACAAACGAATCATTTGCATAAGAGCCATGTGGCTGGGTTAGATTGAAGTTAACAGATATTCTTGCCCTGCAACTTGGGTGTCCAAAGTTGGACGCGCAGGGTCCAAAACTGGCACGACCATCGAGGCTCGTCCTAAGGCCCGACCAGTACGCGCTACCGTAGTTAGCCGCCCGACGGGCTGGAATAATCAGATTAAAAAAGGAAGTTTGCTGCACTTATTGATACTTAGCTACACTGCACACAATTCTTGCGTCTAAAGGTCCTTCAAAATGAGCGAAGCTGATATTGAACTCACTTTGAACCATCTCCCTATCGAGGTTATCCAGACCATCGCGACACTACTTCCATTGCCGCATATGAAAGAGTTCTCTTGTGTCAACAAGAGGGTCAGAAATATCTGTCTGCCATTTTTATTTTGCCAAATCACATTAAACTTTTCAGAAATTGCAGAGAGGGATTTATGGTGGATAGTTTCCTCTGGCCTTCGTCATTGCGTGAAATCATTCACTTATGTGGTCCCAGACCTGCTGAGTCGTGGTATGTAAGATTCTACGCTGAAGTAAACAGGGTTGACATTCTAACTTCGTATAGAAATTCTGAACTTTGATACATTTCGGTCCTCAATTTTCACTCCTCATGATTATATCGAAGAAATCAGAGAATCGTATGATTATTACGGAGCGGCTACGCATCCATCATACATGGCGATATATGACTCTATACGGACGATCTGCGGAGAGCAACATCGTATCAAGGATAACCATCATGATTTGGCGTTACTCTCATCCGTCTTTGCAGCTCTCCCGCGGTTAAGGGAGCTACGCTTACGTTGCGTGGCCATGGCAGATTGTGTAGAGTCACATCTAATTCTAGGCACCAAGACGGACGACCACAGCTATGAGCATCATTTCCAAGTGGTTGCCACGGCCTTGGGGATTGCTAGGGACAAAGGCACTTGCATTGATACTGTAGAGCTCTCTGGTCTGGATCTGCCGTATTATTACGGTCTAGCGGAAACCCAGACCCGAAGCGCTGTCAAGGAATTGCTCAACGACGTAAAAATCTTACGCGTTCACCGCTGCAACCACACTCTTTTGAGGTTCCTGTCTCAGTGCGTCCTTAACATCCGTCAGTTGGACTTGTGCAGTTTATACCTCAATGAACGTGGCGTTTTCCATGAGCTTTTTCAGACGAACTGGAAATTCCTGAGCTTTATAGGGGTTCACAATGTAGTCTGGACAACCTGCGATCAGCTCCTTCCATGGGAGAGTGTGGGGGAGAAACTGACACCAGACTTGCTATGCAACATCCTTAATGTCAAAAAGTCGCCTGGATTTTGGAAGAAACATCGTTGTAGTTGCCTCGCAACCTGCAAATACAGAAAAGGGAACTGGAGACTGGATTTTGAGACTACATAGGCGAGAATAATGGTCCTAGAACACCTTAATTACCACTGCAGAGAAAATTGAAAAGTCTGGTCGCCTAGCTCCATAATTTTCTCCTTTCATGTATCAAATGAAGATGAGCTATTAAAGTTTCTAGTACTTCAGTTGCACTTGTAGCCAATTGTATAATGCGTTCGGTGCCAGAAATGGACCTAAAGCTCAACCGGCAATGGTCAGTATCATACGTAAGAGTCCATTCCAGATGCTGGAGCCACTTTAGACTCCAGGGGCCACTTCCAGCACTTACCCAGGATAGTATAAGGGCGCGCACAAATCAACCACATAGACAAGCAAATAATGTAGCCATGGATGCAAAAAGAAAACATGATACTCTATTTCCAGGAAGCCAGGGGTTCCAAATCCAGTGGGACGCTCTGGCTCGTGGATCAACTGGACACGGTCACAAATTAGGGCTACCGAGTCAGGTGACCCACTCCAAGGATGACTCAGGAGCACACAACGATCGCATCAACATTCATTTTGCCACTCCATGGAGAAGTTATAAGAGGTGGTATAACATCGAACTGGACACCTCTGTTACTATATGCCAAAAGATTCCTCCCACGGCAGAGGTGTTTGGAATCAGGAAGATCAACGATTCCGCTGCCATGAAACGCCTGCAGTTTATCAACGGCACCCAGCACAAATATTTTCTCCACTGCCTTGAAGTTTTCGTCGTGAATGGTGCGCACTACACTGTTTCCGAATATGTGGATATCTCTCTGAAGGAAATTATTCGCTGTCCGGCATATCTCAACGATGCTCAATTGGCGTCAATTATATTCCAGGTAATGCTCTCATACTCGTGTTTGCTGATGCTGATATGTCTAGGTCCTTGACGCGATTGTACACCTACAGGAGCATGAGATATCTCTGTCTAGCCTCCAAGAAGGGGATATTCTTCTCCTTCAGAGCGGTGACATCAGATTTGGTACGTGATTCTGATAGATATGAAGGTCGATAGTTAATGGCTATAATATGAGCAGCATACCGAGACAATTTTCTCACGTTTGGACCCACTGATAGCGATAAATCGGCAGAAATCTGCCGGGCACTAGGGCGGCTGATGGTCACTTTAATGGAAAAAGTCCCACCAGATGGAGACCAGATCAAACTGGAGGAGCCCGACAGGTGGAAGCGTCAGGCGGTGGATTTTCTAGCTCATACGGCCTCCACAACGCCTCAAGAACTTCTTCAGGTAAGCCGGCCATCCAGCTTGTACTGCTCAACTGACATTTAGTAGCATGACTTCCTCCGTGGTGCTGTACATCCCGAAGAATTAGGATGGTTGGTACGATTCGCCCAAACCTCGGCCCGGAGAATATATAATCTGTCAACGGGAATTTGAATCACTACAAGAAGTTGTTCGGACTTGGGAGACAAATTCGGGTGGGACACATGGACGAGTACATGGAAGACTTTCATCGTAATATTACTTTATCCACACGATATTATAAACAATGGAGATTTTGATTTTCTTCTGTCTAAACCTTTCTCAAACCTGTCGCTTTAGATGGACCAAGTCTCCGCCTACTTTACAGTATTCGAAGCTTTGCTAAGCTCCTAGTTCATAGATACCTAGCCTAAAGGTACGCGATAAGGGTGATCTGGAGGTTACCATGCAGAAATAATGCTATGCAAGGGTAAATTTTTTTCTCGGTGATAACTAATAATACATAGGTTTAAGCCTTCCTCGGGATTGCATTAGTATCCACAGGCTTAGTGTACGCTAAGCAAGAGCAATTACAATGCTAACTCATTTCATGGATGCAGCTAAGTTACCTTCTGTTAGGATTCTTCTATCGCAATTGCTTCCTATCTGAACATGAGTGAGCAATGTCTGTTCATTCATTCTGCGTTACTAAGTTATAACATCTTTGCTATGTAAGCCGTGGTCTCTTGGCTCTATCTTCTTGTATGAAGAGAGATCTCTTTCTCTTCTTATGATTCGCTTCCCCAAAAATAGCATCAAGCCCCTGAGTACGAACACGACGTGCTATAGAGAAAGGTGATCCACTTATATGCTCTGCTTTACTGCCGATGTTCAACTGTAAGGTAATGGCTATCTCGTCGCCTGAACCCTGGAATTCGATCTTTTTGCAAAAATTGCCACGACCATCGACATATGAGCCATCGTCTGCCACGACACCTAGTGGTTGGTCGTTAAAGAAAAAGCGGGCAGAACTCGAAACTAACCGTTCGAGAAGCGGCTCGAAAGCAGGATGTTGATGCGTGATATCGCACAGGATGTTTCCAGAATAATGATCGCCCAGGAGGCTCGGGGTTGATTCGAATTCAAAGTGGAATAGCGAGGAGATCAAGGCATTCGCAAGCGTTTCTAGCTCCCTCGAGTCGAATTGTTTCTTTGCTAAAGCTGCCATTTCGTCGATGGTATCAACTTGATCGAGGCGAGGTTCTTGGCCTTCAAAGCTGATATCGAACCGGATAGAATTCCCTGCCCGCTCCTTCCGTTGATAGTCGTTCCACATTCGTTTACCACTCATGAACCTCATTAAGGAATCATATAACCTAGGAATAAATCTGGCTCTCCATGCTGAAGTCGCCGAGGGAACGGGAAGATCCAGACTCCGCTCCTTGGGTAGACCAGTACCTACAGAAACAACTAGGGGATCTTTAATCGACGCGTCGATTGCCTTTACTTCGGAATCCACTAGAGGAACAGGATTGTTCATCCAAAGACCACCATCCTGGAACAGAGACTTTGGGCGGAAAAACCTACTAGCCGTTAGTGTGCTACACATATATGCAGAGTGAGCATTCTCACCAGGGAGCGGCGGAGGTGAATCGAGCCCTGTCTCTCGTCAGCTAGACTCATGGATTGATGGTGTAACTTACACTAGCCACACAGGCACCGGGGACACATTTTCCGGAAGTATGACGCGATAATCTGCCTCGTTAGCCATTGACAAATACAAGGTATACATCCACTTACCCCGTTTGAAAGTCTGTCCTTGATAGTTGGTGAACAGGCACGGTTCACATCCGACTGCCGTGGTGACAGGGATGCCAACCTTCAGGCCAGCAGCGGTGGCATAAACAGAATTAGACATAGTCAAGTCACATCCAAAAAGCTCCTTGAGAGCCTCTTCAAGTCCTGTAGCCGAATAGTAGCTGTCTAGAAGACATGCCAATACTAGCCTGTATATCTTCATGATCCATGAAAATATTTTGGGGAATTTTGGCAAACCGAGAAAGGTTGGCTCTTCAAATGCCCTTTTTGCGAGGACCGCAAAAATCTGGACGGCCTCCTCCACAGAGAGGCCTTTCAAACACAACCCAAGAGCGACGAAACCACCTAATTTGATGTCAGCGGTGGCGATCACGTAGGGAGGTCTCTCTTACCCGAGCTGGGAGCCAATGTGACATCAAAATTTTCTTGGACTGGGTATGGGAGATCAATTTTATTTTGTAGCATCTGCAAAAATGTCAGTGGAATAATAGCCCGGCAACCTCCGCCATCGATAGTGAGGATACGAAGCCCACGACAGGGGTTTCGTAGCTTTGCAATTAGCGGTGGGTCGCAATGCTGACCGCAGAGGGGGCAATCTTCAACTTTGAACAACCAAGGATGTTCGTCGTCATTGCGTCCGAATATCTGCACGCAGATCTCACATACACTGTGCTTGCAAGATAATGTCAGATACGGCTCCGCGTTGCGGATCAAGCACACTGAGCAAGTCTGAAGTTCAAGAAAATGTCGTCTTCCAGAGATCTCCCGGAGACTGTTGCGATGGAGCTCCGCAGCTTGAACGTTAGACGCACGTAGACATTCTGTCATGTGACAGAACCGTGCCCTAACTAAACCCACCAAGTCAGTCGTTTGAAACTTCCCATTCTCCAAGAAAACCGTTTGGCATGCGTCCTGACATGCGCGAGAGTATAACACATCAAAGACGTCGGCGGGGACAAAATCTGTCTTAAGTCAGTAACAGTGTAGTAAAATTATCGAGCTCTTACCGTGCATTCCAGGTGGAAACGCGTCCACAAGAAGTGCTGATGCGAGGACGGGCACCGCGGAATTCTTTATCTCCGGGAATGACGAGAAAGTGGCCAGGAACCTAGAAATATGCATTGAGATGCCAACTGGCACGGGATTGTAGGTCCGCGAGAACTCGATAAGATTGAGAGGCTCTTCATAGTTTCTCATTTCCGTGGCGTATCGAAGCATTGCCTCCAGGTGAGTGCCAGAAAATAGCACACCTGCCGTACGACGTTCCTGTTGCATCTGTATCGTAATAGCGGTGAGGCAGTCCTGTAATTTCTTTGTGTGCATTCGATGGGAAATGTAGATAGCCTCAATCTTTGAGAAAAAGGGCGTCAGCCTTTGTATGAGGTCTTGGTCAAACACACTATTAAAATCCTGTTTCGACTCCTGTTCGGACTGTTTGTCAGGGCCACTTGGTTCAATCACAATAATTAGAATTGGGTTAACTCCCTTTGGAAACCTTTCAGCAGGTCTCTCCAGCCATGATAAGAGCCCATTTGTGAGCTGCTCCCAGCTCTTAAAATCACTGCGGAAAAAGCAGAAGGCATCTGAGAAGGGATGTAGGATATGAGTAAATAAGGGCGTAACGCTGCTCTTCTGCTGCCGACTTTCTCCGTAGAATATAGACCTATTGCTTTGATGACATCTGGGTTCCCATAATGATCTACTGCATTTGAATGGGAACGGTGTTGGGGAGCTGGCATACAATCTGGGGGCGTTAGAGTTGCTTGAATCCATGTGGAGTGTAATACATCCACGACGTCTCTCTTTCACATTTGAAGAGAGTAGTTTCTTTAGCATTGAGTCTTTGGTATCCGCACCAAAAAAGACGAACAAGCTAGGGTAACATCTATCAGCGTCAGTCATTTGACTGACAAGGCGTCGCACTCTGTCAGTCTCCAGGAGGCTCAGCTCCTTCTCTTTGATACCGAACGTAAGCCATCGTGTATGGTGGCACAACATCTTTGCTACAGAAGAAGGCAAATGTAGAGAACGTCAAAGACCACTTTATATATTTTGCGAAGGGCGAAGTCCAGTTGTGGCCCCCTTCGGTCCACCTTTGGTAAGTAGGACCAGCATTGGCCTTTTCACTTTCAAACTTGACTTGAGGTCTTAGAAATAGAGTTAGGTTTTGCTTTGCGTCCTCGTGAATAATACTCATTGTGCTATCCTTCAAATCTAACTAAGTGTAAATGAAGTTTCGAACGTTGATATTGAGTTCAGTAGAAGAGGCTCAGCCTCCACGTCTGACCCATCGTATTATTCTATTCCACGTGATAGGTGTCCAATCTCTCCTTCATTTTTTCCACCTGAATCTTGAAATCAGAGGTCCACTCCATCAATTTCAAGGCGTAGTCCTCTAACAGAAGAATGCAACTGCAGCCACTTAGTTTGGTTTTTTCTACCTGCCCAAGAAACCTACCTCAAAGAACGTTCTGATCTACAACAAATTAGCTAGGATACCATTAAGGGTGGGAGCAATCTTACTCTTGTTTTATTTCATGATACATGCTATCAAGCTTTGCCAGATGATCCTGAATATCGGAAACAGCCTGCCTCAGCTCGTGAATGTCTTTGTGTATATTTGTTCCATCGTCATCACCGCAGAGGCTGGGTTCTGTCGGCCCAAACAGAGAGTCGGGCTTATCAAAAGTTGTTACGTCGGGATCGGTGGTGATCAGTTCATCCCATGGAATATCAACACTCTGGGACGGAACCTTGTCCGTTTCAGGGAATTCGACGCAGTTCATTTCTGGAAGACCAAAGAGTGTGGAACTGTCGACCAGCGACCAGTCAATTTCACTGCTCCAGTTGTTTATGTCATCGGAAACGAAAGGATCCATTGGAGCGTTGGAAATGAGCCAGTCAATATCGTCACACTCCATGGTGAATAAAAGAAATAACATAAACGGCGCTGGTGATGTGTCTGAGAAGAATTTAATTGATTTATTTTGCTCTGGGCTCCTCGATACTTAAGTACAGTATCTAGGCCTTAATATACTCCTCTTCGTCCAGTAAAATAATGGACATAAGCGCTCAGTCGTCTAAGCCGAGATCAACCTCTAATGTAAGGCAGCGCTTAACTAGTCTCTATGTTTAGAACAGGGTCCAATACTGGACACTAAGCACAACTGAGTTTAAGCCAATACCTACTTATATAACTGATCTTCCCAGATTTATCATTCTCTTCTAAATATAAACCAAGAAACACAAAAGCAGGCAAAGTCAAATGGCCATGGCAAGTCCGAATATAACTCTTTTCCTCATTGGGTTCTGACAAGTGCATAGGATAATTCTAAAGACTCACACCAGGGACATTCGGTTCCCTCTGACCCGCTGACAGATGCTGAACAGTACCTTCAATGCATGGATCAACACGTGAAAGCGTTGTCTATAGCTGTCGACGGATGCAAAAAGTCCCTGTCTTCGGTTGGCAAGAACTACCGCGGCTGGATTGATGCATATCGTGGTGAAGTGCAACGTAATCACTTTCGGGGACAGGAAAACAATTTCCTTCAAGATCAGGCTCGTCATATGACCGCCGAAATACGAAATCTAAAGGCTTCAAATAAACAGTTAAGCGACGAGCTAGACTCTGCAAGGAAAGCGCAGCCCCAAGCTAAGACAGAGCGGCTGGAACTTCTGGTTAAGCAATATGAGACAGTACGTCAGACCGTCGTTACATTGGATGGAATTTCTACTAACTGGGAGTAGGGGATGAGTTCTCTCCACAAGCGGGCTACAGAGCTTGAGTCGGAAAAGGCAATACTCTCCGAGAGACTCAAGGCTGCTGAGAAATCATTGCGGGATATGGAGAGGGAGCTCGATGACTCAAGATATGAACAACTCTTCTAAGGCCGTTTGAAGGAGCTTGCTACAAATGCCTGAATTTGGGTCTTCTGCGTTTCATGCCTTGTCAGATAACTAGTGTTAGTTTAATGGGAGTAGGCTCGCTTGATCCTTGATATAATTGCCTGAGCTAAGGCGCGACGCTTAGACTAGATTCATCTCCTGCTCTCACAACACCTCTTATAAGCCAATCGAAAAAGTGAACTGTTGCACATAATTTACGAGATACGCAAGGATTCACTTTTGCCTAGAAACCCCCAGGTACATCCCGACCACCTATCATAGCTTCCAGTCCCATATCCCAGCACGTCTAAAAGGACCATAAATAAACATTACCCCCTGATTGGCTACCAGCAACATTCAGCCCGTGTCTCCAAATAAAGAAAATCTTACCTGGAGGTCAACTTTGGCTTTCACGGGTGAAAATTGGATCTTATAGGTTCAAATAATTACAAATAGACTGCCAGACTTCGCATTTTTCGCCTGCGGATCAAAGCTAACAATGATGGACACAACAATCGCTGCCCCACCGAAAGGTCAGACAAAACTCCTTCCCTCCGCCTCGCGACACATTCGAACCGCCCGCGATAATGCCCGCACCGTGGCTCTTGAAGCGACTCAGCGTCGCCTACAAGCAGCCGAACAGTACCAAACACGGTCTTTACAAGATCGAATGGCAGTTCTTGTTTCCTTGGGAGAAGAAAACAGACGCCTTCGTTTAGAACTTGAATACGCCCACAGATTGATGAGCGTAGGCAGAAAACTACTTGGAGAAGTTCAATTCGCTTCTGGACGGCTACGTAAAGCCGTACTTGACTTCCGAAATGAGGAAAAGATCATCCACGAAGAACTCCTGAAAGTCACAGCGATATGATAGGTGTAAATATGACTGGATTCATTCATACGTTCTTTATGTTCGAGTCATGTCCCAAACAATCTTTTTCTCAAGAGTGGCGAAATATGTCAAACACAAGCGTACAACAATTGGCCGTATAATTGATAGTAAGGAGAAATTAACTATTAGGATAACAATAAATAAATTGCACCGAGTTCCATTCCGAAAGCCACAAGTGAGTACGGAAATGATCTGCTATGTCGCTCATGCCACAGTCTACTTCTAATTAGCTTATCTTTGACTTTGGATTTTCGATACGCCACTCTCTTACCTCAAGCTGCAGCTGGTTTTGCTGAGGTAACATGCACTGATTTCGGAGCGTCCTCTGTCATGGGTTTCTCAGCAGTGTCGGTCTTTTCTTGTATCTCTGATTCAGCGTCGTTTTTCATTTCAGGACACTTGTGTTTGGTGGAGAAGCGAAGACAGCAATTAAAACACACAGATTGCAGGTACTGATGCCCTTCGACTTTTGGTCCCATAGTGTCATGTGGAAACACTTTCATGGGCGTCAAACACAATGATGGGGGATTTTTGAAGGACTTCTCCCGGTGGTTTATTTTTTTAGAGGACTACATCCTGTATATGTACTTCCAGGACCATAGCCGCATAAAATGTCTCAGCTAAGTTATCTCAATACTGCGACCCATCACGGAGGCTAGTAATGCCGTTGGTAGCTGGCAAGATACAAGGGTGTGCGGCGACTGCCACTTATGTTTACCAGTTACAGTCAAAGTTACCGCTACATTTGATACGGACTATGACATCCGGTTTACCGCGGGACTAATCATAGCTGGATAATCGATGTCTGTGCCTTGGAAAGAAGATTTTGGGCTGTATGGAAAATAAATTTATTACAATAGTCTCTTTTTCTAGCCTATGAAGAAGCCAATAACGGATCTAGGGGCCCGAATTGGATCCTACCAGCATATAAGCTGATGTTTTAGCATGTACTGTGATTATCTGATACTAAGAAACAGTGGAGACATTCAGAAACATGGACGGAATGCCAGTCCCATTTACTAGTTTCGTTCGCTATTTTAACGAACAGTGTGATAAAGGAATTCCAAGGCAGTCGACCATACAGCCTTACCTAGAGTATGAGGAACTTGCAAGGAAAGTCTTTGCCGCGGGGACAACAAGCCCTCCTGTGCTTAATTGTTTCCCTATTTTTACAATCTCCAATGGCCCAATACTCATCCGTGCTCGCCAACTCGATCAAGAATCTCCAGAAATACAGGAAAAGTACTTATTCCCTCTCGAGCAAGACGTACGCCGGGCGGAAAAGTCTCCGGCTGTCGTTCATTCGTTGGAAGAATTCACAAAGAATTGGAACATATTTACGGAGAGATGTCTGGAAGGACTCAATTGGGACAACGTGGTAGCAGCGGGGAGTTCTGTGGCTGTGCCGCTACTACCGGTTCCCCAAGAGCATGCTGTTTCTATCGCGGCGCGGAGGTAGGTAAACTTTGCTTATATATAGCTAGACGGACTTCTAATTGCCGATGTAGGATTTTTTATCACAAAACACTTGCCCCTTCTTCGGATATCGATCTGTTTCTCTTTGGGCTTGACGAACAGCAAGCGCTGGAAAAGATTAGAGAGATCGAATTTTGTGTTCGATCTAACTCTCTAGAGCAAACTACGGTAAAGTACAGTGGCCTCTAGTTCGTTAACATTTAACTGATTCTGAGAAGACTGTTCGATCTAAGCACGCAATAACTATTGTATCCAAGTACCCGACGCGCCATGTTCAGATTATCTTGCACTTGTACCAAAATATCTCAGAGGTTTTGACCGGCTTCGATGTTGATGCGTCATGCGTAGCGTTTGATGGCTCTCGCGTTTTGACTACCCCACGGGGACTTACAGCATTTATGACTCAGACAAATAACGTCGACTTAAGTCGTAGGTCACCATCTTACGAGATGCGGCTTGCAAAGTACCGTCTCTGGGGGTTCGAGATTTTTTGGTCAGGGCTTGAACGATCACGTGTTGATCCCCGCATCTATTATGCGCCGGATCCAATCGATCATCTTAATGGTCTTGCGCGACTGTTGGCGCTAGAACGGCTCTTCGACGTAGCGCCATGCAAGACCAGGCCGTGGCCACATCTAGAGCGGGGAAGCTCATTCTCTCATGCTTTTCGGATCCCGTATGGTCCCAAGTATGACGCTGCGACGGCAAGGACTCATTGTCCCCATTTCATGTTTTGGAAAGCTAATTTAGATGTTATTTTAGATCGAGAACGTCTTACTTATGGCCGATCTTTCGATAAATGGTCGGGCTAATGGGAGATTCCAATCCACATCTCGTCATCGGCACCTCGCCTTTTGGGGTGAGCTGGAGGTAATAATGGGTGACTGTTGTGGGGCTTGCCTTTCAAATTCAGACGAGCCAGAGGATCCATTCATTTCAGGGGTCATGTCGTTTGTGAAAAAGAACCCTGGGAGACAAAGAATAGGAAGCTTCCATCCTCTGACAGCGGCTGATTGGACGGAAACGGCGTATGTGGCGTGCGAATTAGACTAGTTTTGGACACAGAATCCAAAAATGGCTGGCCAGATTTGAATACAGCTTTCTGTTTCGGCTTCTTGCCTTAGGGAGATGCGGACTTTACGGCTTTCTATTTGTGCTTCTCACATTTGAGATTTCCCAGTATGCATGCAGCATTCCATGAATGGACATGCTTAGTACGTTCTAATATAGGAATTACATGTATACAAGAATTGGAAATAAACAGACAATACGATAAGGAGACTCCGGGACCAGAATTAGCAATACCCATGGCCAATTCTGATGTGATCCAAATTTGAGTGTTGAGTCCAAAGTTGGACGTTTCCGCATAGATAAAATGTCTTCCATCCTCATCGGCTGAAACCTGGATTTAGCAGCTAAGTAACGCGGACATCATGTATCAAATACTTGCGACACTTTTGATCCTATGGCCCTTTGCTGCTAGTCAGAATATCTCTGACATTACAATCATCAAGAACACAGCTATCCTCCCACTTACTTATGGAGCAGGTAGGGATATTCACAGCGTCACTCTAAAATTTAGACGACTAATGTCGTCTATAGCATGTGACAGCCATGTGCGTTCTAGCAATGGAACCTACCGTAATCGAATGAACCCTGCGGCGCAGTCTGGATTTGTCATATTCGATGATGGATTCTTTCCCGTTTTGGGCACTGCCCCGACGCTTGAACGTGTCGCAAGCGTATCCCATGACCTGATAGGTAGATCCTATGCCCTAACCCCCATCCAAGGTACAGATGGCCTGCTGGTGGTCTTTCAAGATGGAACGGTAATCTGGCCCACTTTTGGGAATAATACGGTAAGTCTTATCATTGAGCATTCTACAACCATTTGCTGACGCAGATGGCCAAGCTTGATGATGTCTCTCTTCATTTGCCAATAAGATCGCTAAATGGCGCTACTTCTCACAACGGGACAGCATATATCACTTCAAATGAGCCGGATATCCCGATGATTGCCACGCTAGATGTGGAGGAACTGACAGTGACGCCGATGATCAACAACTACCAGGGGCATCGCTTTGCAAAGTATGAGCATATTCTCGTGATAGGAGGCCTAGCTGATAGCGAACATAGGCTGAAAAGCATTATCACCACTCGCAATGGTGATCTAATCTTCGCGGACACCTACGGGACCCCAGGTAAGGTCGGCTTGAATCCAGAATATCTCCCATGCTAATGGGGATGTGATTAGATTGGATAGACGGAAGTCATTCCCGGCTTCCGCCCGCCCTCTATTTATTTAATATTTCGTCTCAAGCCACTATCGCCCTGGCCAATAACTTCGCAGACGGCATAATCGGACTCGCTCTATCACCTGATGAAAGTTCTATCTATGTTGTTGGGAATCTTGGACACAATCAAATCATGGGGCCAAAAAGCATCTACGCTTTCGATTTCGATGGCCGCGTCACGAGCGGATTACGTCTCGTCTATCAGTCGGGAGATGTACTGACCGGCGATATTGCTGTTTCTTCTGCCGGTGTTTTATTTGCGGCGTCAACCTCGGGCCTAGACGTTGTCGATCCTTCAAGGGGAGTGCTACTTGGGAAAGTAAAAGCAGACGCAGGCCCTATCAGAAGTGTTGCACATGACGCGGAAACAGGGATGTTGTACATAGGTGGTCGAGAAAACATCTATAGGTCCCGATTGGTGGAGTGTGGCCATTGATATATTGGTTTCTGTTAAATTGAACAAAGAAACAAAGAAACCCTTGTTTACAATGAATGTTCTGATTTGCTAGCCCTGGCGCTTGTTTGGGTGGGGTCGCCATGCTATTCCTAAACTGATCACCTTAGCGTGCTGGTGGCTTGCAGGATGCTACGCTTGAGTGAAAACACTAATATAACTACTAACAGACACTCAAGAAATACATTATGAGTCAACTCATCTAGAAGCGCCACTACCCCTCTTTAACCAGGATGTTTTTGAGTCAGAATTACCTTGTGCCACCGTCCGTGTCATGCTAGTACCTCTAGCGCGATCACGCTGGGCTCTTAACTCGCGGATTGGAGTCAAATCCACAGACGGGGGTGCTGGAATTTGGACACTCATGGCTCTTTGGCTCTGTTGAAGCTGATTTTCGTCCCTTGACTGAGCTTTGGTTGGTGTTTGTTGTTGAACAGTGGTGGCGCATTTCTTTCGCTTCTTCCCACGACGGTCAAAGTCCTCCGAAAACAGGTTTTCGGTGAAGGCCTTCTTGGAGTTAGCGAAACAGCTCGACGAGTATGCCTCTGAATACTTGCAATATCATTCCATAGTGGTGGGAAATCCGCATCTCGCATAGATCTATACGAATAAAATGTGTTTTCTGTCGGATCCTTTATCAAAAGAGCGACATTCAGATTGCAATCCATAGCAAGCGTGTGGCATTTGCCATAGATGCCTTCCCTCCTTTTCCTCTTCATGGTCTGTTTCTCTTTGGCAGTCTTCTCCTCCCATGCTTTGAATTTGCGAGTATTAGTCATGGCCAAGTTGTAATAAGAAGGAGTGAAAGCCTCATGCACACGTACTACCCTCGGCGTGGTTTGGCTCATTATTTCAAGGCGAGGAGAGAAGTGTGGGTCCAATTTTGGCTTGCAGCATCCATCTTTGGCTCCGCCACTTTATATAATCTCTAGTACATTACCGAGCTACCTGACAGTAAGTGATCCACCAGAGAGGGATCGCACTATGGAAATCACTCAATTGTATGCCCTAGTGCTTGCCGCTATCGTTGTTGCATATGTCTCTTTTTACTTTTTACGTCTCATTGTAGGCTTCCTCGTGACCTACGCTGCAATCTATTTTCTCAAACACATTTACTACCCGCCAGTCACGCGAAGCTTCCGAGCTGTGAAAAATGTCTCACGGTTTGAGATAATCTTAGTCTTGATCTTTGTCGCCATTAATATTCTCACCATTACCATATCTGGAAAGGATGTCCACAACATTATTAGGCGCACAGGGATTATAACGATCATCAATTTGATCGTTTTGGCTCTTGGAAGTCGCCTCAACTTGGTCGCAAGTCGCTGTGGTGTAGGATCGGACCAGTATGAACGCTTCCATCGATGGCTTGGATGGATAGCCACGGCAGAAGGATTTGCGCATGGTGTGACAGCTTGGATCTACGACAAGCCGTCTTTCAATCGCTCTTCAACTGCTGCGATCGTGGTAAGATGCTCAAGTCGTTTGTATCTAGCCTAGGTTAACATCTTACAGAGCGGGGCAGCCTCCATCTTACTGTGCCTGTGTACGATCAGTATCGTACAGAAACGAATGTATGAAGTTTTCGCGAAGCTGCACCTAGCCATTGCAATGCTTGTCGTATCCTCAACTTGGTGGCACATTGGGCAGCGAAATCCGCTGACTCCGCCGACGCTCTACCTTCTCATCAGCCTGCTCACATGGCTCGCCGTGACTACGCTGCGGTTTGCAAATCTCTTTTATCGGAATTGTTCCGGGACGAAGGACCATACACAAGCTGTAACGGTGGCTCTACCGGATGTATTTCATATCTATGTCAAGGTCGCTAGACCATGGAGGTTTCGCGCAGGGCAGTACGTATATCTGACTATCCCTCGTGTCGGACGATTGGGTCATTTACAGTCGCATCCCTTTATGATCTCGTCGTGGTCGAAAAGCCCTCTATCGAACGATACTTCGAAAGAATACGAAGAAAATACAGGCTACGATACCATCCTCCTTCTTGCAATGCCACGAGATGGATTTACTGCCCGCTTAGAAGCCAGTGCCGATCACATCCCACTGGATGAGAAAGGGGATATGCCGCTCATGGACCCGCGCTCTGTTTACATCAGTGGAGGCTCACGCAAAATGAAAGCACTGATTGAGGGGCCTTACGGCCGAGAGCTTGATCTAAGTCAGTATGGCACGGTATTCCTCATTGCAACTGGTATCGGGATCGCCGCTCAATTACCTTACTTGAAACAACTTGTTGAGGAGCTTCGTATATGGGACAGCAAAACTCGTCGCGTCGCTCTGTTCTGGGAAATTGAAGCAGAGAGGCACGTTTACTGGGTGACGTACTTGATGAATGAGATCCTAGATGACGACTCCGGCAACGTATTGCCACTTCCCCAATCTACCCTTGGCTGTGCTAACAATATCTTTTAGATTTTGAACATTCGCGTGTTTATTCGCGGAAATTTTCTATCAACGGAGGCCTATAGAGGCAGAACTGGATCTGCATCACAGCACCAACGTTTACGGATGATCTACAATTCTCTTGACGTGGAAGCAGAACTAGAGCCGGAATGCCGAGAGGTCAAGGGTAAAATGATAGTCTCCAGTATGATACATTGCTCTTGCATATGGTATATTGCTAACGATTTCTCATAGCGTGCGTGAACCCCTCAATGAGAAGCAAAATCCGAAAAATTGTGGCTAGTAATGCCTCCCGGAATATTCGCCTGGAGGAGCTTGACTTCAGACCATGGAGAAACACGAGATCAGGCAGTTGATTGGTTGTATATTTCTTGTTTCCCTTTCCACAAAGGCGAAGCATGGTGAAAATGGATTCAAGATGCGGTTCCTCTGCTCGATATGGATCAATAAAGTGAGAGTAAGGTAAAGAATCAATCTTTCCATTTAGCCATGGGTCGAGCCCTACACTTTCAAGAGTTGTAAATAGAGTGAATGCTTATTCAAGAAACCTCCTCTTGCCAATAAATATCACATTGGTACTCAAGATTAAGCGCGGTTTCAACAGCTTCTTGGAGTAAATGTAGTAGGATCTTCCAATGCCCTCGAGACCGGTTTAAGCTTTCTTTAAGCCGCTGATTCTCATCTCGAAGACGGTCAGTGAGTTCGAAGTCTTCAGATTTCTGAAGTTCGTCGATAATGAAGAAAAGCCATTCCGCGGCAGAGTTACGCTCGAGATCGGTTTGTGTTGCATAGTGTTCGTCGTTCATATCTCGTAACTAGCGTCATGTTTTGAAGGGGCAAATGCTACTGTTTTCTCTATTAATAGAGTATAGATACCACTTTTGGCGGTGACATTTTTGGCTCCAGAGCCAAAAGTGGACTTTGTGTATCGAATAAAGAATATCTAGTCGACACATCCAATGACACTAGAAACAAAGATCATAGCAATATGGAGTCACATAGATCCGCTGTCGTCAGGATTGCGCAAGTCAGTAACCATGATGCCACTCTCCTCCAATTATCGGTGAAAGGGCCGCTTCGTGAAATGGGGAGGCTGCTTAAGCAAGGAGCAAATCCTAATGCATCGGATCAAAGTGGACGAACCCCAATGTCTTATGCTGCTGAGTTTCGGCAGCTCGAAATCATTAACCTTCTACTGCACTGGGGAGCGGTGGTAGATTCGCAGGATCGCTCAGGCAGAACGCCCTTGTCATGGGCTGCCGAATCAGATGCACCTCGAGTTGTCGACAAGCTCCTCCAACATGGAGCAGAAGTCAACTCCCGTGATAAGCAAGGATGGACGGCTCTCTTCTGGGGTGCAGCAGGGGGCGCACCGTTGGTCCTGGAAATTCTGCTTCAAGGGGGCGCTGACCCGACAATACGGGATGAGAAAGGGCTTTCAGCTCTCCTTGTTGCCGAATATAATAACGTTAAGCACATTGAGCGCATACGAACAGTTATGCAGAGACTGGTTTTTCCATTTCCATGGCAAGACTCCTCTTTGTTGAAGTTGACAGGTTTAGAAAAAAGAATTTTCACCAGAGATTGGGATGTGAAGCCTGGGTGGGATTGGGCTATGTCTAACGGATCCCCGTACTTTTTCAACATTCGATCGCAGGAGATATCCGCTCGACAATTGGCGTCTGAACGATTAAGGTGCTACGGGGATATGGGTCCATGGACCCGCTTTTCTTCATGCAGAGAGTTGGAGCCAACAGTAGAGGAATGTCTTGACTACTACATAAACCGCTAGCAATAGCAATTGCACAATCTAGCAGGTCGCCAGCGACCGTCAGAAACCCCGCATATTTAGAATCTAAGCATAAAAAAGAATACATATGAAAGAATCACCAAAGTACCCTGCATTGTATATAAAGAACTTGCCTCGCCAGTGAATGCTGGAACATTGGCCTTGGGGAGGGCTGTAGGGAACGAACCGGGCATACTTCCAGTAACGACCGGATGGCTCGCTATACTGGTACTGCCAACATCAGTGACTGGAACTATTTGGCCCGTTGCAGTAGCCCCTAAAACCCTTGGTCTGGAGGCTCGGGCACTTGAGGTGGGTGTCATGGAAGGGCACCATGGTGAATAGCTTGATTGCTGGGGAAGTGATTCTTCAACGACAAAAATCTCCAATTCCGGCAGTGGGGAACTGAGATCTTCAATAAATATCTCAATGATCTCCGAGGTGTTACCTGCTGGAGCAGACATGTTCCATCCGTTGAAGGCATTGTGCGTCCTGCGCACACGAGATGATGTCTTCATGTTGCTTGATTGAAGCACTCATTGAACTCTCATTACCCTTCCGTCTTATATCTAAGACCATATACGTTAGCTCTTCTTTTGGCTCGAGCCAAGTTTGGCCTCAAGTGCCAGAAATGGAGGATCCAGTAGCTATAAAGCGTCGGGCCTTGACCACATTTCAGACACTTTTTTAGATCACCCTTCCTAAATACTTCTTCGTTAAAGCTTATTCCAATCATGTCTGGAGATTCAAACTCGAATATCACCCAGTACGTGGATGAGGTCATCGGAAAGAAGTATAAGAGCGGGGTCAGAACGCTGCAGCGGGGAATCAATGGTGATTCAAGCGTTCTTACTAACGCTGTCAATGACGTGAAATCCCGCACGAATAAGGAGATTAAAAAACATGCCTTGGAGACTCTTAAGCTCTCAGAAGAGGTAGCATCTCAACTTGAAATCCAGGTTGATGACATTCTTGACATCACCGACGATGCTGCGGACGACCTGGTGCTTCTTCGCGATGATCCGAGCAACCAAGATGCCCGGAACCGGTTGGAAGAACTCAACGGCCGTCTCGAGCACTTCTGCGAATCTGCGAAGTATCCCGTTCTGTATCTAGAGCTGCCTGAAGCCCCTGTGAACACTACAGTCACGTCAAAGGACCCACCAGTCACGGTAAAGAGCCCACCAGTCACGGTAAAGAACCCACCAGTCACGACAAAGCCGCTGGAATCACCAGCTGCCAAAGGATACTTTGCAAATATGTGGGGATTCGATTCAACCGTTTCTACTACCAGGGAAGCCAACTTCACAGACGGCTTCACCGCAAGCGGGAATCAGATCATGCGTTATAAAGCTTTCTTTACTCCGAGCGTGGAGAAGCAGAAAGAAGGCAAAAAGCCAAGGTACCAAGTCCTGACCTTTCAAGAACCGAAAGATGGCTTGCCTGCACAGTGGAGACTTGAATCGGGAAGCGATGTTGGGGAAGATGCCGTGGAAGCATACGTAAACAGTCCAAAAGCACTGAAAATGAACGAATACTACGGTGAGAAAGTTATGGGGATTAAATACTCCAAGGAATTCTTTTCAAAATACCTTACGGAGTTCCTGTATGCTCTTCGAAAGTCTGACCGGACCAAGACTGGCAGAACCATGCCTCCCGAGTATTGCATCCTGGGGTTCAATTACAACGGGAAGCAATGGTGGGATCTATTCTCTCGGTCAGCGTATGGCAATTATTGGGGCCATAAAAGAGCTGGTATTCGCATTGACCAGTGGTGGACCGAACGAGGAGAGAAACCATCCTCTCGACGGGCTCTAGAGGGTGATGATCAGACGGGCTCAAGTGTCCCGATGAGCGGATCATTCTCGGCAAATAAGCTGCGCTCCGACTTACGAAAGGAAATTTTAAAGGAAGTTGATATTAAATTGGATACGATGAAAACAGACGTCCAAACATCTGTCGGTGAACTAAAGGATGCTATTTCTAACCTCACTCAGTTAATAGGGGAACTAAATCGACGAGTAGGAGTATCACCAATACCGACATGATATATCAACAATCACCAGGACCAGGCAGGCCTGGTTCGAATTTCATTCCTTAGATAGCTTAGATAGCAACAATTCCAGTGACTTATCCCCAAAGTGGACCACCTACAAGAGTCACCCATATCCAGTAATCAGCCCTCATTGGTCAATGTATAAAGATCGCACTACTGCTAAGCTAATTCATGAGCCGCACTCTATTTTAATCTCCTCGGTGACTCCGTTTGCAGGATACATACTTGAACTAGCATGTGAGAGATGTATTCAATATGGAGGTTAATTCCGTAGCGTTAGCCATGTTCTAAGTCGGCCAATCAATTCGTGAATGGTAGATGACCACTTCAGTCCTAATTTGGCCAGAAGTCGATTTTGGCTTACATGAAATACTGCGAACCAAAATCGGATCCAGGGATGCCACTATTTATTACTCAATCATTGAGCCCTCTGTTTCATCCAGCGCCATCAAATTCTGTCATTGTTCAGCGAAAGCTAGCTAGATACAATGACTCGCAATATCACGAAAGAGCAAAGGCTTAGAAAAAGACATGTGCGACAGCGAAATGAACGGAGAATCAGTTTGATGCATAAAGCTTACAAATATGGTACCATTTGCCACGCTGACGTCTTTTTGGGTATCAGACTTAAAGAGAACGGCCATGTATTCATATTCCAGTCTGACAAATTGGGCTTTTGGTCGCCGATGACCACACATCTTGTAAGCCACTGGTAATAACGTGAGGAATCTAACATTATTAACATTTGCAGAAATCCTACTTTCCTGTACCGTTTTGTGTGACATCCGACGATTTTGAAAAGCCAACAACTCGTACAGTCCAAGCCTGATCATCTTGAGATGGGGCTCTCAAGGCACTGGATTTCCCCAGCAGCCGAATAGTAGGTCGCTTAATAATGTGAGGCGATAATGACTGATGCTCGCCTTCGGAACCGTCTTCGACCACGACTTCCAGCTGTTCATAGCACTGGGATAATCATGTAAAAGAGATAAATGCAAGTTCTCATAGATGAGGAGTATGGGTTA
The DNA here is from genome assembly GCA_022814505.1 of Talaromyces liani. Lineage (NCBI taxonomy): Eukaryota > Fungi > Ascomycota > Eurotiomycetes > Eurotiales > Trichocomaceae > Talaromyces > Talaromyces liani. The sequence goes on from JAKLNL010000027.1 coordinate 141,786, forward strand.
TCCCTGGCAGCGCTTAATAGCACGCTTCCTCAATCGTTCGCTTCTTCTTGGCGGGTTGACAAGCTGCGCTTGATTTCTCTGTCTTCTGTTGTGTTGCAATATGCTCCTTTCATTTGAATTCCCACTGGACTTTTGGTGAACGTCTGTTTGTCTCTTGACTTTGCATCGCCTGGATGAATGAGTAGCCTGGTGCGCCACAATTTGCTTATCAGAAATATCATGTTGTTTATTTCTTGTCTTCCGAACATTGCTTGGTCCATATGGATTGCGCGGATTCTTGTGTGAATCCAGTCTAGTTTGCTGACGAATTCGAGACGATTTTCTGAGTATTTTTGGACTTTCGCCTCTAGCTGCAGTGGCATAGCTACATGGTTCATCGTCCAACTCAGAAGATATTTCGCCATTAGTTTGATTGAGGTAAGTACGCTTGCTTCTTTTCTGTCCTTGCGATCCAGAGGCCTTGCTAGCTGGAATCGCCGATTGTAAACTGTTGTATGTTTTCTGCCTTTTCGGGTGTTCTTCGCTGAGCTCATCGGCTGGAGCACGTTTAAGGTGTTTTCTTTCGTCTCTGCAATCCGCTTCTTCAATCACCTTGGATTGATTTATGTCAAGTTCGATCAATGGGACTTGCTCAAGCATCCATCGCAGCAGAGACTCGTAGCGATCTTTTTCATGCTTTGCAGACCGGTATTCCTTAGTGTTCTCTTTGAATTTTGATATGATATCATTTCTTCTTTTAGTGAATTTTCGGTTCTGTATTGCCCTCGCTAGCTCGGATCGAGCTGTGGCTAGACTTTGCAGTGACCCACTGGAGCGGCGCCGTGAATTAGGGACGGCTTGCTGAACTGATATGGCAGAGAGCGCTGATTTCACACACTCCTCAGCCTGCATTTCTTCATTCTGGCGCTGAAACGCAGAGGTGATGTCGTCAATATGCTCTTCCGTTTCGAAGGGTCTTAAAATATCTGAGTCGGCGAGCATCTTCCACGCCACCTCGTACTGTCGTCGTAGACGTTTCGTTAAATTTACACAACGATCGTACTCCCCATACTCATAGCCTAAGTACTCAATCCACGTTGTAAGTTTATCCTGCCGACGTGGGTCATCATCAAGTTGGAATTTCCGCGTGAACCCATGTCTGATTAGACGGTCCTTCAGCGCCTTGCTGTATTCAGGAAAGCCAAATCGCTCTCTTCCAGGATCATTCAAGTAGAAGGGGCAGCGCTCAGTGAATTCTTCCCATGTCGTATAATTTTGTGCCGCAATACATAACGTCCATTCATTCTTGACTTTGTGTTCTCTCGCATATCGCTGGTACTTGCGAAAATTTTGCCATCGCCCTAATTGTGGCCCAAATACCCTCCACTGGTCGTCGTATGACCGCCAAAGCCATAGCTTGTCGGGGTGGACTTCTGGGTTCTTGGTAACATCATCAAAGTAGTCAATTGAGTACCAAGGACGGCAGCCATCATTAACCAGCATTTCATAACTCTCCTTCTCGTACCTCAGATCCTCCTTGTATTCTTCCTCCTCATCGCCAGATTCCGTTGATGATATAGAAGGCGACAATTTGTTGTGAAATTTATCCAAAAGTCGAGTAGTTACTTGGTCTAAATCGAGCGGTCGGGTCTTGGCGTCAACAGTGTCTGCCGCACGTAGCCATCGATTTCTAATCGAGTCATTAGAGGATGACGTGGGAAAATAGGAAAGAAGCAAATTACCTCAGTCTCTGGTAGAAAGCTTGAGGCAGGTTCTGTGGATCTTCGATATCGACGCAAAAGGTTCCGGAATCCCTAATCACTTCCAGTAATCGGTCAAGCTCCGTATCATTATATGCCGCGACCTCGCGAGCATATAACTTCCGCTCACTGGTGGCCATGTTACGGATTTTTGGAAAGGTAGATTGGTATTGTTGTTAGTCTGGAAGGATAAATCTGACGGCACAGGTGTGGGGCGATCGATTAGTCATTCGAACACCATGTGAGACTTGCACTAATCCAGACCTTTCCTGTAGCAGCGGCTAGATTTTGTTCTAACCATGAAGAGATAAATAACTCATCCGCAGCTACCACCATCTGGCCAAACAGACAGAAGTCGTCCAAGTTTTCTGAAACGTACTAGCAAGCCATTGGGCAGGCATGAGGCGCTCGTACTTACTGTAGTACACGTATTCTGTATTATTGGATAGCTTGTCGGAATAAATGTGGCAGCTCATAATTAGTGGCCTCTCACTGCATGAATCGAACAGGGCTCGAAGCGAGACCATCACTGTAGATAAAGTATGGACTGAAGCCGCCCGTACTCAACTTCTTCTCCATCCATCCGCTTGGTTGTGAGCATTTCCATAATGGAGAATCCCAATGTTATTGCTTACTTGTTTCCCGTTGCTGACCCAGAAGATGAACATTCTTATCAGTATGCTCTCCATACAATCAAGCGCAGTGAAAACAGCTTACGATACGTTTCAGAGCAGCGCAAAGTGGACATCGAGCTAGAAACATACAGTCGCGAGTCGACCGTCTCTCTAGATGACTGCGTCGAGGATTCGACTCCAAAATATCTTTTTAAGCCAGGGCTGCAACTAACTTTCAACCCTGGACCAAAAGCTGGTCCTGGATATGTCCTAGGAACCGATAAGAACAGCTGCGATATTGTGCTGCCGAAACTTTCGGGAATCAGCAGGCGCCATTGTTTTTTTACATTTGATGAAAAGCGACGATTGACCTTGCACGACGTTTCGCAAAACGGAACCATTGTCACCTATAACGGTAAAGGACGGGAGAAGCGTCGAGATTTCAAGTGGATTCTCAGTGGAGATAGGGTGCCCAACGATACTGAAAACATCCTCGTTGAATTTCATAGTCGCCTGAAATTTCGGATAGTTGTCCCCAAACACCAGACAAGTCAGGTCTTATACGCCAAATATGTTGACCGCTTCCTCCAAGATTCAACTGCGAATACCGATCTTCTTATTGGCAGACTCGGTATTCAGAGTGCAAGCACAACAGCAAACCAGAGCGGGGAGCATACTCCCGTGCGAGATCCCGTATATATCCCACAAGGAATCCTCGGCAGGGGAGCCTTTTCAGTTGTGAGCCGCGTTTGGGATGTTAGTACTGGAAACTTATACGCCTTGAAGAAGTTTCGAAATGCGCATGGCTTAGATTGGAGAAAAGAAGCCGATATAATGGGCCAAATATCACACGTCAGTCGAGGATACCCTTTGATTCTAGCTGCTTCATATTGACGCTACTTCAGGAGCATATAATTGAATTTATTCATCTCATAGAGACGCCGGCGCCAGGGCTAGTTCTCGAATACGCCCCTCTAGGAAATCTTGCCGATCAGGAACATATTTCAGATGATGAGGTCATTACAATTCTCTGTCAAGGCCTTAAAGCCTTGACTTACCTTCATGGTGAAACCATTGTGCACAGGGATATCAAGCCAGAGAACATTCTTGTCCAGTCTCGAAATCCCATCCACATTAAGCTTGCAGATTTTGGTCTGTCGAAGGCAGCTAGCACTTTAAGTACGGTTTGTGGCACAGAGACATACGCCGCACCTGAGGTGTTTGAAGGTGACTACACCGAATCCTGCGATATATGGTCGTTGGGCGTGGTCATCTTTGAGTACGTCTACGGTCTTCCAAAGCGCAAAGATGACAGGGGACGGCAGTGGTGCCAGAGAATTCTTCGTGCGCTTCATGACTGGGATCCTGATTCGTTGATCGAGTTTCTGTCAAATACTATGTTGATCATGAATCCAAAACAGCGACTTTCAGCGGAAGAATGCTATATGGAGGCTGTATGGCTAATGACCGAGCTCCATGGTCTGACCCAAAGTCCCCGCCCATCTCAGATCACGTCAACGTCACACACCAGACTTCAGAACTCCAATGCGTCAACTTTTGTTGAAATCCAAAACATACCACTGCAGTCCTTGCAGCCGGGTACGCAGAGTAAAGACCCAACAATACTGGGTACTCTTTGGTCGGACCACCAGCAAGGTGATCACACTGAGAGAAACATCATACAGGATTCTGGGGCAGCGTCAAAAAGGATGAGGTCTTCGAATGATGGTGCAAATGATGGAAGTTTGCAATCTCAAAGGATCGCGAAGCGACTAGCAATCAGAACTCCTTCAGACGAGTTGACCCAGAAGAACTTGGTGAGGACATGTTTCCATTCATCAGACGAATTATGACTTACTTTTTTTTTTTTTTGGCTACCTTGAGCAGGTATCAAGAGACTGTAGGTTTCGCTGTCGTTTGATCAATTGGCAGGTCGTGCGAATGCAGCTTCGAGACCGAAGGATTTGTTTCACTAGCTATGCACGAGCAATGAACAAGGGTTCTTTGTGGATCGAAGAGCATTTGAAAAGAATAGACAGCAGGCAGAAAGAAGAATATACGTCTCTTGGTTTTAAAGGTATTCTAGTTGATTTCGCCATCATGGAATCATATGCGCGAATTTGGAACATCGAAAATTCCTTAGATTGGCGTTGCCTTATAGGCGGCCGTCATGACAGGTTTGCGACTCTATAATCTGCGAACTCCTTATTTATAGAGAAGACTGACATTTATTAGACAGCCATTAATCTCACACGTCTACCTCCCGATATTTGTAGACGATGTCTTGATTCTTATCAATACTCAATCGCAGACGATCAATATCACGAGCATATTTACAGCAGTAAAGGGTAAAGAGCGTCGAACCCAACTTGGCCGTCTTCTAAAATCACTAGACATTCAATACGATACTATAAATGGGGGGAAGCTTGTCCAGGGTACATATATAGCGCAAACTGATGTTGACAAATTTGCTGAACACATTGGCGTCGACCTTCGCGGTGTGATAGACATCTGGAAGAACATGACAAGCGCCTCAGCTGATGTAAACCACCAGGGGGAATCCCTCTCACAAGTGGTAGAAAGTCAGAGAAACACAAGCGCTTCGGGTGATATCAGCCACCAGGGAGAATGTCTCTCGCAAGAGATTGAAACCCGAAGCATTCCAGCTGATACCCACCACCACGGAAAAGATCTCTCACGAGAAATCGAAACCTGGGAAACCGGATCAAATGCTCCAAATGCTTATGTCAATTACTGGGAAGAAAGTCCCTCACATGGCCCTCGTGACAGCACTTCGTCGTCCTTCAACGGTATCACGTATCCAAGTGGCCTCGATATAATGAATTTCTGCTGACGGAGTGATTGCATGAACCTAAATGATACATTTTAAGACGCTACAAGGAATCACTAAAGTACACTATACGACTATTTCTAATCAACTTCGGTATCTTCTATCTGGTGTAGGTCCTGGTTCCAGATGAATGATGTTTCTGAAGTGATGAAGAATAGAAAATTCATGTATACGTTAAATTAGAAAGTGTCCAATATCGAGTTCGGATCCGTGCATCCTTTTTCTTATTTGTTTCCCAGCCTCTCTCAACGCTAGTAGCGGTGTAAAATGCCTTTCGGTAACAAAATCTGCATCCATGAGGTCCGCCCATATTGCCATCTGCTCGTCTGGAAAGTCCGTCCATTCCCGGATTCTGCTCGGTCGCAACTTGCGGTCCGCATTGGCAGGATCACCCTTTGTTGACGACTTTTTGTCCTTCTGAATAGTCAGACCGAGGAAGAGATGTTCGTGGCACGCGTCGAGGAATTCGGGGAGTGTTGTATTTCGAGTTTGCAGTATTTCGAGGTTCAAGTTCCGTTCCGCTTCCTCTTGTCGTCGCTCTGCTTCCTCTCGTCGTCGTTGTTCTTCCTCGCGTCGTCGTTGTTCTTCCTCGCGTCGTCGTTGTTCTTCCTCTCGTCGTCGTTCCGCTTCTTCTCGTCGTTGCTGTTCTTCTTGTTGTCGTCTTTCTGCTTCTTCAAGACGCTTGCGCAGTTCATTTAGCTCTTTCTGCGACATTTCGACTTCTGTTGACAGCATGTTCTTGCAACCAGATGTGGGAACTTGTTTTGGTCAGGCGGACGAACGCTAAGACCAGATACAGTATAGCGTTAAAGTTACGTGATTGGTGAGGACGAATGGGGACAACCCGGGGCGATTGTAGATGTGATGATACACCTTTTAACTTCGTTACTAGCTCTATTACTTTCCGAAACTCGGTTTTCATGAATGGTGGATTACTATTCCTATGAAGTAAAGGGAGTCTGCATTATCAACGAATACTTTGAGCTCACTGATACAACCTATCATCAGACGCCAAGACACCCTGAGGAATACTGTATCCACTTTGTGTGAGAGCTAGCCGCAGATGACTTGTACACACTCCTGTGCTTTCGCTCATCGCAACATTATGGGCTATTTTCACAACATTCTTAATCTGTTTCGTGACGGTATTAGCACTGATTGTTTCAGTTCTCACGGTGGTCCTACCTGGCGACCATTTAGCTTAACCTCGGAGAACTGTGTCAAGACATCTTCCTCGATATCTGCCGAATGTTCCCGCAGAAAATGCTGGAAAACCGACATTCTGGCCGATCGATCTAGATCGTCGTAGTGCAGTTTGAGATGGATTCGATCGAGGATGGCTGAATCGAAATCCCCCAGCATGTTGGTCGTGAGGAAAAAGATGCCATCATAATATTCAAGCGTACGGAGAAATGTCGCAACCAGACGATTTCGTTCTAAATGGATACCATCTCTTTTTTGCAAATACACATCCGCTTCATCGAGGAGCAGGACCGCTTTCCAGTCGCTAGCTACTTGAAAGGTACGGGTGAGCTGCGCCTCAAGCTCCTCCGCCCGTATACTCAGGTCTCCAGACGAGATCTGCAATGATCAGTACGCTGTTATGAGGAGATATAGAAGAGACATACTGAATACAGAGGCCTTTGAAGCCGTTCAGAGATGGCTTCGGCAGTAAGTGTCTTCCCAACACCTGGTGGGCCACTGTCTCATGCTCATTAGAGTCAAACTGTGATAAGCAGATGGATGAACGTACTGTAAGAGAATGATGACCCCTCGTCCTTTTCCTGCAATAATATCGTCGAACGTGCCTTCATACCTTGTGCTGACACGGCTCTCCGCAAGAGACTTTATCACTTTTTTCTTATCTTTAGGAACCGTTAACATGTCGAAAGGGGCGTTCGAGAAAGTGATTTCCTTGATACTTTCCACACCGAATTCTCCTATATTACGTCAATAATCTTCCGGACTGTTTCTTGCTTGGTAGTTTCTTGCTTGGTAATACTCGCCCCAGATTTTTTCGTTCAAGGAGAACCCTAGCACTGTCGGGCTACAAATTGCGAGGTCCTCTTCTTTCATCGCACTGAAGTCGATATCCTTGCCTCGAATACGGCTTTCTGGTCCACCCTGTTTCTCCTGTTCGAAGAAAAAATCGACCGTATCAGGTTTTTTGATTTCTAACCTCGGATAGTTTGGATTGATCTTGCGGAAAATGGCCGCATCTACCATGATCCTTCCGTTCACGGGGAGTTTCAATAATCTGTTCTTGTCTGGGATGAACATATTTCCGCGGTACTCGCGATGGTGGCTACCAATCAGGGAAACGAAATGGCGGCCATTGCAAACCAGCCGTGACCAGATCTTTGGGTCTGTGTGGTAGTTCAGTGGATAAACAGGCAAGGTCTGAATCTGCTTGGTTCCTCGAAAGGATCCAATCTGCAGCGTCTCGGTAGATTCACCGAAAACCTCTCCGTCATAATCGAGATATCGTCCGTTGACTTGAAGAAATTCACGGCCTCTGATTGTTTTCTTCTCGATATAATCGTATCGAATGCATCGAGGCAAACCGGTGGAGGGGCAAGTCGCAAAGACAAGCGTCCCTGGTTTAAGCAGAGCCCACATGAGATCCCAGGTGATTTTCTGAGACTCTTGGAGCAGCTTTAATTGCTCTACCACCGGTGCATAGGTTTCTTCAAGGTACTGCACAAGTTTGCTTAGGTGAAGCATAACATCTTTAGAGGTCGCTTCCTGGCATTGAGACCTCTTTTGGTAATCTCTTATCTCATCTAGGTAGTGATATAAGAGATCACGCTCAATCTATTTGCTCAATCAGCAACGGATCGTAGCTTCAAACCTTGGCAACATACTGCAGGTCGATCCGCATCGAGGTTCGCCGTTCTGATATCTTTCAGAACCTCTTTCAAGATATCTCTTAAACCCGGTGATTTGATGTCAACATAGACAATGAGCTCTTTGGTCTGCTTGTCTAAAAGTTGTCAGCGTAATACAACTTATGTGTGGGTGTGCGACTCACGACTGCGTTTACGAATCACAAATATGTATTCGTCTAATTCATCGACGTCCGGAACTGGGGCGGAATTGATGATCTTATATTCATACTTCGCAGAATCCCAGCTATATGCGGTTAGCGACGCTCACGATATACTTTCGTCGACATACACTTCGTTAACAGTCTTGTACTCCGCCTTTGAGGCACGAATTCTCGCTCTATCATTGTCTTCGGACTTCTCATTGCTGCTAGAATCCTTGCCATCCAAGGTAGGTTGTGCGCTTTGAATTCCCAGCACTTCCGCAAACAACCATTTCAGCTCTTCTTTAGTGATGAAATTCGAAGGGGTTACGCTTGGACTATTAGGCGGCACCGTAGCCACAGATCTAGGGTCGAGCCCTATCCAAGAGAAACGATACAATTCTTGTGGAGAGTCATCGATGTCTGTCACGGCGTCCCAAGCTTGGAGATTCCCACAGCTATCCGACGTTTCTACCGCGATGGATGGGCGATGTTCCGGTTCAATGGAGGAAGACTGTCCGGTCTGCGCAAGTTGCGAGAAGAGTCTTCGTAGACGTTGGATACCAGTGGGATGATTTGCTTCACCTGAGACTGCTAGGGGCAGATCTGCCGGCATCGGTCAGTGTTTCGGAATATCATGAGTAGATGAACACTGACCATGTGATGTAATGTCACCGCCCTGCTCTGCATCGGCACGTTCTGTTGCAGAGAGGTCCAGCGGTCCCTTTGGTTTCAACGCAGCTTCCAACAATCCTATGAGCTGGTTGACCGTGACAGGCTCCGAGCTATCGTGCGGGGCATCAGGCGACAGTCTCAGTTCTGGACGATGCAGCTTCAAAGGTTCAGCGACTTTGCCAGATGATGATTCATCTTCAGTGGGCTCTAGAAGTCGTTCCAATTTGTCCCTAAAGGAGCCGTTTTGCTGGGAGCTTCCAGCCAGAGAAGTATCCTTTTTCATATCGGCAAGTAGCCCTCGGATCGCATTCACAATCAGTTCATTGTCCGTCTTCATGTCTTTCGGGGGCAGCTCCCGCTTTGGACTGTCAGGGGGCGTGGCCGCCTGGGCAGGTGCCTTTGGTTGGATCGAGCTGGGAGCCATGTCGACAGTTTGGACCGGAATCGGGAGGTTATAATACTGAACACGTTGCTATAATGATGCAGCTTAAGAAGATGAAGGATGAAGCGGGAAAGAAGTCAGGAAAGTGCACCGTCCTTATATGTCTGCAACTGGAATTTTTATGCGCATACATCGCGAGACTCGAAATGTAATGCAGCTATGATCTCTCCTGATGACCAGCACAGAAGACTTGTCGCTGATCAAAGAATATCATGACTTGATGTGTCTAGACCAGGCCAAATTCCGTTTATCACACGTCAGATACGCGCTATTGAAGATTGTATTCTATTTTCGAAGAACATCGCATAGCATGTAATTGTATCGGCCAATCCTGTCGTCGTTTTGAAAGGGGTGACGGGTTTCTTCGGTCGACTAATGCATACTGATTGACTGAGATCAAGACACCCTTAAACGGTACATTATGGGACAATGTGGGACATTGAAACCAAGTAGGACAAAATGGGACTGGATAGTAAGTAAACCAAGACTCAATGTGACTTAAGAGGGACAAGATGGGACTGCATGGCTAAGAAAAAAAAATATTATAACTAGCTCAGATGTGATGAGCTAAACCGCATTAGATATCGACGCTATTGCTATTCCATGCTCGACGCTGCTAACCAGTACTCCAGTCTGGAAGCACGAAGCGCAGCAGAAAGACTTACTTTTTGTCAAAGAACTTAGGATGCATACATTCTCAAATTGCTAATCACACTCACGCTATGTTGATGGAAGCCGATGAGGGCCTCTCGCTCTAAATATCGTGTTTAGATGGATATGGAAAGCGAAGGATGGGTATAAGAAGGGGTGATTCCCTCCCTCAAATTATTCCTTGTATTTTCGTCTTCAAAGTAAATTCCACAAACCTCCGTAAAAGAGACCAACGGCTGAACATCCTAGGAGAACATCCTAGGAGAACAGCCCAGAGAACAGTCCAGTGAACAGCCCACTGAACAGCCCACTGAACAGCCCAGAGGAACAGCCCAGAGGAACAATCCCAGAGGAACAGCCCAGAGGAACAGCCCAGAGGAACAGCCCAGAGGAACAGCCCAGAGGAACAGCCCAGAGGAACA